>CM060945.1:664343337-664943337 GCA_030765085.1 Allium cepa
CGATTCCAAATTTTTATACACATGTGTGGCTGCAGTACACACGTGTACTCATACCCATGTGCACTGCCTCGCCAACCCACGTGCACGAGTCAGACAAATCACTGCAAGTATACAAGCATAACTCCAAAACAGACAAGGCAAGGCACTATGCAGTGCACAACAAATCCAAACAGCCCCAAATACAAAATCACTACACATAACCAAAACAAGGACCACAAGAGCAGGCTGCAACCATGGAAGCAGAAGACCACAAATAAAGTGATTCAAAGTGGGCAACTCAGAAATATACCCAAGTGCAGACAGTAATATGCACTATGTAACATATGTACACAAAAGTAAGCAAGTGCAGACAGTAGCATGCACTAAAATACAACATATCAAACAGTCCCAAAATGGAAGCAACAGGTGAAACAAGTATGGCAGGGAATAAGGGGCAGGCAGCAACATGCACTTCTTGCAGGGGAAACAAGTACAGAGAGCAACAACAGGGAGCAACAATCAGTGCCAACAAGAAAACAACCCCACATGCAAATACATGGTCAAATTCTATTTAGAAAATCAAACAAAATTAAACATTTGAATTTAACATGAAATTCCATTTCACTGTGAAACTGATATGCAAAGCCCATGCTACACTGTCCAGCTTCAACAGATTCCATGCTTATGATTTTTAAGCTTAACAAACCTCATTTGTTTCAAATCCTAAGTTTAAAATGGTTTATATGCAGAAGTGTTAAATTTTCCCTTTTTTTTTTTCTCTGTTCTGCAACCAAAATACAGAGGAACAAGTCCATAAAAATTCCCAGTGCACATAAGTTTTACAGAACTACTTGTTTTAGAACTAGATAGCAAAGCACAGAGTTTCCTTAATCAAATACCAGATTTTTAAAGAACAGTTGTTTCACATTTTTTTTCAAGAGCATGCAGATCCTAATGCATTCATATCTACAGATTAATTACCACTATCTACACATGCAAGAGAATCGTACCCAAGTGTATCCAAATGTACTACTTGTATTCAATCATGAAATGAAATTTATATGCAAAGGACAGAGGAAATGCAAACCCACATAGCAGTAAGGATGTTGCATGCAACTGAGATGAACAGAGGTGCCACAATGATTAGGGATATGGGATGCAGACAACAAAGAATGCTTACAGAGATGTTTACATGTTTTATGGTTACAGAGATGGTCAAACAAACATGCACATGAAAATTTATAGGCAAACAAAAATGGAATTGAAGACTGGGCAACATGAAGCATGCAATACTCAAGACATATCTTTATTACAAAAACAATTATGCACCTCAACTACTTAGTTAAACAAAACATTTTAGTAGCATCTGCACTTACCAATTTAACAACAAGATAACATAGCATCTGTTCTTATCAAAATTTTAAATTTTGAAAGAAATCAATAACATTTGTTCCTAACAGTTCAAACATAATTACTAGCATCTGTAAACATGAACATGCCCACAATGTTTTAATGTGGTTGGTATTTCATTCATGTGCAATTCTAGTCCTGTTACCCTGAGTTTCCAGAGAGTTTCAAATCATTTTGATTATTTAATTTGAACAACATCTTAAACTATGATTCCTGATTCTACAAATCATTTTTTTTTTTTTTGAACCTTGATAACACTAACATATATTATATTATGTGTTAATGGTATTAGAACAGATTTTTATATGTGGGAAAGAAGATACAGAGACATCATGGTCCAGTTACTCAGAACACATCTGCATAATACAAACTGTTTCAGACATGCATTTCTTTATTAAAATCTGGATTCAAGTAGCATGCATGCAAGAATTCTGTGACAAGCACTAGTTTTTCAGTTGCATTTCTCTGCTCTGCATCAAGATTCAGGTGAGTAACATTTTAACTAATGAAGTTTAAACATTTTAGAAGCTACAAGTATGGCAGTGAAACAACTCAAGAGATCAAAAATGCAACACTTGATTGAGCTACAGACAGGTTAGACTAAAGTTTGAACTAAGAACAGGCAAATAAATTAAACAGCAAACATCATGCATAACACACAAGCATACACAAGCATATTCACACATTTATATAGATATGCAGTACATAGATTTTTTTTTTTATATCAAGTTAACAGACACCAAACATCATCACAACAACAAAAGAAACTCAGGCATCTACATTTCCTTAGATTGGCAGACCCAAACCCCAATTTTGTTTCAGGCTAAACCAAAGATATTCAGTTGAATGCAAACTAAGAATTCTTTTTATGATTTTAAAAATCAAGTTGTTAGTCAAGTAATTTATTTATAAACTTAAATAAATAAATCTGAAACATTCAAACACTATTTACAGATATTTGCTCTGTTGCCTATTTTGTTTGTACAGAGGCATCACAGTTTTATTCTTGTTTCACATTTTTTTCTTTAAGATTAGATAAGATTAAATTCTAACTTATATAACATACTATGCTTAAAAAAAACTTAAACTCTAATATTAATTTTATCCTGAAGTCATGTTTTTGAACATAATAACAATCTGGAAACTAAAACAGGCAAACCAAGATTACTGTGCAACATGCATATAACAGAGTATACCCTTTAATTCAAGTATTGGTTTGAGAAATCAATATTTACTCTTGAATTAATGAAACTGGATGGTCTAATTTATACACACATGCAGTTGTTCTTCTATTATTAAGTTTTCAGAGAAAACATTACAGTTTCACTTATTCCTTTTATTCTTTTCCATTTTTAATAAAAATTAAAACTGTATATTTACTTTGTTTAAATCTTAACTTTAACAAAGATTTGGATCTAAGGTTATGATTTTGATCTGGATATACACTTGGAATGCTAGAACAAACAAGATCAAGCAAGACAAATTTCAACAGAAAACAAACATTCAGAAACATACATCTCACATGAAATTCCATCTCAATCATCCACTTCAATATGATTATCACAGGCATAAACTAAGCAACTAAAATTACTTAAATTTTTTTTTTTTTTTGTTAAAAAAAAGATGTTATTCACAGAAAACAAGATGCAGTATTTCATTTTGCAAATGGCCAGTGAAAGGGGTATATGTAGATTCACACAAATATTTTAAGCATCCAAATCATTTTGCTTTGATTCCTTTACAAGTTTAAAACAAAATCCATCTTGTTTTACTGAAACAAAATCCATTGAAACAAAAAGAGACAAAGGGAAAAGAAAAAGGATTTTTGACAGGTTTTCCTTAAGAAAACAGTTTTCTGAACAAGATCGGAGATGATCAACAACTATTTCCTATTCTCAAGCATTTTCTAACAACAACATACACATAAAGCAGTACAAATATTCATTTAACAAAGCCAAATCCAACACATGCAGCCACAAACATAACGAGCAAAGTTTGGATATAGCATCTGCTCTCATCAATTTAATTAAAAATTATAGTATCTGTGTTTATCAATTTAAAAATACAATTTATAACATCCATTCTCATCAGTTTAATTAAAATTTAAGTAGCTTCTGTTCTTAACAGTTTAAATAAAATTAAATTCAATAGTATTTGTCCTCATCAGTTTAAATAACAAATTAACAGAGCAATTCATAGCAAAAGAACAACCAACAACCAACATGCAGTGAGCCATCTGTTCTTATTGGTCTAGAATTCAATTTTAACCGAGCAACTGAAAACCACAAACCACCAAAACAAAGCATGCAATCAAGCATTCACTTCAAAACAAATCTAAAAACTTGCATGAAGATTAATCGTGAGGAGAAACTCACCATAACAAAGTCGAAGCAGCCGAAGGGAAATAAGCCAAGTTGAACGAAGGTCGAAGCCCAGATTAGATCGCATACCCTTGTTTTGAATCGCAAGAAGCAAAACCCTAGATTTGATTGCTAGCCCTAATTTGAAGACGAGCAAAAAATTGGAGAGGCCGCCATTTTGTTTCGTTATTTCGTTTAGGGTTTAGAAATGAAAATGGTAAAGTGAGATAAAGGGGAATCGGGTTAAAGATAAAGGCAGTAGTATTCAAACGTGGGCCGGTATAAATTTCAAAGCCCAAACCATAAACAAGTTTTCCTCTTATTTTTTTTTCTATTTATCTAAATCCAATTTGTTTTGTCTAATTATTTTCATTACTTTGTTTTGTAAATTTTTGTTTAAGTTATGTTGTTAAATTTTTTTTTTTTTTTTTTTACTAAGTGTATTTGTTTATTTTATTTTGTATTGATTTTTTTTTTATTTAAGCTAAAGAAAAGAATGTTATTAAAATTTTAACCATCAGTTTATTAATTTACATAAATAAAAATTCTTGTATCCAAATTATTTTCTTAAGTCATTAGTTTGAATTTCAATTACAAATTAAATATTCAATTTCAACTCCAAAGTCAAGTTTAAATTTTTCTTCAGCTTTGTATAGATTAAATTTTAAATATTTAATCACCAATTTCATTGTTATATCGGAAATTCAGTTTAAATTATCATTCAAATATTCAAAATTAATTAAATATTCACAATTTAAATTGTTCAAAATTTAGGATCGTTACAATCTCCCCTCCTTAAAAGAATTTCGTCCCGAAATTACAAGTAAGGAAAAATGATTGTTAAAATTTCACTAATATTTATATTTTACTCAATTTTATCAAGTTCAACACTTATTAAAGATGAATGAATATAGGATTCATTCTATTTGTTTTATCTCGCTAGCTTTGCTAATTAACTCTTTTGTTTATTATTTTCTACAATCAAGACACAAAAATCTTTACTAAAATTTTCAACTTACAACCCAAAATTTTAAATTTGAAACACTTTATATTAGAGATTTACATATTATAACTTTTCCAAAGCTGTGGACTTTCAAAACCCTTCAAAAATCCTCTTCCTTAATTCATTAGGTTGGAATTATGCGAATTCTAATTCTAGATAATTGATTTTCTATTAAAGTTCGAAAATACTTGCTAACTCGAAATTTAACAAGTCTACTGTCGTTCTTAAAGACATTAGGCATACGCTGGCCAGGCGCAAGTCTAACAATCTCCAAGTACTAAATATACTTGCTTCAATTCCCAGTGAAAATACTTTTAAAAATTCTTTTAAAAATGGATATGGAAAGCACATTCCCCCATGGATCGCGGTACACACGGCGGTTACGCTACTATCCCAGTAGAATCGCTTGTGACCGTAGGCATCTCGCCCCTCGAATTTCGCCATGGTTGTTGCCATAGATCGCGGTCCACACGGCGGTTACGCTACTATCCCAGTAGAATCGCTTGTGGCCGTAGGCATCTCGCCCCTCGAATTTCGCTATGGTTTCTAGATTGCAGTTACTCGGCGGTTACGCCACTATCCCAGTGGAATCGCTTGTAACTGTAGGCATCTCGCCCCTCAAATTACGCTAGTCACTCCAACTAATGGAAAACAAATGGCCTATCCAACTAATGGAAGACAAAGGGCCAATCCAACTAATGGAAAACAAATGGTCAATCCAACTAATGGAAATATAAATGGTCATCCAACTAATGGAAATACTACGTAGCTACGATTTTTTAAATGGATACTCATCTCGAGTTCCATCACCATCACACAGTCACACAGTATAAATGGAAGGTACCTTTCCATATCCTCAATTTTGGAAAACATAATATTATACATACATATATAATATTTCACTTCACATTTAGTACATATCATACTCATGTACTTACATAAGTTTTCCACAACAATTACTTTTCCAAACTAATTGGTTTTCGAATTAATCGTATTCACACATATACGTTATGAAAACCACAACATTTCATACCCATAACAAATAGAGGTTTCACAAATTTCCATTTCATTATCCATTTAAAATTTTCCTCTAAGTCGATTTGGAATTTTAAGGTTATATCAAACCTAATACACATTCACAATCCAATTTATTATCGACTTCACACACTCGATTTGGATTTCACGCTACATCGTCAATTCTCAACACATAATTGATGTCTATCGATATATAACCTCTGAGCTCGTACGTCTCAGAGAAGGGTGTTAAGCTAAGAGAATAAATTCCCCGCCACCAACAGATATATATTTAATAGAAATCAACTGATATGTCGTCAATTCACGACGTTAGACATACAATCCAAATCATCCATTTAAAATTCAAAGTTCAACTTACTTTGTTTTGGGTGACAAAGTTAAACTCAATTTAACTCAAAATTCAATCACTTTGAAAATTTCCAAATTGAACTAATTGTTCAAATTTCCCAAAAATAATATCTTTACAAGATATAAAAAATTTCACACTTAGCCATTTGAAACAAATTCAAATCATTTTGCACCTTTTAATCTTTGAAAACAAATTTCAAAGCAATTTCCTTAAATGGAAACATTTCCAAATATTTATCCATTTTAAACTTCAAATGGTTCACTTAAATTAATCAAATAAATCCTTACCGATTTATTTTAAACTTACGTTCCAAATCCGTAAATTTATTTCCACATTTCAAAAATAAATCAATATTTATTTTTAACAAATTCCCCTTTTCTTTTATAAATTCCATAGTGAATTTACATTTCCAAAGTATCTATGAATATACGATTTCAAATCGATTTCACAAATTCATTTTCAATTTATCTTCAAAAGATAAAATTTCAAACATTCACTTCTCACTTTATCTCTAAAAGATATAATTTCAAACCTTTCATTTCATATTGGAAAATATTTCCATACTTATTCAATAATAAGTAATTTACAAATCAATTTATTTTCAATACTTAGAAAATATTCAATATACTTAAACCAAAATCAAGTATATATTTCATTCTTAAAAGAAATCATTCTTTTAAACACATTTTATTTGAGTCAAAACGAATGTTGCGTAAAACATCGTTACGACGACTCAAAACCACTAGTATAAGGATTCAAATTTAAAAATAGATATGTAAATCCCAATACTAAACAAAATCATTTCCCTTTTGAAATTATTTACTATAACAACAAATGTTATAATCTACCATTTCCATTTTTCCACTCGAAAACGTCTATTTCAACAACAAGTGTTGAAATCTATTCTTTCGATTCTTAACACATTTCAAAATGAATTATCTTCATTTACATAATGTTTCTTCCCAAAAACATTCCCATTTAAGTTTTCAACTTCAACTTAATTCATGGTTTGAATTCCACATACACTTCAAAAATATTGGTTTTAAACCGATTTCAAATTCCCAATACTAAGTTTTCCACTCAACTTAATTCCATGCCCGTTCAAATTCAAATGCATCATTGAATCTATTTAAATCTATTTCGAATTTTCATTAGATTCATATCTCTTTTGATATTTTATTCACCGTTCAAAAACCATAGATATAATTCCTTTAATAAGTTACAACAATTTACTTATCAAAATAAGTCGTTTGCGGATTTTACAAACATCTCTAGAAATTCCATTTCTATTTATAAAACTTCGTTTTATAATCTCCTTTATTAATTTGATTCAATTCAGCTCATATAACTTAGTTATATACCCAAAATTTCATATTATAAGTTAAATACTTATAATCCATTTATTCACTAAATCGTTCTTCACAACATTTGAAATCAATTTTTCAAAAGAATTCAAAATTAAATTTCCAAGTTATAGTTCAATAATCCGCTTGGTTATAATCAAATTGACATATCATTTTATTTTCCAATTACTACTTTGGAGATATTCAAAATATTTGATTTAAGCCAATTTAAACCAATTCATTAATCCACTTGACTTACATTTCATTTTCCATAACTCTCAAAAATTCGATAATGAGTTTCTGAACGATCGAAACTCAAGTCTAACGAGACCTCACCGAAGAGAAACGGTCGCAAACCTAAATTTAGAGAGGGGAATTTCCAAAAATAATTCTAATTTTCAAAATACCTTTTATTTTAAAGAAAACAATTTTAAACTTCTTTAGATTTGAAAACACTTCATTTAAAGTGATTCTAGTAACTATTCATATTAAACGCCATAAACTAAGCTTTGTGCAAACCAAAGCTCTGATACCACTTTGTAACGACCCGCCGCCTTGACCGCCTCTAGTCGGTAATTAAACCAACTAGAAACGTTCAAAATAACGGATTGTTATTTAGTTTATAACATTTAAACAGAATCAGCTACAGAATCACAGAATAGTAATCATATTTTATAAACAAACTTTTCTTTTACATACAAATATCAGAGTTTACAATACATTACATTTTAATTTATACAGCGGAAACAATTTATATTTTAAAGTATAAGAAACATTTGCTGAAAACTGAAGTAAAGCTTTAATTCCCCCCCTCTCTCTAACTTCGCGGCCTGAAAATCTTCAAGCTGTAAAAATACTCGGTCTGACCCGAGCGTTTATGCAAAACACAAAAACACTCGAGTCAGGATTAATCTTTATTCAAGTAATTAAATTTGAAATGAACTGAAATAAATGGTTACAGTTATGGTGAACAAATAAATCAGTTAAATCCTATTATAGATTTTCGCATTAGCGATTCCAAATTTTTATACACATGTGTGGCTGCAGTACACACGTGTACTCATACCCATGTGCACTGCCTCGCCAACCCACGTGCACGAGTCAGACAAATCACTGCAAGTATACAAGCATAACTCCAAAACAGACAAGGCAAGGCACTATGCAGTGCACAACAAATCCAAACAGCCCCAAATACAAAATCACTACACATAACCAAAACAAGGACCACAAGAGCAGGCTGCAACCATGGAAGCAGAAGACCACAAATAAAGTGATTCAAAGTGGGCAACTCAGAAATATACCCAAGTGCAGACAGTAATATGCACTATGTAACATATGTACACAAAAGTAAGCAAGTGCAGACAGTAGCATGCACTAAAATACAACATATCAAACAGTCCCAAAATGGAAGCAACAGGTGAAACAAGTATGGCAGGGAATAAGGGGCAGGCAGCAACATGCACTTCTTGCAGGGGAAACAAGTACAGAGAGCAACAACAGGGAGCAACAATCAGTGCCAACAAGAAAACAACCCCACATGCAAATACATGGTCAAATTCTATTTAGAAAATCAAACAAAATTAAACATTTGAATTTAACATGAAATTCCATTTCACTGTGAAACTGATATGCAAAGCCCATGCTACACTGTCCAGCTTCAACAGATTCCATGCTTATGATTTTTAAGCTTAACAAACCTCATTTGTTTCAAATCCTAAGTTTAAAATGGTTTATATGCAGAAGTGTTAAATTTTCCCTTTTTTTTTTCTCTGTTCTGCAACCAAAATACAGAGGAACAAGTCCATAAAAATTCCCAGTGCACATAAGTTTTACAGAACTACTTGTTTTAGAACTAGATAGCAAAGCACAGAGTTTCCTTAATCAAATACCAGATTTTTAAAGAACAGTTGTTTCACATTTTTTTTCAAGAGCATGCAGATCCTAATGCATTCATATCTACAGATTAATTACCACTATCTACACATGCAAGAGAATCGTACCCAAGTGTATCCAAATGTACTACTTGTATTCAATCATGAAATGAAATTTATATGCAAAGGACAGAGGAAATGCAAACCCACATAGCAGTAAGGATGTTGCATGCAACTGAGATGAACAGAGGTGCCACAATGATTAGGGATATGGGATGCAGACAACAAAGAATGCTTACAGAGATGTTTACATGTTTTATGGTTACAGAGATGGTCAAACAAACATGCACATGAAAATTTATAGGCAAACAAAAATGGAATTGAAGACTGGGCAACATGAAGCATGCAATACTCAAGACATATCTTTATTACAAAAACAATTATGCACCTCAACTACTTAGTTAAACAAAACATTTTAGTAGCATCTGCACTTACCAATTTAACAACAAGATAACATAGCATCTGTTCTTATCAAAATTTTAAATTTTGAAAGAAATCAATAACATTTGTTCCTAACAGTTCAAACATAATTACTAGCATCTGTAAACATGAACATGCCCACAATGTTTTAATGTGGTTGGTATTTCATTCATGTGCAATTCTAGTCCTGTTACCCTGAGTTTCCAGAGAGTTTCAAATCATTTTGATTATTTAATTTGAACAACATCTTAAACTATGATTCCTGATTCTACAAATCATTTTTTTTTTTTGAACCTTGATAACACTAACATATATTATATTATGTGTTAATGGTATTAGAACAGATTTTTATATGTGGGAAAGAAGATACAGAGACATCATGGTCCAGTTACTCAGAACACATCTGCATAATACAAACTGTTTCAGACATGCATTTCTTTATTAAAATCTGGATTCAAGTAGCATGCATGCAAGAATTCTGTGACAAGCACTAGTTTTTCAGTTGCATTTCTCTGCTCTGCATCAAGATTCAGGTGAGTAACATTTTAACTAATGAAGTTTAAACATTTTAGAAGCTACAAGTATGGCAGTGAAACAACTCAAGAGATCAAAAATGCAACACTTGATTGAGCTACAGACAGGTTAGACTAAAGTTTGAACTAAGAACAGGCAAATAAATTAAACAGCAAACATCATGCATAACACACAAGCATACACAAGCATATTCACACATTTATATAGATATGCAGTACATAGATTTTTTTTTTTATATCAAGTTAACAGACACCAAACATCATCACAACAACAAAAGAAACTCAGGCATCTACATTTCCTTAGATTGGCAGACCCAAACCCCAATTTTGTTTCAGGCTAAACCAAAGATATTCAGTTGAATGCAAACTAAGAATTCTTTTTATGATTTTAAAAATCAAGTTGTTAGTCAAGTAATTTATTTATAAACTTAAATAAATAAATCTGAAACATTCAAACACTATTTACAGATATTTGCTCTGTTGCCTATTTTGTTTGTACAGAGGCATCACAGTTTTATTCTTGTTTCACATTTTTTTCTTTAAGATTAGATAAGATTAAATTCTAACTTATATAACATACTATGCTTAAAAAAAACTTAAACTCTAATATTAATTTTATCCTGAAGTCATGTTTTTGAACATAATAACAATCTGGAAACTAAAACAGGCAAACCAAGATTACTGTGCAACATGCATATAACAGAGTATACCCTTTAATTCAAGTATTGGTTTGAGAAATCAATATTTACTCTTGAATTAATGAAACTGGATGGTCTAATTTATACACACATGCAGTTGTTCTTCTATTATTAAGTTTTCAGAGAAAACATTACAGTTTCACTTATTCCTTTTATTCTTTTCCATTTTTAATAAAAATTAAAACTGTATATTTACTTTGTTTAAATCTTAACTTTAACAAAGATTTGGATCTAAGGTTATGATTTTGATCTGGATATACACTTGGAATGCTAGAACAAACAAGATCAAGCAAGACAAATTTCAACAGAAAACAAACATTCAGAAACATACATCTCACATGAAATTCCATCTCAATCATCCACTTCAATATGATTATCACAGGCATAAACTAAGCAACTAAAATTACTTAAATTTTTTTTTTTTTTTGTTAAAAAAAAGATGTTATTCACAGAAAACAAGATGCAGTATTTCATTTTGCAAATGGCCAGTGAAAGGGGTATATGTAGATTCACACAAATATTTTAAGCATCCAAATCATTTTGCTTTGATTCCTTTACAAGTTTAAAACAAAATCCATCTTGTTTTACTGAAACAAAATCCATTGAAACAAAAAGAGACAAAGGGAAAAGAAAAAGGATTTTTGACAGGTTTTCCTTAAGAAAACAGTTTTCTGAACAAGATCGGAGATGATCAACAACTATTTCCTATTCTCAAGCATTTTCTAACAACAACATACACATAAAGCAGTACAAATATTCATTTAACAAAGCCAAATCCAACACATGCAGCCACAAACATAACGAGCAAAGTTTGGATATAGCATCTGCTCTCATCAATTTAATTAAAAATTATAGTATCTGTGTTTATCAATTTAAAAATACAATTTATAACATCCATTCTCATCAGTTTAATTAAAATTTAAGTAGCTTCTGTTCTTAACAGTTTAAATAAAATTAAATTCAATAGTATTTGTCCTCATCAGTTTAAATAACAAATTAACAGAGCAATTCATAGCAAAAGAACAACCAACAACCAACATGCAGTGAGCCATCTGTTCTTATTGGTCTAGAATTCAATTTTAACCGAGCAACTGAAAACCACAAACCACCAAAACAAAGCATGCAATCAAGCATTCACTTCAAAACAAATCTAAAAACTTGCATGAAGATTAATCGTGAGGAGAAACTCACCATAACAAAGTCGAAGCAGCCGAAGGGAAATAAGCCAAGTTGAACGAAGGTCGAAGCCCAGATTAGATCGCATACCCTTGTTTTGAATCGCAAGAAGCAAAACCCTAGATTTGATTGCTAGCCCTAATTTGAAGACGAGCAAAAAATTGGAGAGGCCGCCATTTTGTTTCGTTATTTCGTTTAGGGTTTAGAAATGAAAATGGTAAAGTGAGATAAAGGGGAATCGGGTTAAAGATAAAGGCAGTAGTATTCAAACGTGGGCCGGTATAAATTTCAAAGCCCAAACCATAAACAAGTTTTCCTCTTATTTTTTTTTCTATTTATCTAAATCCAATTTGTTTTGTCTAATTATTTTCATTACTTTGTTTTGTAAATTTTTGTTTAAGTTATGTTGTTAAATTTTTTTTTTTTTTTTTTTTACTAAGTGTATTTGTTTATTTTATTTTGTATTGATTTTTTTTTTATTTAAGCTAAAGAAAAGAATGTTATTAAAATTTTAACCATCAGTTTATTAATTTACATAAATAAAAATTCTTGTATCCAAATTATTTTCTTAAGTCATTAGTTTGAATTTCAATTACAAATTAAATATTCAATTTCAACTCCAAAGTCAAGTTTAAATTTTTCTTCAGCTTTGTATAGATTAAATTTTAAATATTTAATCACCAATTTCATTGTTATATCGGAAATTCAGTTTAAATTATCATTCAAATATTCAAAATTAATTAAATATTCACAATTTAAATTGTTCAAAATTTAGGATCGTTACATGTAATGTACAAATTAAAATAACAAGTTATAGTAAGGGTTCATTAATACCTGTATGGTCGTCAATGCGGTTTCGGCTCTATGCCGATAACCATCTGGCAGCTCATGTAGAATACGTAGATCGTCTGGTGAAACTCCAGGCGGTGGCGGAACGTGTAATGGTCCTACTTGCTCCTCTGGATGTCTATGAACCGTTCTTCGGACGATTTTGGTTGGACGCGGCGGCATTTTGAATAAATTTTCTAATTTTCAAAAAAAATTCAAAATGAAAAGTGAAGAGGAATGAGGGAGGAGAGGGGGCGATGCCCATTTTATGGGGCCTCAGGCGCCCATAAAATGGGCGCCTAAGGGTCAGGCGCCCATTAAATGGGCGCCTGGCCATTGGGCATTTCTACGCAAATACGGGCTGAATATTCAGCCCGCTGAATATTCAGCCCGTAATCGATTGGAGATGCCCTTAGTCCTAAGCGAACAATGGTGTCTTCCCTAGCCATCTATCCCTAGCCACCCAGGGGTTTTTCATCTTTCTTCTACATTTTCAATTCTCGTTATCTTTTTTCTTCAATTTTCTTCTCAATTTACTTCCCTCTCTAGCTTTGGATGTTGCGGTGGACAGCAAAGGTAAAGTAGTTATGGAGGATAAGGTGGAAGGTTTTAACCCACATAGGGGCGTAGATGCTGAGGGTAGCTAGAGTATGGTGAGAAATCACAAATGGAATCAAACTTCATTAAAGAACTGGAATAAGGTGCCTGGGCTATATTCTTTCGGGTAACCTCACAGAGTACGAAGATCAGTTTCTGAAATTCAACCGCCTACGAGAATTCTAGATCCACCTAGGAGATTTCCTATTACTCTTAATGCTATGAAGATGGCATGTAGTGAAGCAATCAAAGTGCGGCTTGGGACTGTCCAAGGAGGTGGAGCTCAAATACTTTGACCTAATAGAAGTGGATGGAAAGCGCAAAGATAATTTAGCTAATAATTTAATTGCAAAAATTAAAGAAGGATGGAATAATTTCTTATTACTATGTGTGGTTGGTATTAGACTGTATTATATGCATCTAGATAATTATATGAGGAAGGTTTGAATATTGGAGGTAGGTTTCACCCTCTAATCTAGAGAAAATGGGTTCTTTATGGTAAGATTCGATAAAGAGGGGAGCTGTGAGAATGTATCGAAACAAGAGCCTTTGTTTTTTGATAAAAATTTAACTAAACTAAACCCAAATATGGGAGCAAACAAGGACTTAGTGTCTTATTAGTTTGGATTAAGCTTCAAAATCTGAGTTTTAGGTTGTGGGTGGCGGATTCCATTAGTGCTTTAATTGGTTATATAGGTATTTCAACCAAAATGGATAACTCTATAGCTAACGGGAGCGGAATCTTGTTTGCAAGAACATTAGGGGAGCTTAAAGTAGAGGTAGGCTTTTCGAATGAGATTAAGGGAGTATCGAGGATGGTATTCATTATAAGCAAAGGGTTGAATATGAGAATTCACCACCAAGATGTTTGAATTGCATTTGCTTTAGTCATACTATACTTCAATTACCCGCAGCGAAGGTTTGGACAAGAGTGGATAATACATATGAGGTTGTTGAGGAGGAGGAAGAGGTAAAGGAGAGAAGACCTAATAATGACACTAAGGAGAATCCCGTAGAAGAGGAGAACAATAGCGAATTGTCAGAGCTGGAGAGATTGGAGAATTCCTAAAGGGACCTAGGCGAGGTGATCCAACAACTGAATTTTGCATAATCTAATGTGCAAAAGAAGTTGGAGGCAAAACGGTTGTAGGAGGAGTATATTTTGTAGGAGGAGTATATTTGAAAGCGCAAGTTAACATGCATAAGCCAGTTGATGTTAATAGGAATGGTGAGGAGGTCCTTTCTTTTGTGAATGAAAAGGCGCAAATCTATATCTCGGAGTTCTCGGTTAACTCACAGTCAATGGTGAGCGCAAATCACAGAAATTGATGTTGATCGTTACACCACAACCAAATTAGGGCCCACGTCAGCACCAGCTTACAATTCATATATACCTTCAGTTTCTATGATGGAGTGGTTTCATCATCGAAGTCCTAATATTTCAGCTAGTAGTCCTAATCCTTTCTATTTTGCACCTTCCAATTGCTTAAATAATGTCAAAATTATGCATGTAAAGGAAAATTTGACTGGGGACAACTTATGGCAAATAATGTAGATAGTCCGATGAGCTCATATGATCGTGGTCGGGTGTCCTCAAAGAACTATCCTGGCCTCTCCAAGGAGAACAATAAACTAGATAATGTTAAGATCGAACTTTTAGTCAATAAAAATCCAACATGGGTAACAACTCAAAGAGGGGACATTAATAAGAAGGGTATCCTTTCAAAGCGAAAAGGGGGCAAAGACAAAAGGATTACTTAACGAATATCTTAAGCTGGAATGTGAGAGGGCTGCATAAGCCTTCCACAAAGTTGGATGTTAAAAATCATGTATATAACTGTAGAGCCAGTTGTCTGGGTCTTTTGGAGAATAAATTAAAAGTAAAGGACATTGAAATATGGAGTAAATAATTTGATCAGAGATGGCGTGTCATCGGTAATGTGGAGTGTTATTGTAAATGTAGAGTCTTAGCTTTGATTAACTCGGAAGCATGGAATTTACCTCTGATATCTATGAGCTATCAACATATTTGCAATCTACTTAAGGCAATAATTTGCCTGAGTTGTTTGCACGTTCATATATGCACATGATTTTGAATCACTGAGGAAAAATTCATGGTTTAATTTGCAATGGGAAGCAAGTAGAGTATGTTCCCTTGGCTGCTACTAAGGGATTACAATTGCGTTGGATATGCGAGTGATAAATTGG
The DNA here is from genome assembly GCA_030765085.1 of Allium cepa. NCBI lineage: Eukaryota > Viridiplantae > Streptophyta > Magnoliopsida > Asparagales > Amaryllidaceae > Allium > Allium cepa. The sequence continues at coordinate 664,359,208 of CM060945.1, forward strand.
GGGGTATTCAGGTTCAATGCGGTAAAATGTAAGAAATCGATATATATATATATATATATATATATATATATATGTACATATATATATATATAGGCCTAACGGGGTTACAGATTAGGGGGTTCAATTACTCTGGGTGGTCAAGTCTAGAGAAAAATATATTAACCAAGATAGACAAGGCATTAGCTAATGCAGAGTAGATCCAACATTTTCAAAGTGGGGAACTTAAGTATTAACTGTCAAGTAGCAGTGATCATGCACCTATCTTGATTAGCCTTATGCAGAATGAAATCCATACGAATATATAATTTAAATACGTAAATAACTGGCCTTCGTATGAGGAATATCAGAGGTTATTGGAAGCTATATGGAATTTGCAAGTTGAAGGAAATGCTATGTATAGGATCTTAAATGACAGAAGTCGTGCAAGGAACGCCTGAAGCTTTAGAGTAAAAAACAAAAGGGACAATAAACGGGAATTTAGAGAGCTTAGAGCTCAATGTGGATTGATTCAGAAGGATTTGGAGGATAATCACAATTTGTAGGTTGCTACTCGTCTTGCAGAGTGCAGGAAAAGTTTGGATGCAGCGTTATACAAGGAACAGATAGATGTTGATCAAAAGTCAAAGATCAAATAGTTACTTAACAATGATGAACCTACAGCATGCTTTTATGTGAAAATGTCCAACAAAGGAATTTGGTTCTAGAGCTTAAGAATTTTTTCAAAGAATTGTTAACTCTATTATTCCCACATTCTTACCAGTGTTGACATCTAGAAATATCATCATGGACTATGGTAGAAACTTTCCAAATGATAGGGTTGGTAAGTATGAAGTTATGGAAACAATTTTTCATGTCAAGTATAGTATATCGGCGCAACTAGATGGATTTAATGCTAAATACTACAAAATACACTAGAATGAATTGGGGATGAGCTTATGCAAATGGTTCAGGAAGTGTTTGACGCTAGGAAATTTATTAAGGAATGTAGTCACACATATATTATCCAATTCTGGATGCAAGCTTTCAGGTTCCCTAAGGCGACTATTCATGAATTTATGAAATTTTATCCGAATTTTTTATGGAAGGCGGAATTTAATAAAATTCCACAGTCGTTAGTTTGCAGACCAAAGAATGAGGGAGGTTTCGGACTTCGTAATTCGAATGAGTTACAATCTGGGCTGGGTGCTAATACTTATGGAAACTATTAAATTGCAAAAGGCTCTTGGCAAGATTTATAATGGTGAATTATTTACGAAATTGGTATATTTTGGAGCATAACACTCGTAATAATGTTTCAGGAGTATGAAACATATGCTCAGATTAAGACCTAGTGGATTAAAATGTTTTAAGAAACAAATAGTGGATGGGTTAAGTTCAAGCCTCTGGTATGACCCACGGATGAATGGAGAATGCTGTTAAATAAGATGGGTGCTGAAACTATGCTAATTTCCTGAGGTGAGAAAATGGTTGTGGGGCAAATTATACACAAGGGTACTTGGATTCCAGACCGATTCAATTTTTTTAGTTAATGTCGGACACGATGTAGAGTCTATCGGTTTACAAATAGATCAAAATGCAAACTTTTGGACATGTTTGGAGAATGAAAAGTTCATCCTAAAGAAGGTGTTTGAGAACATTAGGATTAAATTTGGTAATAAATCATGGTGGAAATGGGTGTGAGCCAATATTAACTATACTAAGATTGCTATATGTTGCTATAAGGTGTTACTGAACTTCTTACCTACTATAGATCGACTTATACAGAAATATTTATAAGTGGATCTTATTTGTGTGTTGTGCAACAGCGAAGATGAATGTGTAGATCACTTTTTTTTCAAATGTAATCTCTGCCTTTGTATGGGAATGGTGCAGAATTAAACTGGATTAACCGCCTAATCATACCGGTGAACTAAAATATCCTGTCAGAAATTATAAATGTTCAACAAAAGTTCAAGGTGAAGTGTAGAAGCATAGACTTGGCTAAGGTGACCTTTTATGTATGCATATAGCACATATGGAAAGAACGTACTGAGAGAATTTTTAACTGTGAATATAAGCCTAAAAATGTGGTAATTAAGGCTAAGTTGGACCGCATGATGGCAGAGATGAATAAGAAAATGATAGAGAATCAAATGTCCATCATGGAAGAAATAAAGAGATTACTGTTAGATTCCAGTAGCCAAAGAGACTCAAAGGCATAGGAAGAGTAGAAGATATTATTAGTCTTTTGATTTTGACGAGGGAAGTTCATTTTCATCCGAGCAGAACCACTAAGAAGGCAAGCAGAAGATGTGCAAAGAGGATGTCAGGATGAGAAACCACTGAGAAGGCAAGCAGAAGATGTACAAAGAGGATGCTAGGACGAAAAAGCATCAAAGTGCAAAAAATGGAGTAATAGTCCTAACATCACTATCGATATGTACCAACCGATCTGGAAGGGTTGATATCGATGGATCCTAAGAGAGATTGAATCTCTCTTATTGTGAGGAAGAGTTGCATGAAGTTGATGTTGCTGGTGGATAAGCTACTGGTCCTCGAAATGGAGGTACTAAAGGGAATATTGTTGAGCCCATATGGAAAGGATGAAGTCTATGCTGGTACACTCGAAAAACTATGCGAATGCACTCCTTAAAGATTATGACGCGTAGATCTCATTAAGCTAAACGTAAGCGTTTGCCTATGCGAACACAGGGTGATGAGCATGACGATCACCACTCAGGGAAAAATGTTAGCAACGATGACTTTCTCATGGAGATAATAAAGACACTAGTGCATCATAATCAGCAATAACAAGATAATGGATGGGATCCATGGCTATTCGGAGTCCATTCACAAAAGAGAGTATGCAACTTTATATTTGAAGAAGTTTGTAATTCCAATGATGCAGCTTTGCAATAGTTTGACTGATTCCATGCAACACCTGTTGAAGTATGGGTGGCATATGGATGGTGCATGTGCAACTGATGCTGCGAGATGTAAATGTTTTCCTATAACTCTAGAGGGGCATGCTATGATGTGGTTTTATGGGCTTGAGCCCGGATCCATGTCTTTTTTTAATCAACTTGCTAAGAATTTTTGGTGCAGTTAGGGCGCATTATGCATGGCTAAAGGACACGATGTCATTGGCAAACATACACCAAGGGTTCGAAGAGGCCATGAAAGGTTTCTTGAATAGGTTTAACGCCACTGTAATGGAAGCAAAGAATTTTAAGAATAGAGATCGTTTTAACGGCCTTGGTGGAGGAATCCATGGCTAAAATGACTTCAGAAAGTGGATTAGGAGGAAGAAGCCAGCTTCATTGAAAATTTTCTATACAAAGTCGGATTAGTATCTGCACATGGAAGAGGTAGAGCTTGAAGAAGGTGCTGGTGGTCAGGCTGGTTTAAGTAGCATTTTGTAGAGTAATGTGGTTGTCAAGAAGGACCATGATAGTAATGGAAATAATGATTCTAAGAACTGCAATAATGCTGGTGGTAAAAAGCAAGATACCAAGAAACATTCGAGGTTTTTCCATGATAGGAATAACATGGAATTAACCAATTGGGTCATGAATATCTACCTTGCTACGCAAGGTACTGAGTAGTACAAGAAGCCAATCACGAGGAAGTCAACTGAAGAGGAGAGGCATTAGAGCAAGTGTTGTCGCTTCCACGAGACTCATAGGCACAATACAAATGAGTGCAGACATCTTTGTGATGTGCCACAAAACGAAACAGCAACCGTATGTAAGAAACCCACGGGAGTGTGGGTAAGCTAATAATCAACCCTGGAGGTAAGTGACTCAAGGAAACCAGGGTGGGTCCTATAAAGAAGGATCGAGATAGCTAGCTAGGGGTATAGTCATTTACACTATTTCAGGAGGTCCATATCCTATGGAGAAAAGTTGAAATGAGATGAAGTGATATGATTGCTCCTTGAAGCATGCGCCTTAGGAGATGTGTTACATTGTAGAAGAGGATGTGCTGGCGAAACAACAGAAAAGAATTCCCGACGATATTATTTTTAGAAACAAACATGCTGATAAGGTCGAAGTGTCGACGCTTGACCCAAAGCTAATTACGGCAATGTTAGGCCAATAATAGTGCTTGGTCTTTCTTGACAGTAGTCGATGAATATCTTGTTTAAATAGACATTCAACAAGATGCATCTCGACAAGAAAGATATGCAACCTTGTAAATCCCACATCTAAAGATTTATTGAAGGGGCTAAATATTCGATCAGATGCATTAAATTCTCTTTAGAATTGGGAGAAGGAGGCCCTAACATGATACGATTCCATGATTTTTTTGTGGTTGATGGATTCTCCACCTACAATGCTTTCTTGGACCAACTGACCCTTGCTAGTAGTCGATTTGTGCTCGCTTCATTGCACATAATGATGAAATTCCCAATGGAGAAAGGAGTGAGAGAAATTTAGGGAGACCATGTAATAGGTCGAGAGTATTATATCGATGTGATGAAGGAAAAGATGCAACGAAGCCTCTCTACATCAAATCCTAAAATGCAAAGCATTTTGCTGCCATGGAAGTGAATGTGCTTGTGATCCTAAGTGTCATGTGGAGTGTTTGTATGTCCTATTGATTCTATGGACCATGCTCGAAGGGTTGAGAAATTGGAATAGCTTCCTCCATGGGAGTAATGGGCAATCCATAAGAGAGTAGAATTCTTGATTTGGAAGTCTTCCAAGCTGAAGTCTTCTTCAGTGAATTCAAAAACATTATCGATGGTGGCTAGGTCACCATAGATGTCCTCAGAGGTTAGGAAAGGAGATGATCCATGAACTGGCTCTGATTAGGCTTGGTCACTTGCCTTGTGGTCCAAATCTTGGGTCTAAGGGTACTAGGAGTTAGTAGAGTAATATTTTCTTTAGGATTGGTCTCCCCAGTCGATTCTTGCTCGTCATCTTCTTTGTTGTCGCCTTCATCATCGTCTTCCTCTACTATTACTTCTTCTCCTCCTCCTCCTCTTTCCACTCCTCCTTCTCCATTCATCTCATCCTCCTCATTGTTGATACTATTGACTTCCTTGGCCACATTTGGAATGTCGTGATGCGCAGTGACTAGTGGATTGATATCTACCTCTTGAGCAGTTAGGGCAGCTTGAGCAACTCTAGGTGTATGAGGAACATAACCAATTCATTGACCATTATATAATAGTCGAATGTGGCGTAGTCTGAGGAAAGTTAAGAGGTTTGTTCTTTTCCTATCTTCTTTAGGGATTTCCTTTAAAAATGGAAGGTTATGCACCAGAGCAACATTTGTAACCCTTTGAAAGTATCTGTTAGATTAGAAGTGGAAGAATGTCAATGAATTAAGCGAAGAAAACTCTAATGGATTAGGGTGTGAGATGAAAAAGTTACAATCAGACTTCCATTTTTTTGGAAAAATCAATTATATATCTAACAAAGAAATATTCATCCATGAATTTGCTAAGCTTATTGTGAATGCTAATAACTATTTGGCAGCCATGATATGACCCCATGAGGGTGAGGGATGGACTGTCAAACCTATTCCTAAAGTTGTAGAGGTATTAGATCCCCTTGATGTTAGCACCCTTCGTAGGTGTTGCATAAAGATCATATATGTGTAGTTTAAGGCTGCATATCCATTGGGGTACAGTTGACTTAAAGCAAGCCTAAGGAGTTGAAATATCAGCTTTAGGAGATGGTTGAAAGGCGAAACTGCTCCAAAAGGACACATATAGTGATTACAAGTAGTGTAACCCTCTAAAAGATTGTGTACTTTATAATGTGGCAATGAAGTTAGAGTTTCTTCTAAAACGATGCCATGGAGTTCACATATCCATTTTACATCCACGGTTGTTAGTCTTATGGCTACAAAATTTAAGGGATTGTCAAGGATGATCATGTCAGGTAAGTTGGTGTTAGGAGCAATGTTTTTTATCATCTTCCTTGGTAGCCAAAAATAGATCGATCTATAGATTTCATCCAGGTAGGCGTCGAGTTTGCCTGACCATAGAAAAAGTTCAGGTAAAAGCCGACGCAGAAGAAGAGCCAGCTACCAGAGACATAGAAGTGCCCACTACAACGGAGAGAAGCCCTAAATGTCTAATAAATTCCATCATATACAAAATTCTTAAAATATAAGCATGGTCAAGTATGATTTAAATTCATTGTTGACTTTAATTAAATCTCACGCAGCCAATGTAAAGAATCCAATGGATGTCTAGGTGTGTTAACCAATCAGATTTTGTACATCAACTAGGGTGGTGATGTGTGATTAAATCTTTGCAGTGTGTGTCCCATGTCATTAGCATGATGAAAGGACGCACGCTATATAGGTAGCTCATTCATGTTAGCAAATGGGATCCGATACGCGATGGAACTTTGTACCGGATGTTATTCGTTAATGTAGGATTTATAATAATGAAACTGCTCTCCAAAGAGATATAGGGTTTTTCTTTGCAGGATCACAAATATATGATGATCGATTTTGAGCGTCAATAGGGTGAAAATAATAGAAAGTTTTGATGCTTGGACCCATTAAATGTCAAAGTGCGTCCAATTAGGAAACTTCGCAAATTGCCTTATTCGATGATCCAATGCGGACCCATGTCCAAGGTTAACCCATGGAGATGCTTTTATTCCATCCACCGTCTCCGCCCTTTTGGTTTATCACGACTCCTAAAATTCGAGCTAGGAACAGCTATAGGGGCGGGGGACTTGAACATGAAAGTGATTTGACAGGGGTGACAGGGTAGTGGCATGGATGTGTCAGGGTCGAAGCGAAGCAAAGGCTGCCAAAGACTTCGACAGTGCAACCTTGTGTCAAAACCTACATTTGAATGCAAGGAGTGACTACATTGGAGACTGCTAAAATTTTGAGATCTAGAGTCATGTTCTTATGGATCAGAGTTGCTGAAGTCGATCGACGGTGGAATTTGAGTGGGCTCGGATGAGATTGTGATGGAAAAAGGCATAAATTCACTTAAGGAAGATGAATTCGCAAAGGAGTTCAAGAAAACAAACAAGGGAAAGTCAAATACGAAAAAGTGAAATCAAATTTTTTTTCTAAGTGTTACTATATAGTAACATGTATAAATATTTTAGTACCAAATGATAAGAGTATGATTTTAGAAAATAAAAAGAAATGCAAAAGAAATGGATACCAACCTGACCTAGAGATGGAATGACTTTTAAGAATTCTCAAGTAAAGAGTGAAGACTTCAGATGGAAGACTTCAGCATTTATATATGTTAAAGAGATGCGATCAAAGAACGTTTGAAACGATATGTCGATATTCTCAGGAGAAATGCAACATTTAAATAAATTTGTTTGGATGAGATAAGCATCTTTACATATCTAGATTCGGGTTCAATCACTTGTCTCGATCCACAGTATGCTTTGTATTCACAGAAGCATACTTTAGGGGGAAGTGTTATCCGGTATTTGACCCAAGCATCATTTTGATGGATCTGGAAAACAAAACAATGAAGAAATGAATAAAGAAGCTTGGAAGACATCAAGATGGAAAAAGAATTGCAGAAGTCGTATCGATTAGTACCAACCTATAAGGGTCGGTACTGAACGATCACATAAAAGTTGTGGATCCATGTTGCTTTTGTGAATTTCAAAGTTTGAACATAGAAAAAAGGCAAGTGTGAGGGATTTTGGTACTGAACCATGTGGTTGGTACAGAAGCATATGAATATTATGGAAACTGAACTAGTAAAGTTGGAAGACTTATAATACATAAAGAAGAACCAAAGAAAAAAAATCAAAGATATGGATTAGTACATATCTGTGCAGTTAATGCGCTCGGCAGATTCAAAGCGGTGGAGGTGCAAAAAGTCATAGCGGGGATACAGCGAGGATATAGCAGGATATAGCGGATAGCTCTAAAATTACATATAAAACTTGTACTTAATGTTTTTACAAATATATAAATGGTCATTAAATGATAAATTATCATTCAAATTGAATTATAATTAGTACATGAATAATTTTAAATAAAAACACGTGCGAATATACTTTAAATAAACGTAAAACTGTTATATAACATAACTAAATTTAGTAGAATATTAGAGTATGTTCATTTCTGAAAATATATTAAAAATTAAATCAAGTAAATTAATTTCGTAATTTTTATAATGTATAAATGCAGTTTTTCATTTCATTTTATTAAAAAAGATATAGCGAAAATAGTGGAATATAGCGGGAATAACGGGATATAGCGGAAATAGCGGGGCTTAAAGCGGAAAGGCTATATTTTGGGGCTATACGGAAAAAACGCAGCGGCTGAAATCCGCTATGAGATATAGCGGGGTCATAGCGGGGCCTTAACTACACAGGTACATATCCATATCGATCGGTATAAAACCATGTTCATTGTTCAACTTCAAGTGATTTGACATGTTCTTCATGTTGGAACTTCGAATATGGATATATTTGCTCGTTCAAACAAGATATAGCAACTTTTGCGCTTGATTCATCTATAAATAAAGAGCTAACAACAACTAAGAAAGAACTTTTTAGCTCTTCATTTGGATTCTACATCAAGCTATTTCCAAGTTCAATATATATATTTTTCTGGAACTGAAATCGATTATAATTTGGTTATAGTTGTGAATTCTATCTAAAATAAAGTTGATAGTGGACCTAAGCATAGGTTTTGGCCAAATCACTTTAAAAATTGTATTCGTTCCCTTTTTAGTTTTGATTCTTACTAGTTTAATTTTTGTTTCTTAATTTGATTGGGGTGTTTTCCCATTTTCCATGCAAATACATATCTATTTATATTTGATTTAATATTTATTCTCAGTTTATGATGATTATAAACAAGTTATTATGATGTTAAATGAATCTATATGGAATATGGTGACAAATGGTTAAATAATGAACAAATTATAAGTTAAACATGAGTTAATCTTTTTTAAATAATGTGAAATTTGGATACGATGTTTATAATGTTAAAGCAGATATGTGTCTATAATTTCATAATTTTTTCATGTGCAGATATGCTTTTATGGGTTCTCTAATGTGAAAATAAGTATGTTCCGAATGTAAAATAATGTTAACAAATATGGGAAAATTAACATTTTGATCCAAATTTTCCAATGAAGATATAAAAGGTGTTTATGATTTTCTATGGATTTTTGAGAATATTCCCATAATTTTTCAATTGGTATGAATTAAACGGTAAGACAATGAATTACTATAATTAAAGAATTAGTTATGGAATTAACACATTTAATAAGAAATTAATGTGGATAATTGTTGTACACGACAAGCTTTTTCTATCATAATTTGAAAATTATAAATGAAAATGCAATGAAAATACAATAAGTATAAAGAATTAGTCAAAAGAGATTACTCTTTTAGGTAAAAAGATAGTTTTATAGTATTTGCTACTGAATCCTTATCATTAGAATATATTATGTACTTATCATTGGATATAACCCTATCAAAACCATAGGAACATTTTGTTTAAAAAAAATTTAGCCAAAAAATTGGTCTAACACCCTCATATGGGCTATGAAGAACCTAATACTATGGGATGTAATCATTTATTATTGTTTATACGTGGATTTAGCCTCTGAAACATTAGTTTTGAGTTCAACCTATGAAATCTAAGATCAAGATCAACCAAAATATATAAAAAATGAGAAAGAAAAGCAAATTAACGACACATGGTTTTTATAGTGCTTGCGAGTTAGTTCCTTCCACTTTAAATGATTTTATTTTGTGAATTCACTAAAAACCTAAGGGAATTACGATCGATACCTCGAAATCAAGACCAGATCTAAGTTAGAAACCAATAGAGTCTATCTTTAGTGAAAAATGGTTTGATCCCTTTTTTTGAATGATGTTCTTCTATATTTATAGGCATGGAGGAATGTTTTAGGGCTTAGAATTCGACCTCTATAATATAAGCTAGAAAATAGCACCAGACCCACAAAAATAGGTAGAATATTAGAATTTTATTGACTCAACCTGTTAGAAATATCATATCCACTAATGCCGATCGATGAACTTGAGGAAAGTTACAGCTTTACTCCAGTTCTTGGTGTATTGTCTATCGATCCATCATTGCTTCATGCCTTACCTTCAAACCATGATCTGAGATTAGAATCAACGACTCATTGAGAATTGAAAAAAATAAATTAATTGATACCGATCCATGCTATATATCGATACTAATTGATGGTACTTGATCATTTTCTAAACTTTTCTTCTTATACCATCTTGTAACCGATAACTTTTTATTTTTGCATCTATTTCTTTATAATTCTGAAGTCCAACATCAACTAACCTTTGTGTATGAAAAATCGTGGGTAATACTAGCCTCCAAAGTATGTTTCTATGAATATAAAGCATGCTTTGTTAAGAGATAAGCGATCACATCCTGAACTGACATGATATATCCGTTACACAAACTATTTCGATGGAAACTCATGTCTTTCAGAGAACACTTTATATTCACACAATCATTGAATCACATCTATCCAACCAATACAATTTATAAGTCCTCGATGTTCAAAAATTTTGTCTTTTCAATGATAATTCCATCCATCTACAGGTAGGCAATAATCCATAATCTACAAAAATCTGGGTGTAATTTCACAAGAGAAAGTTATATAAATAAAATTGTAAAAGTATCGATGTTCGATCATTCGGTACCAATCGATAGGACCTCGATCGATAACAATCAGCGATCCTTAGTAAAAATGACCATTTGGCCATTTTTCCATTCACTTGCTTGCTTCCTGCAATCGACTTCCCTCAAACTTCATCGCTATCAACCTAGGGCTTTAAAACTCGATCCAAATCAAATCCTCATCCAAATGTTTGAATCTACATAAGTAGTTGATTTGTACCTAAATCCATGCTAAAATTCATCAATTTCCCTTCAACTTCACATTAATTTCACATTCCTTGGCCATAGTAGATTGATTGGAGAGCAATTTTTTTATTGATTCTATGTTGAATATCGATATTCAAGCATTTAACACCGATCTCCTCATTTCCTTCAACACATTTCGCTCGATTGCTCAAATCCTAGTGTAACAACCCAACTTCTAGTAAATTTGTAATAAGTTAAATTTTATTGAACTAAGTTATTTTTATTTTATTCTAGACAAAAATTTATGTTAAACATATTATTTTATTGAGTAAAATTTATTCGATAATGCAATTTTATTTTATTGGTTTGAATTAATTAATTAATCCTTGTCGAAAAATACATTAAGCTCGAATATAATGGAATGAAATTGAATCACCAAATATACTAGAATGTGATATTATTTGATAAATCAATAATTAAATGACGTTAAGTAATTATTGAATCGTCTTTTATCATATTGAAACATATTTTCTATAATATATAGTAAAATGAGTTTGGTTTAAAAGAAGATTAATTTTATAAGTGGTAAGATGTTAAAATATAAGATAAATCAATTTCGATTGAATAAAAATTTACTTTATAGAATAATAGATAACTAATGGAGTTATTTCTATGTAAATGAAAAGAGTTGAAATGTAAATAGTAGATATAAAATTGTACTTACCTAAGACTTTTAGTGCAAAATTGTATATCTTCAATTGTAACCCGGGTAATTGACCCGGTAATGCGTGTGTCACCAAGCAAGCATATCGCTCGGTATAAAGAACCGTTCAGCACAAAGCGTCGTTCGGCACACCTCCCCTCGCTTGGCATCTTGCCTCGTTCGACATAGATAGGTCGCACGACATCTTGCTGAAAAGTAACTAATACGTCCAGCTATTACTTAGGATCGTGTAATATGGAGTATAATTAAATCTAAATGCCGAAACAGATGACAATAGCAAAGTAAATGAAAATAAGTAAAAATAAAACAAGCACACCAGGAATTTTTATACTGATTCGAACTTCTCATTTTACATCCAGTCCCAGACTCCTTCTGGTATTTCAACTATAACAACCCTCACTTGACCCGGAGGAACAGGTTTACACTGCCTGAACAACCGAACAGGACTTCGCCCACCTAAGAAACCGAATAGGATTTCAACTGCCTGAGCAACCGAATAGGACTTCTTTACCCAAAAAAATTTCTTGACACTATGTGTTCTTTAGTAACCCGAATTTGTCAATTATAGTACACCCTTCATACAATCTTCTCCTTTATGATATATATATATATATATATATATATATATATATGAACACATGAAGAACAAGAAAGTAACAGAATGAATTTGTATGAAATTGAATGCACAAGAGTATTAGAATCAAAGAATATGAGTGTAAAGTTAGAATAGATTGAATTGATGTTATGGAAACATGATTCTAATCTATTTATATAGATTATAAATAGGTGCATTTGTTCATGAAGAGTTATCATGAAGAGATATGGTCATATCTATTGAAATGAAGGACACATCTCTTCATGAAAGGAAGTGCATATTTGAAAATATAGCCATTGTGGATATTCAGACTTCTGAATTGAATAATTCAGACTTCTGAATTTGCACTAAACAATATTCAGACTTCTGAATTGAATAATTTAGACTTCTAAATTTTCATAAACAATATTCAAACTTCTGAATTAAGTTGAAACGCAAACAGCAAGGAAATAGGCTATTTCTGGCCTTATTCAGACGTCTGAAATATTTCATTCAGACAACTGAATATTATGGAACCATAATTTTATTTCAGCATTCAGACGTCTGAATGAAGTATTTCAGACATCTGAATTTAGCCTGTAACAAAAAGTATCATAGGTCATTTGGTTAGAGCACTTGCCTTCTAAACTAGAGAACCGAGTTCGAGTCGCTCCACGCAATTTTTGAAAACTTGAATTTTCTTTTAAAATATGAATGTATATGAATATATATGCATGTATACCATTTGGAGAAGATTTTAACATTTGTAAACTCTAGACATGACACTATATGACTAATAATACTTTGTTTGTCACCTTCATCTTGTCTCTATCATGTATATCTCTTCTTGCATCTCCATATACATTCTTTCATCCTTTTTTGTACGTGTATCTTCATTTTGAATGTATTTTTTTAACTTTTTGATGCTCATGTACCTGCAAATTAACTTAGAGATTCTTTGACATAATTGTATAGTTGTTGTCATTAAAATCCAACAATTGTGGTTCTAACATTCTCCCCATCTTTGATGATGACAACTATACAATTTTAAAAAATATTCATTCTATATAAAAAATAATATTAATATGTTTAAAGCTCCCCCTAAGTATAACATCTCCCCCTAAGTATAATATCTCCCTCTATCAATATGCATTTGAATTTCTCCCCCTTTGTCATTATCAAAAAGAATAAGGGAATATAATAAATTATGTAAAATATCTTATGAATAGTGGGATAAACTCAATATTAATTATGGAGAAAAAATAAAATAGATTTTACCATATTTGCTAAAGCCGTATTTCATTATAAGCATGTAATTCTATTAAACGTATGGACCATTCTTTAAAATTACCAAATCTATCCTTTTCCTTTTGTTTCTCCAAGTACCTTAATAAATAAAAATCATTTTCGGTACCCACATACTATGTTAGGGTCCGGGGGGTTAGGTCTTTGGAAACCATACCCATTTGGGTGTTGTTGAACCTTTATAAATATAATTTTCATTACAAATCACAATATTATAATAGTTGCTAATATAAAGTTCTTTATCATGGTTAATCATATTAGCTGGAATCCATATCTTAATACCATTAGTCATTATCTTGGTACTTGAAGAATAATTTCTATCATTTCTAAACAACGTACTATTATGACTATAACTGGTTTTAAAACTATCTTGATTACTAGTACTGGCATTAGCACTAAAATTAGTATACAAGAATGCATATCTAATACTATTTTTACTTTTAACTTGTTTATAGCCTAAACTGCTTTTATCATTGTGAGCTTTTAAATTCTTAACATAACCTAATCCCATCTTATTTGAAGCAGGTTGAGAATTTTCAATAATCCTGGATAAATTTTTTTCCCCTTTATTACAATTGGAGATATTTTTAGTAATTTCATCAAGCTTAATTTTGAGTCTAGTGTTATCTAACTCAACAATTTTAATTTTTGTTTTTAACATGATTCTCAGAAGCTAGAGCATTATTCTTTTCTTTTTGAGCTTCTATTTCTTGACTTTATAGAGCGGGTTGAGAATTGTCAGAGAGTGAACCTTGAATTTTCTCAAGTTCTTCTTATAATATTTTCTTCTCGTCTTTAAGCATATCTCTTTCGAATTATGCTTTTTTCTGATTTTCCAGAGCTTCCTTATATTTTCTTTTGAGATTTTTTAAAGTGTTTAGAAGTTCTGAATTTATTTCTATCATATCATCAAAAGTTAGATCACTAACCTCATTATCTTTTGCCATGAAGCATTTGTTTGTTTGCTCCTTTGATTTTTCTTTATTGCTCTTCCTCTTCTTATTATCTTGACTAGATCTCTTTGTACCATTTATTCTACGATATTGTTATAATCTCTAGAATACCAGGCCCTGATACCAAATGTAAATCGCTATGCTCTGATATCAAATGAAAACAACAATGTTAGCCTCACTAGTTATTTTCATTTGGTATCAGAGCATAGCGACTTACACTTGCCTCGTTTTGCATAGATAGGTCGCTCGGCATAGAGCCTCGGTCGGCACACCTCCCCTCACTCGGCATAGAGCATCGATCGGCATAGAAGGGCCGCTCGGTATCTCGCCTTGCTCAGCATTGAGAGGTCGTTTGGCATCTGGCATCGTACGGCATGAAGACTCCTTCGGCATGAGACCTCGCTCGGAATAAGTAAGTCATTCGGCATCTCCCTCCGACCGGCATCAAGTCTCGTACGGCATATGGGTACCATTCGGCACGCCTTCCTCAATCGACATATGAATGCCGTTCGGCCTGAATATGTGGTTCGGTAATTGCCGTCCAGAATTTACGGGTTGACATGTAGAAATTAACACGGGCCGAGGTGCTTTGTTCCTAGGCCTAGGAGAGAAGTCCAACTCATCTTCATCTATAAATAGAACGGCAGGGGCACAGTGAAAGGACCTTTTTTTAAGAACACTGGGGAGACTCTACCGCATTTAAGACTCGTTCTCTTTACTTGGCATTTGTATTCAAGTAGTTGGTGTACGGATTGTATCTGTAATCAATTGTTGAGTAAAGCAATAAAGATTAACTTCAAAGTGGACGTAGGCAGTTACGCCAAACCACTATAAATCCAGGGTTCTTGTCTTTTCGTTTAATTTAGCATACAATTCTCTGTTTTAATTTACTTTCTTCATTAATCTCTCTACATAATCTATCTCAAGGGTGTTAGTGACCAATTCTGGTGCTAACACTTTGGTGTTTTCATTGAGAATCGAATTCTCAGACCGCTAGGATCTGCTTTGTAGCTACTGGATTGAATAAATCCCCTGAAGGAGATCCAAGTCATCACAGGATGTCCGTTGATTCTACTCAGAGTTCCTATTAATAACTCTACTGTGGAAAGACCGCGTACTAGATCGGCCTATCATAACGCGGAAGTCAATGAGACTGCTAGCGTACAATAAATAGGATGTAGCAATCAACAAGCAAATCTAGGTGCAGGCACTACCCTCTAAAATCAAACGAAAGTCATCATCAGGACATAATTCAACGACTTGATGTGAGAACTTATGGAAAGTAGAAGACAGCTCGCTGAGCAGATTCAAGCTTACGCTAACCTCATGACTCTGCTTACTCAACAACAGCATCAGAATGCTGGAGGTAGCCCTGTTCCTTACTCTTCATCTGATAACTCGACTTCATCCGATGAATCTCCTAGGCGTAACGCCGCAAAACAGAAACTGCAAAAGTAGGTGCTATTGATCGATCGACTAGGAATCACTAACATCTTGGAGACCACACTCAAACCATAACGAGAAACTTAGGATATGGAGCATGTGTGGAGACTGGATGTCTAGCTCACCAAGACCCCAATGAAGCTGGTCCCTAAGATACACGTTTGGCAGACCGCCAACAGAGGAGACACCAACCTGAGCGGTCCCGTAGAACAGAGTCCAACCTTCCATCCTCCGTACAAACTCCGGGCTTATCAGCTATGGTCAGACAGTTGATGAGAGAGAATCAAAGCTTGACCAATGAAGATTAGGGGATATCCAGGAGTCATGCTCCATTCACGGATACTATTCTACAGGTCGAGTACACCATGAAGTTTAGCATGCCAACTATCCCGGCCTACGAAGGAAAGACCGAACCCAGGCAGCATGTGATGAGGTATGAATGGATGATGGATTCGGCTAGAGTGAATGATGCAACCAAGTGTAGATGCTTCCCAATCACTTTATCCGGATTCTCCACCATAGGGTTCACTTGACTGCCCCCACGGTCTATATCCAGCTTTGATGAGTTGGCAACGAAGTTTTTAGAATAATTCAGGATACACACCACTCGTCCCAAGGATGTGATGTCCCTATCTAGTGCAATCCAGGCTCCGGGAGAGTCATTGAAAGAGTACTTGTAGAGGTTTCATGTTGCGACAACTAAAGTTAGCAACCCTAATGACCATGAAATTCTAATGGCGGTAATGCAAGGAGTAGATCCGAATTCAGAGTTTGGAGATTGGTTGGCAGGAAAGCCTCCAACTACGCTAGAGCGTTTCTATTCGAAGGCTCATCAATTCATAAGGAGGGGGAAGCTAGATGGATGAGGCGAGATAAGGCATCAGGGCTTATTCAGGAGACTGTGAAAAGTAACATCATCGTGAAATAATCCAGTGACAACTCAGGAAAGGTTCAAGTCAATGTCCAAAACAAGCCTGGGCAATCTAAAGGGTCCGGGGGAGGAAATCCCGGAAAGAAAAGGGAAGAAGGGAAATGGAATTCAAGGATTCTGACTTACAACGAATACACCCCACTGAATGCATCTCTTGAGAATATTACCTATCAACTTATAATACTTTCCATTATAGAAAGCTATGCCCAAAGGAGTCAACAGAGGAACAGAAGCGGAGTGGGAAGTATTGCCGCTTCCATGAGACATATGGGCATAATACGAAAAAGTGTAGACACCTCCATGATGCCATAGAAAAACTTATTAGACAGAAAAAAATTGCAGGAGTTTGTCAAGAAACCACGGGAGGGTAGGCAAGGAACATCAGACCCCGAACGCGGGCTGGCTCCATGCCAACCAGAGGAACCATGCCCGAACCGTGGATAGATTAGTCATAAACACGATAGTCGGTGGACCTAACCCTACCGACAAGAATTGGCGGGAGATGGAGCGATATGCTAACTGCTTAAGGCTTGCGGATTATGAGTGTTGTTCGAATGTAGAGGATGGGACCCCCGCAAAGCAGCAACGCATGATGACAGATGATATAGTATTTAGGAGCCGAGATGCGGACAAGGTAGAGGCTCCTACCGTCGACCCGATGGTCATATCTGCGACGATCGGGCCGGCATATGTGAAGAGAATTTTGATTGATTGTGGTAGTTCCGTTAACATCATCTTAAAAAAGGCATAAGACCAAATGAAGATGGAGACAAAGGATCTGAAACCATCTAAAGCCCGTACCCATGGCTTTAATGGTGCAGCGACTGATGCAGTAGGGTATGTTGAGTTGCCAGTTGAACTGGGCAAGGTGAACGTAGAAGGGTACGAATCCTACCTTTCATAGTTTTAGATGTTGATTCTCCATAAATGCATTTCTGGGTCGACCTGCCCTGGCAGAGTTTAGGCAGTTTTGGCCCCATGGTGTTTGACGTTGAAATTTCCGACAGACAAAGGAGTCGGTGTGGTGCATGGCGATTAGGCGACCGGTCGTGCATGTTATGTAACTGAGCTAAGAGAGGCCCAGCGTCGAGAGAAAGGAAAGGTTTCGGACAACTCCGTCCGCATCCAGGATATTGACAATTGACTAGTAGCGTCCGAGCCCTGGCTCGGGCCACATACCCGCATCTATAGAGACATGGATCTGAGAGATGATGATGGGGAACCTAGGAAGCAAAAGCAGCACTGCTGAACTGACGATTGACATTCCAGTCTGCCGAGATGACCCATCATGAGTACTCAAAATTGGATCACAACTCGACCCGTCAATGGCCGAGGATTGATTTCCTCCGAGCGAACCTGGATGTTTTCGCTTGTACACATTCTGATATGTGTGGGATTTCTTCCACTATTGCGGGTCATATGTTGAACATAGACCAGATTACATTCCTGTATAACAGAAAAGGTGAGGCATGGACCCGGAGAGGTCCGCTGCTCTCAGAGAGGAGGTGGACAAACTCAAAGCCAATGGGTTCATCCGTGACGCCCTCTACCTTGAATGGGTGTCCAACCCTATGCTAGTAAGGAAATCGAATAGAAAGTGAAGAACTTTCATTGATTACTCTGATTTGAACAAAGCATGCCCGAAGGATAGTTTCCCTTCACCCAGAATCGACCATCTCGTCGACTCAACGGCCGGACACGAGTTACTGTCATTTATGGATGCATACTCGGGATATAATCTGATCCCGATGCACATTCCAGACCAAGAACACACTAGTTTTGTCACAGACGTTGGGTTATAATGCTATGTAGTGATGCCCTTCGGATTACAAAATGCAGGAGCGACTTATCAGCATCTGGTGAATTGAATGTTTAAAGACCGGATTGGTAGGATGATGGAAGTCTATGTGGATGACATGCTCGTGAAGTCACAATAGTCAAACAACCACATTCGGGACATAGCGGAGATGTTTAATATACTCTGACATTATGGGATGAAGATCAATCCTTTGAAGTGTTCCTTTAGCATTGCGTCAGGGAAGTTTTTGGGTTTCATTGTGAATGCGTGGGGAATCGAAGCTAACCCGGAGAAGATTCAAACTATTCGAGACATACAAGTGCTTAAAACTATAAAACAAGTACAAACTTGTAATGGGAAGGTGGCCGCGCTGAGTCGATTCATATCTAGAGCCACAGACAAGTGTATTCCTTTCTTCGATGTAATAAAGAAAGGAAAGAGAAATTTCGAGTGGACATCCGATTGTGGAGAAGCATTCCGAGATCTGGTAAGGCATTTAGAAAGTCCTTCGGTACTATCGAAATCGGTAGACCATGAGATGTTGTACATGTACTTGGCTGTATCCTAACATGCTATCAGTACGACTTTGATTCGTGAGGAGGACCGAGTTCAGAAGCCGATGTACTATGTCAGTAAACGTTTAATGAGGGCAGAAAGAAATTATCCTAAGATTGAGAAACTGGCCTATTGCTTGGTGATTGCATCATGCAAGCTCCGGCCATACTTTCAAGCATACTCAATCAGTGTTTATACTGATCAACCTTGTGGCAGGTACTCCAACGACCGGAAACTTCTAGAAGGACGTTAAAATGGAATATCAATTTGATTCAATTCGACATTACCTACCTATCACCAAGGGCCATACAAGGGAATTCGCTAGCAGACTTCATTGCCGAATTTACCATGTCAGACGAATTAGACGGTAACAATGTCATACCTCCCGTTCGATGGAAGAAGTACACCGATGAGGCATCTAGCGACCATTGCTCGAGGACTAGCATAGTTCTTCTGACAACTAAAAACTGATTAGTTTTTTATGCTTTGAAGCTCGAATTCCCAATGACAAATAACAAAGCCGAGTATGAAGCATTGATTGATGGCTTAAGACATATCAGAGAACTAGGAGTAAAATCGATTGAAATCTTTTGTGACTCACAACTGAAAAGACAGAGACTTGCCCCATACCTTGCACGGCTTTAAGAGCTGCTAGCAAATCTAGAATATTATGGTATTTCGCATGTCCTGCGTAAACAAAAAAGAGAAGCCGATTCAATGGAAAATTTTGCGAGCACTGGCGATGCACAATAATGGTATTGGTTCCCATTGAAAACTTACATACTCCGAGTATAAATATGATGGAGGTAGATTTCGTGTTAGAAACAGAAATCGATAAGGAATCATGGATGACCCCATTCAAGCAAAACTTGCTACACCGGGTCTTACCCGAAAGAAGGAGCGAAAGATGACAAGTCATTCGTAAGGCATCGCGATATGTAATGTAGGACGGAATAATGTATTGGAAGGGATTCTCTACCCCTTACTCTGGTGCATCACCCACGATGAGATAAAACGAATCCTAAAGGAAGTCCGTGAAGGAGAATGCGGTGACCATACTAGAGGGCAGACATTAGCAATGAAAATCTTTCGCTATGAATACTATTGGCCGACTATAAATCGGGACCTGCGAACTATTTAAGGAGATGCGACAAATGCCTGAAGTATGCAAAAATCCCGAGAGCTCCGCCGACGGAACTCACACAAATGATTAGTCCTTGGCCATTTGCAATGTGGGGAATCGACATAATTGGTTCTTTACCCATATCCAAATGTGGTGTGAAATACATGATAGTTGTAGTCGATTACTTTACTAAATGGGCAAAAGCAGAGCCTTTGGCCACGATCACCACTAAAAAGGTCATTAGTTTCGTTGTACGAAACATTATATGCCATTTTGGCCTTCCACAGACTATCATTACAAACAACGGAACTCAATTTGAAAGCAAAGAGTTCAAAGAATTTTGTCAAAAGTATGGCATTGAAAAAAGGTTTGCAGCAGTTGCTTATCCAAAAGCCTATGGACAAGTGGAAGCCGTGAACAAAGTAATCCAGTCCATATTGAAAATGCATTTGGAAAAGGTTAGAGGCAAGTGGGTGGATGAACTTCCAACAACGCTTTGGGCTTATAGAACCACCCACAAGTCTGCGACTGGCCACACTCCATTTTCATTGGCATATGACATGGAAGGCGTTATACCCGTAGAACTTGAAGTTCGGTCACATCGAGTAACTCATTACGACTCCAAGATGAATCAGGAACTTTTGTTGGAATCACTGGATTTCATTGATGTAAAACGTGAAGAAGCTGATTTAAGAGCAGCTGCATATAGACACCGAGTCGCTCGATATTATAAAGAAAAGTCCGGCCAAGAGTCTTCAATGTGGGCAACCTCGTTTTGAAACGATTTTTTCCGATCCCATCACATCTAAACATGGGAAGGTCCATACTTTATCGAACGGAGGCTTAAGAAGGAACTTTCAAGCTAGCGACCGCTGATGGCGCAACATGGAATAGCGAGCATCCGCGACATTATTATATTTAGTCTATTCATATTCAATCTTTATTGCAATTATTTTTAGTATGTTTTCATTCCGTTGATTCTTAGTTTTCATCATGTAATAAGACAATTTAGCTTGCTTCATTAATAAAGGCTTGAAGGCCTTTTTTCCATGAATTATTGATGTCTCCGTGTATGGTAATTTTATGACAGAAAACTAGAGTTACATTATTCTATCTGACATACGAACGTGCATAAACAACTTAAAATCTCCAAGTCCCCTAAGTGCGGGCTGAGTACTCTGAGTCCCCTGAGTGCAGACTAGAGTATAAATGACGTAAAAATCTCCAAGTCCCCTATGTGTGGACCGGAGTACTCTGAGTCCCCTGAGTACGAACTAGAGTATAAACAATGTAAAATCTCAAAGTCCCCTGAGTGCGCACTGGAGTACTCTGAGTCCCCTGTGTGCGGACTAGAGTATAAACGACTTAAAATCTCCAAGTCCCCCGAGTGAGGACAGGAGTACTCCGTGTCCCCTAAGTGTAGACTAGAGTATAAATGACTTATAATCTCTAAGTCCCCTGAGTGCGGACTGAAGTACTCTGAGTCCCCTGAGCGCAGACTAGATTATAAACGACTAAAAATCTCCAAGTCCCCTAAGTGCAGACTGGAGTACTCTAAGTCACTTGAGTGTGGACTAGAATATGAACAGCTTAAAAATCTCTAAGTTGCCGGAGTGCAGACCAGAGTACAAATGACTGGAGCCATCAAGTCCCCAGCGTACGGACTGAAAAATATTCTAAGTACCCGAAGCATGGAATAAAGGATGTACAATTTCAAAGAATTTACGAGTTATATAAAGATGAATCAGGGGTTTATGTAACTCCCAGCAGCTCGGGTTTCGACCGCAATAATACATAAAGCTGAATAGTAAAAGTCATTTGAAAGACAAAAGAACTAAATTTTATTTATTCATCCAAAATAAGGTTCTACCACAACTACTCCAAAACTAGGAGTAAAAGGTCTATTTACATTTACTATGGAAATAGATAAAAATAATTACATAATCGAAGCTAACTCGGTTGAATGAGTGTAACAGCTACTTCTTTGACTTCTTGGGTTTCTTTTCCTCCTTTGTTTTCTCAGGTGACACTTCCCCCAAGCGTTTTCGTTTGGATGTTTTTCTTGAAGGGGAGATAACAACCGAGGAAGAAAAAGGGACCTCTAGTGGCCTGAACCCACCAAGGAGGATGACCTTCAAAGGCTTGTTCAAAGGATCATCTTGATCCACGACTCGGGGCTCAACTTTGATTTCAGCTGTCCTTTTCTTTTCCTCCGCGAGGTGCTCCTTCATGATCATTTTAGAAGTGTGTCCATAGGTGCTTGTGATCTCAATTGTATAACTATCTTCGATGGGAGACGAAGTCTCAGACTTATCTTCATCAAGCGCCTTGATCACTTGAGCATCTAGACTAAGAGTCTCTCCCGCGTGAGTAGCCTCGTTCGTTTTCTCCTTCTTCTCCTTGGCGTCACCGCTCCTCGGAGTGGGCTTAGGGTGAGAGCGACCTATGCAAGATCACAAGAAACAAATGTTAGAATATAACGAACTCATGCCAAAAACAACGGCACTTTGAACTTTAAGAAGAAAAGTTATTTACTGGTTTCTTGCTGGCTCTCAACCATCCATTGGGTTTCACCCTCTGGAATGGGAGACAGAACATGAATGCCGAGGCCAGGGTCTTCATGATCATAACCATCGTGTTGCTCGAATGGATCGAGTACTGGCCGATCAGCCGATTGAGTAGAAGGAAGGGCTGGAGACTCGGTTCCAGACAGAACGGCAATGACATCCTTTCCTTTTGGTAAGGAGGAACCTTTGCAGTAAAGGGCCTTCGCTACAGAAAAATCTGAAGGCTCGTTCCCCCTGAGAAATTATTTCTCCAAAGCCTCCTCGTCAACCTCTTCGGTGCCCAGCTTGACCTTCTTGATCTTTATTAAAGTCTCATATGCCTTGGCAAGAGATTCGAGGTAGCCCTTGCCATGAAAAGCTAAGTCCCAATGCATAAGGACACGGGCGTTATATTCTGCTCTAAATAGGTCGAACATGCTCTTAATCTCCTCCCTACCAGCCTCTGTAGCTGCCTCAAGGCGAGAGTCAATCTCTGTGGTTGCTATTTTCTTTCCATCTTCGCGGGCTTCGTCCTTTAGCTTCCCGACCTTAGAGAGCTCGTCGTCGAGCTTTGCCCTCTAGAGTCGCATAACAACAATCTCGTCGCAATATCATTGCGACTCTTCCTATGCGGCAGTTTTTTGCTCTCTCTCTTTGCGGAGTTGATCTTCCAACTCTTTGACTTGGAGGGAAAATGCATCTCTTTCCTTCTGAACAGAATCCTTCTCTAAAGCCAGGGCCCTGCAGCGTTGGACCGCTTCGTCAATTTCTTTCTTATGTGTCGTTTCTAGAAGATTGACGGCCTCCGCAGTATCTTTAGCACTTTGTTAGGTGGCTTCGAGTTGAGACTTGTACGAAGAGAGCTCTTCATCTTAAGCTTTGATAATGTCTTTATCGTGAATGACTTCAAGCTTCAGGCAATCTATTTCATGTTAACGCTCGACAGAGACTTTTGAGACTTTTTCGGCTAAATGGACAAACGCGTCATGTTGAACATAAACATCATTGTTACAAGCAATAGCGCTTTGTTTGACATATCCCGAAATGTGATGGATCGTCGGGAGAAACTTCAGACCATCGAAGCATATTTTGGGGAATTTAGCCTAAAGCTCGGCTAACCTCTCCAATATCGTTAGATCTGTTGCGGGACAGGAGGAGATGGTTTTGAGAGTTCAATCTTCTTATGGGGTTCCCAGGATTGCCATGTGCTAGATGAACCAAAGTGTTGATTCGGGGGCCATCGGATTGGGACCCCTTATGGCTGTATTTCTCCCTGCCTTGCTCCAACTGAGAAGGAAGATTATAATGGTACGAAGGCTGATGATAAGTTTTCTTTCGAGATGATGAATCCCAGGAGCGATAATCCCAATTGCCGTCATCATCTCTATCCCGACATCTTCTGGAGCCCGAGTCCCGTTCAGAGTGGTGAAAGATAGATGACCCACGAAGTCGATCGAGATCGTGTGTACGTCGCATATCACCTGCATAGAATTTGAATAACAACAAGTCAGCAAAGAGTAGAGAAATGGCAGAAATTTAAGTGCAAAGGTGAAGTGCACGTGTCCGTTTGTGTCTTGGTGTTTCCCCTTAACGGACCAGTTTCTTTATCTCTACTTATGGGAGTTTTTCCCCCCAAAACGTGGGCTTGAGCGCCTGCATCGCCTCTTGCACGCGATTGAAGTTTAAGCGCTTTCGGATCATTAAAGCCGTAGTTAAACATATCATCAGGAATAGTAAGGTCCGACGGGCCTTTCAATCAAATCTCTAAGCATTGACGAGAAGGCTCTCTCTCCACCGGAGTGATGGTGACTTTAGAAGTTTCACCCGTTGTCTTCTTCCTCATTTTGTAAGTCAATTTTTTCTTTTCCTTCGTAGAGGGAGGTGTTACTTTGATGTCATGCGCCTTGACTACCAGCTCTCGAGCGGGGCCAACATTCTCGCCATGTACTTCGGGCGTTTCAGCTTCTTTAATCTCCGCCTCCTCATATTTGTCAGCGGCGTCACATTGAGGAAGGCTTATCCGGCGACCTGCCGCCAGCAGCCCAAACTTCAAGAGCGACTCGTTCGAAATAAGAGACTTAATGTCTCAGTCTCCTTCAGGGATAGCTCGAATAGCCTCGACAACTTCAGAATACCTGGAGACTTCGGGACGTGGGCTAATACTTGAAAAAGTGGATAAAAATTCGAAAAAGATGCTAATTCCGCCAAATGCAAGTATTGATCCAAAAAAGAAACTTATGTCCTTCTACCCATCTCCTTGCGAAGTCGGGGCAGCACACGTAAAACCACTCCTGCTTGTACAGGGCGAATTTTCTCCATGCCCTGGTCAGAATTTGACACTTGTTTCGTGGTTCGAGAAATACAAAAGACGGGATATCTGATCGTCTCTTGAAGTGATAAATATAATGAATATCGCCAGGAGTTGGGAGCCTGAAGAGGACGCTCATAAAGAGAATGCACATGCCGTAGATGAATGCATGACTGTTTGGATGTAGTTGTAATGGAGCGATCTCAATATACTGTAACGGATCATGGAGGAAGAAGTTGAATGGTCGCATGCTACCAACCTAACACATAAATCTATTGCAGGCTGTGTATCCGACTGGGGGCAGGTGAGGACGATCTTGCCTTGATGGAACCAACACATCATCGAAGGGAACACCGTGCACCGAGCATATGCGACGAAGAGCGCTTTCGTTAATTCTCGAGGCTTGAGAATCGATTGGATTGTCTAAAAAGATCGCTGCATCCAGAGCATCAAAAGCCAAGTCAACGGATGCGATCATAGGGCTCGACATGTCTTGAATAGGAGTAGTCGATGTATTTGAAGTCTCAACTTCTTCTTGTTGAGAGGGCCCGGGTCTGTCCGAGATCGTGGCAGAACTAGATTCCCTAGACATCTCTAATGAGTGAAGAATCCGACGAAACACCTGTTTAAACTATACTTAAAAATCGATCGATATTAGACATAACAACAAAAATACTCCCCTCCTGTGGTGTGTGAACTAATGCGATCATTCAAGTATAGTGTCAAAGGATTTAAAGGTCATGAAACTAATAGGATAAAGTAAAATAAAGGTTTCCAGTGATGGTTTTAATTCTAAATTTGGAAATTCATAATATATATCGAGTCTATAGATTGTTTTTATCGAGTTAAATTCATATTTATAGTTCTTGAGACGGAGAGTTGTCGGTTTGGAGTGGTCGATATTTTTATTTGCTTAAGTCCTTGTCCTTGTCTTTGTCATATGTTTAGGCATGATAAGTAAGTCAAGTCAAAATGGATTACGTTTGAGTTAGAATGGTTATGATTATTGTTGTCTACTTTAAGACTTAATGCCGAACGATACTCGAGAGACTCGACGAAGTAATCACCTAACCTCTCCACACTCGCCCATCACCGTTCGGCATGAAGGAGTCATGCCGAGCAATGATCATACCAAGCCGCTTCGCTCGGCGCTCTAGGTTTGACCCTCACTTCTCTCCTTTTTCCTTGTTCGGCATGTGAGAGTCATGCCGAGCCGCGATAATACCGATCCACGCCGCTCGGCCCAATAAGCCCAATACTCATCCCTCGTCAACGTCCCCTCTCCGTCGTTCGGCATGACAACACCCATTTCTCTACCGTATTCTTTCTTTTCCATTCGGCACCACTCATTGCTCTCCTCCAATCTCTCTTCGTCGTTCGGCATGCGAGAGTAATGCCGAGCCACAGCCATTTCTCTTCCTTTCACCACTCCGCCTAGCCCTAGGACATGTTCTAACCTCGATTCGTTGTCCTCATCCACGCAGTTCCTACTGTCCTCTATTTTACAGAGATTTATGAATTCGAATCTCGTGCTAAATTTCCTAGTCAAGACAAAGTGTTTTAAGGAGAGGTCGTTACCTAAGAAATGACTCGAAGATTAGGGAGATCCTGGAGTAGGAAACACGATTCTGATCAAATTCATTGATTAAGGAATGAGGTGAAGCAACGTATTGGGTTCAAGAAGAGAAGGGAAGGGTAAATAGTTCGCAGAGGTCTAGTAGAAGACGAGTTCGTAAGTTATATAGAGTGGCGGTAAAAGTAAAAGGGAGAAGAGGAAGGAGTAGTGGCTTATATAGAGAAAAGAGAAGTTGAACAGGTATTAACTGGTGGACCCGGTCAAGGTATCGCGATGGTTCGGCATACTTATGCTGAACGGCATGTGATTTGTCGAACGACTCGCTCGGCATCCGTATGGAACATTTTTGTGTATGTTACAAAAGAGAGGAGGGAATTTGATATTAACTCAAAGCGTGTCGTGTTTCTCACACGACACACTTCGGGGGCTAAGTGTTACCCGGGTAATTGACTCGGTAACGCGTATGTCACCAACCAAGCACATCGCTCGGTACAAAGAACCGTTCAGCACTGTGCGTCATTCGGTACACCTCCCCTTGCTTGGCATCTGTGACGTCCCACCTCAATGCTCACAATAACAAATGTCATTATAAGGAATAACGTCTGCTATTGCGAAGAATAAGGCTTGTTAGAAACGAACATCCGTAAGTTATGCCTTAGACAAGTATTGATTACATTGATAGGAGTTGTGCAAATTACTCCCAACGATATAATTTCAATCCAAATCTAAAACGAAACCACAGTGGCTAAAGAAAAATTCAGAACAACTCATAATAACAACAACACTGATAAGTATAATAACATCAGAATAGAAATATCATATATATAGCGGAAGGTAAGTCTGGATACATGTTACAAAACTCGATGGTTCACATGAACAAAATGTACATATACAAAGACATCATATCATACATGAGACGAGAGTCAAAACTCTAAAAGTAACATCTAAAAGCATAAACAAAAGATGAGGTGAAATCCCAAAAGATGAAGCAGCAACTGAATCAGAGATAGCGATTATCTTGAAATAACTCGGTCTGACCCGAGTATTATTTAAAAGAAAATAATAAACGGATCAGTCTAATTTAAACTTCAGAAATAAGTGTATGATAAACAACACTTAAGAAAATAATTATAGTCTCGAAAAAGACTATACAACATAAATAATCAACATAGTTCAAATGAAGAAATCTCAATTTAAACTCCATCAAAATTAACTTTCAAATTCACAATTGAATTTAGAACAGCAACACGCAAAATTATAATCTCAGATGAGACTATACACAAAATTATAATCTCGGATGAGACCAAACAACATAGTAATCAACATTGTATAAATGAAGAAATCTCATTAAACATCATCAAAATCAACTTCCAAATTCATAATTGAATTCAAAACAGCAATACGCTAAAAATTATAATCTCGGATGAGACTATACACAAAATTATAATCTCGGATGAGACTATATGCAAAATTATAATCTCGGATGAGACTATACACAAAATCTAGAAATGAATATAAGATATCTAGAAAATCAGCATTCACAAAATCAGGAAATCCAAATAAGATAACTAGAAAATCAACATAAAAAGTCGATCGATCCTAGCAGATTGCGAGTTTTAGCTACGCCACATGTGCATCTCATATGGCTGAAGCCTACCAAGTACTACAAATTTTTGGCACCCATCAGATGACCCGAAGGTCCGTAGGGTGACCCAAAGGTCTAGTACTGGTAATTGACCCGAAGGTCCATCAGATAACCCGAAGGTCCAGCAGAGTGGCCCGAAGGTCCAACAAATCATCAAAATCATCAAATAGCAAATCCTCAGCAAATATTTCAATTAACGAATCCGGAATTAACCGAATTAGTAAAAGTGTGGTTCCATACTCCGCACTTTTGCTAAATCGTTTAAATCTCTTCATCGTTTCCATGAAAGTGCAAAATTTTGTATTTTATATAAATAACATCTTACATTCAAAAATGGACAAGTCCAGATTAAGCAAATTAGTAAAAGTAAGGGTTCATAGTCCTCAATTTTGCTGAAGCATTTAAATCGCTTCCTCATTCTTTTGAAAGCGCAAACTGCAAAAAATTTGGGAAATAATTTTATTTTTAAAAAGATTTGAAAACACGTGATTAAAACAGCAACATCTGTGGCAATTTCAACGAGGAAATCGCGCTTCACAAAACACCGTAAAAACGGATATCAAATCAGCGTTGCGGGATAACCGCTTGAAAATTCACTTTAAAATTGACGGTTACTGAAGTCAAAACAATAGTAATTTTTTATTCGTCAAAAATTCCATCAAAACAACACGCTTTAAAATATAATACCGGCGTAAAAATTCCGTTATAAAAATAACGGCAACTAAATACGTTTTAAGCAAACACCGGTTCAACGTAAATTAAATAGTGGACTGTACCACTTTATATTCAAAAATATTACACTGCCTCAATATACACGTGCACTACAATATACATGCATGAATTAAAACAAAGTATGTACAAAAACGAAATTGACAAAATATAAAATGACCAGGACTATAATTTCTGTAGAATACATACAAAATGAAGTTTAAAAATAAAACGACTTGGGAACTTGCATTCATATACAGAATGGGCGAGTTTGTAAAGGGACCTAACAATGCATTTATACGCACACAGTGAAGTAAACTAAACTATTGTGCAACATTCCATGCACGACAAATTGCAATTTTAATACGAGATGACTTATGCAAATTTTTACTATACACGTACGAAATAAAATGGCAAAGTCCTGGATATAATTCTCGCACACACACGTAACAAATAATAAGCGCCTGGATTAGTTGGACACAATACGAAATGACCTGGCCTCAATGCAATACATCATTGCCTAAAATTATGTTGAAGCATGTATTTTGTTACACGCATGAAAGCTATCATGTGAACACGTTGCCTGGTCAAAATGTTACACGTAAATATGAATAAATGACCTAGAACAATTACTACTAACCATATGTATGCACATTACAATATTAACTTGGACAAGGTTTTTACATATACCCTTAAAATGAAATGCAGAAATGAAATGGGATAACCTCCTGATGCACACATAAGTGGAGTGAATAACCTGGCATGTAATAATAAATATTGTGACTTGTTCCAAAATATACACACACGCAAGAAACTTCAAAATCAAAGAACTTGGACCTGTTAAAACTTCATTATACATGCACACAAAAATACAAATCAAACGAACTAGATTTAACAACTTAATAAATGCTAACCTGGACCATATTTTGTTGCACACACTAATTGAAATTACATGCTAACTTGTATAAAAATGAAGTGATAAAAATAGTGAACTTGGAGCAATTTATATGCACGTACAAATATAACGCTTGGACCAACTTTTCATGCATCATAAGCTCGCACGCAACAATAAAGTAGGAAAATAGAGAGATCTAAACTTGTATATTAAGTATGGCATGCATGCACATTATAAAAACTAAAATTTCTAGGCAGCAAAGTTTGTACATAAAGATGAAGTAGAGAATAAATTAGAAATGTGAGTTTTTGTACTCACATCTATTTTGCTTCGAAATCAGTTAGCAACAAGGAACTTATGGAGCAAAGTTGAACCGCCATTAATGCTCCTTCTACCAAGCTTACAGGCCAAAAATGAAGCAACGAATAAAATGACGAAGCTACAGCAAATTATTTAAAAAGAAAGAATGTTGCAGCTTTCTCTTTTTCTTTCACCATTTGAGTACAAGTTAATGCTTGAAGATGTGCTGGCAACACCTTTGGTACAAAACATTTAAGGCAAAACATGCTTATGTGAAGGAAAGGACACAGCTAGCATATATAAAATGATGATAGCAACAGAGCTCAAGCTTTTGCTTTCTACAAAATATAGTGACGGCAAACAAAGGAAATGTTCAAATATTTGCTGTAGAAATAATTGTGACAGCCAAGGAAAAGGTTCCACTTTGCTTCACTAAATTGTTTACAGCCAAGTGTTCAAGTTGTTTCACAATTGGACTACACTTGACACACGTGAAGGCAAAAGATTTTTACAACTTAACTTAGTTTTTTTCCAACCGACTTTACAAAGGAATTACATTGCACATTTTTCTTTTTCTTTTTTTTTTCTTTTTTTAAATTTAAAATTTCCATTTAAATTTTTATTTTGACGGTGGTAAAACCACGGTTGTTACAATCTCCCCCTATAAAAATTGCGTCCCCGCAATTTTCATACTAGAAGTTGTTTATAACACAAATTATTCATCACAACAAACATTAAAATAGAAAAGATAGATTAAGAATGTTCCCCCCCACCCGAAGAGGAGAGAAAACCGGGATAAGAACGCTGGATGAGTTATTTGGTTTTCCAAGTGCAATCTTTGGGGTTTGCGGACCATTGAATTTTCACAAGCGGGACTTATTTATTCCGAAGGCGTTTAACCTCCGAAGATAGCACTCGAATAGAATTTTGCACCATAGACAAGTCGAGTGATTCTCAAGGTCTTGCAACATATGAGGATCAATAATAGAATCCGAATCTCAAAGGCATCGACGAAGCTGGAATACATTAAATACATCATGAATTCCCAAAAACCGAATAGGTAGCGATACACGATAAGCAACAGGGCCAATGCGTTCCGTAATAGGATATGGTCCAACATAACGAGGAGCCAATTTCCCGGAGCTACTAAAACGCACTACACCCTTCATCGGAGAAACACGAATGAATACATGTCGTCAACAGAAAATTCCGAAGGCTTCCTACGATGATCGGCATAAGATTTTTGCCAATTTTGAGCCGCTTTCATTTTATGTCTGATAATATCAATTCTCTTAGAAGATCCACGAATATAATCGGGGCCGAGAACTAACTTTTCCTCGAATTCCAACCAACAAGATGGTGATCGACATGGCCTTTTGTAAAGGGCTTCGAAAGGAGCCATACCGATGCTGGATTAGAAACTGTTATTATAAGAAAATTCAACAAGAGATAAGTGGTCTTTCCAACTACCACCAAAGGCAAGAAGCAGTCCGATTGGACTTGATAGGAATAAAATGGGCTAATCTGGTCAATCTGTCAAAAATAACCTTAATACTAGTACGGCCCGACCTCGAACGAGGTAGACCATCAATGAAGTCCATGGAAATCCGATCTCGTTTCCATAATGGAATCTCAAGAGGCTGAAAAAGACCACTAGGACACTGCGTCAATGCTTTAATAAGTTGATAAGTCATGCAACGACTTACATAACTTGCAACATCACGCTTCATACCTTCCCAAAAGTATAAGCGTTTCATATCAGCAGACATCTTACTACTACCCAGAAGAATAGTATACTTAGAACGATGACAGTCCTCAAGAATGTCATTTCTAAGATTAGGAACATTAGGCATGATCAACTTTCCCTTCTTTCGAATAAAACCATGAATATCAGTATCGAAATCCTTTAGATCATCACTTCGGGATTTCGATTTACAACTCTGAATAAGATAAGAGATATCTGGATCTTGTTTCTGGGCGTCGACAACACGATCCACAAACTAGGACGAGCTTCCACGCTAAATAAAAGAACGGGAGAATCAGAAAATGAAGGACGGTCTCTAATATCACAACGAGATAAAGCTTCCAATATATTCCACTCTGCTAGCATCATGGAAAAAAACATCTTGCTGCTTGCGACTAAGCACATCGGCAACTCAATTACCCATAGCAGGGGTATACTGAATAACGAAATCATATGAAGCAAGAAATTCAAGCCAACGTTGTTTCCTTATATTAAGTTCTTTCTGAGTGAATAGATATTTCAAAGATTTGTGATCAGCGAAGAGAACAAAACGCTCGCCCAATAAATAATGTTGCCAAATCTTCAGAGCAAAGACTATAGCGGCTAACTCCAAATCATAGGTAGCATAACGAATCTCGTTAGGCTTTAGTTGTGTAGAAGCATAGGCAACTACTCTATACTTTTTGCATGAGAACAGCATCGAAACCAATACGGCTAGTATTGATACAAATAATGAAGTCTTGGTTCCCTTCGGGAATCATAAGTATAAGAGTATCGGAAAAGAGTTCTTTCACATAATCTTCTTTCCTGAAAAGCAAAAACTTCCAAAATTACAATTATCTTTGTGAAATCATTTTATAGAAAATTTTACTTTTTTATAGGTCAATTTATTGTGTCAAATTGTCTCATCAAAGCGTTTAGGAGGTTCCTATCTATAATGTTGATCAAGCGCATCGACCAGAATTCTTAAAACACTTAATGGGCAATACAATCACAAAATCATCTTATATATGATAAACACAAATCCAAATATACTTGTAAATAAATCTTATGAAAAAGGTTTGCAAAATTTTAAATTGCTATTTTCATCCAAAATCAACAATACACAAATGAAGTCATCGAGATATTCGTAGAATACTCGATTCATAAAATGGATGAAATAAGCTGGGCAAACTGAATGACATAATAAGTCATTCATAAGAATCATAATGAGTGTAGAATGCGGTAAATGGAATGCTATCTTCTGCAACTCATAACTGATGAAAACCGGTGGTAAGGTCGAGTTGGGAGAAGAGCTTAGCACCACCTAATTGATCGAACATGTCGTCGATCCTAGGTAATGGATACCTTTTTTTATAATGAGCCCTTTAAGCTTGTGATAATCAATGCAAAGCCTAAGAGTATCATCTGGCTTCTTAACAAAGACAACTACAGCGTCCCAAGGAGATGAGCCAGAACGAATAAATTGCTTGGCTTCCAATTTAGATAATTGTTGCTTGAGTTCCTCATTTTCCTTAGCAGACATCCTCGTGGGAGGATGAGTAATAGGATGAGCACCAGAGATAAGATCAAATATGGAATTTAATTCCCCTCTTCGATGGCAAACAAGAAATAGGCTCAAAGACAACAGAAAAATCACAAACAACTGGAATATTTAGCTATAAAATCCTTCGATTCGAAGGAAGAAATGATAGCATTCGAAGTATGGTCCATGCTTCGAAATATAGTAGATAACTGCTCGATAGTATCGGGATGCTTGAGATATAAAGTTCTTTCGGGACATAGGATTGAACTTCATAA
Source organism: Allium cepa (assembly GCA_030765085.1). Lineage (NCBI taxonomy): Eukaryota > Viridiplantae > Streptophyta > Magnoliopsida > Asparagales > Amaryllidaceae > Allium > Allium cepa. The sequence continues at coordinate 664,392,939 of CM060945.1, forward strand.
CGGACGAGCCAATCCATTCCCAAAATCATACCAAAACCAAGATGATCCATAACATGCAGATTTGCATGCAAGGAAAAACCACAAAGAATAATCTCAACACCAACACACAACAACCCAAGAGTAGCGGATCCACCGATAGGATTTACAATCCTCAAAGGATCGCAAAGACTAACCACATCAACAAGCTCCTTCGATACAAATGAATGTGATGCACCCGTGTCGAAAAGAACTCTAATCGAACGACAATGAAATAAAATAAAACCTTCCAAAACAGAAGGAAGAATACCTTTGGGTTGAGAAGAATCACCAGAAGCTTTAGCAATATTAAGCTTCCCAGATTTTAAACCCTTAGGAACAATAGGACAATTAGAAATCCAATGTCCTACTTTCAAATCTAAAATTGGAAAGGAATTTAACAAATGGAATACTACGGAAATATGAGATATATTCCTAAACATATTCCAACTTTTTAGAGTGGATAAAATTTTAAGAACAACGAATAAATAGATTCGAAAGGCACAAATAAAACCCTCGAATAGTTGTAACGCATGTTCCATTCTACTTTTGTTCTGTGTTTATTATAACTTGTTCTGAATCTCAGCTCTGATACCAAGCCGTGACGCCCCACCTCTATGCTCACAATAACAAAGCTTATTATAAGGAATAACGTCTGTTATTACGAAGAATAAGGCTTGTTAGAAGCGACATCCGTATGTTATGCCTTAGACGAGTATTGATTACATTGATAGAAGTTGTGTAAATTACTCCCAACGATACAATTTCAATCCAAATCTAAAACGAAACCACAGTGGCTAAAGAAAAATTCAGAACAACTCATAATAACAACAACACTGATAAGTATAATCACATCAGAACAGAAATATCAGATATATAGCAGAAGATAAGTCTGGATACATGTTACAACACTTGATGGCTCACATGAACTAAATGTACATATACAAAGACATCATATCATACATGAGACGAGAGTCAAAACTCCAAAAGTAACATCTCGAAGCCTAAACAAAAGATGAGGTGAAATCCTAAAAGCTGAAGCAGCAACTGAATAAGAGATAGCAATTATCCTGACATAACTCGGTCTGACCCGAGTATTATTTAAAAGAAAATAATAAACGGATCAGTCTAATTTAAACTTTAGAAATAAGTGTATGATAAACAACACTTAAGCAAATAATTATAGTCTCGAACGAGACTATACAACATAAATAATCAACATAGTTCAAATGAAGAAATCTCAATTTAAACTCCATCAAAATTAACTTTCAAATTCACAATTGAATTCAAAACAGCAATACGCAAAATTATAATCTTGGATGGGACTATAAACAAAAATATAGTCTCGGATGAGACTATACAACATAGTAATCAACATTGTTTAAATGAAGAAATCTCATTAAACATCATCAAAATCAACTTCCAAATTCACAATTGAATTCAAAACAGCAATACGCAAAATTATAATCTCAGATGAGACTATACACAAAATTATAATCTCGGATGAGACTATACACAAAATTATAATCTCAGATGAGACTATACATAAAATTATAATCTCGGATGAGACTATACACAAAATCTAGAAATCAATATAAGATAACTAGAAAATCAGCATTCACAAAATCTAGAAATCCAAATAAGATAACTAGAAAATCAACATAAAAGTGGATCGATCCCAGCAGATGTCGAGTTATGCCGCATGTGCATTTCATATGACCGGAGCCTACCAAGTACTATAAATTTTTGGCGCCCATCAGGTGACCCGAAGGTCCGTAGAGTGACCCGGAGGTCTAGTACTGGTAATTGACCCGAAGGTCCATCAGATGACCCGAAGGTCCAGCAGAGTGGCTCGAAAGCCCAACAAATCATCAAAATCATCAAACAGAAAATCCTCAGCAAATATTTCAATTAACGAGTCCGGAATTAACCGAACTAGTAAAAGTGTGGTTCCATACTCCGCACTTTTACTAAATCGTTTAAATCTCTTCATTGTTTCCTTGAAAGTGCAAAATTGTGTATTTTATATAAATAACATCTTACGTTCTCAAACGGACAAGTACGGAATTAAGCGAATCAGTAAAAGTAAGGGTTCATAGTCCTTAATTTTGCTGAAGCGTTTAAATCGCTTCCTCATTCTTTTGAAAGCGCAAACAGTAAAATTTTTGGGAAACAATTTTATTTTTAAAACGATTTGAAAACACGTGATTAAAACAGAAACATCTGTAGCAATTTCGATGAGGAAATTGTGCTTCACAAAACACCGTAAAAGAGATATCGAATCAGCGTTGCGGGATAAGTGATTGAAAGTTCACTTTAAAATTGACGGTTACTGAAGTCAAAACAACAGTAATTTTTTATTTGTCAAAAATGCCATCAAAACAACACGCTTCAAAAATATAGTACCGATGTAAAAATTCCGTTATAAAAATAACGGCAACTAAATACGCTTTATAACCAAACACCGGTTCAACATAAATTAAATAGTGGACTATACCACTATAAATTCAAAAATATTGCACTGCCTCAATATACACGTGCACTACAATATACATGCACGAATTAAAACAAAGTATGTACAAAAATGAAATTGACAAAATATAAAATGACCAGGACTATAATTTTTGTAGAATACGTACACAATGAAGTTTAAAAATAAAACGACCTGGGCACTTGCATTCACATACAAAATGGGCTAGTTTGTAAAGGGACATGATAATGCATTTATACGCACATGGTGAAGTAAACTAAACTCTTATGCAACACTTCCATGCGTGACAAATTGCAATTTTAATACGAGATGACTTATGCAAATTTTTACTATACACATATGAAATAAAATGGAAAAGTCCTGGATATAATTCCCGCACACAAACGTAACAAATAATAAGCGCCTGGATTAGTTGGACACAATATGAAATAACCTGGCCTCAATGCAATCATCATTGCGTAAAATGATGTTGAAGCATGTCTCGTACCGAGCAAAGTCTCGTACAGAACGATGGTTCATGCCAAACGAGACCAGATGCCGAACGACCTCTCAATGCCGAACGAGGCAAGATGTCGAGCGGCCCTTCAATGCTGATCGATGCCCTATGCCGAGCGAGGGGAGGTGTGCCGACCGAGGCTCTACGCCGAGCAATCTATCTATGCTGAACGAGGCATGATGCTGTAACAACCGTGATTTTACCGCCGTCGAAATAAAATTTATGTGAAAATTTTAATTTTTTTTAAATAAAAGAAAAACGTGCAATGCAATTCCTTTGTAAAGTCGCTTGGAAAGAACTAAGTTAAGTTGTAAAAATCTTTTGCCTTCACTATATCGATGAACCCAAGATTCCTACACTAGGCTCATCCTTTCCACTACCAACGACAACCTCCTTCCATAGCTTCCCGTACACATGAAGGCAAAAGATTTTTACAACTTAACTTAGTTCTTTTCCAAGCGACTTTACAAAGGAATTGCATTGCACGTTTTTCTTTTTTTTTTAAAAAAAATTAAAATTTCCACTTAAATTTTATTTTGACGACGGTAAAATCACGGTTTTTACAGCATCATGCCTCGTTCGGCACAGATAGGTTGCTCGACGTAGAGCCTCGGTCGGCACACCTCCCCTCGCTCGGCATAGGGCATCGATCAGCATTGAAGGGCCGCTAGGCATCTTGCCTCGCTCGGCATTGAGAGGTCGTTCGGCATCTGGTCTCGTTTGGCATGAAGCCTCGTTAGGTACGAGACTTCGCTCGGCATATGTAAGTCGTCCGGCATCTCCCTCCGACCGGCATCAAGTCTCGTTCAGCATACAGGTAGCGTTCGGCACGCCTTCCTCGATCGGCATATGAATGCCGTTCGGCCTGAATATGTGGTTCGGCAATTGTCGTTTGGCCTTTACGGATCGGCGCGTAGAAATTAACATGGGCCGAGGTTCTTTGTTCCTACACCTACGAGAGAAGTCCAACCCACTTCGTCTATAAATAGAACGCCAGGGGCACAGTGAAAGGGACCTTTTTTCGAGAACACTGAGGAGACTCTACCGCATTCAAGACTCATTCTCTTTACTTAGCATTTGTATTAAAGTAGTTGGTGTACGGATTGTATCTGTAATCAATTGTTGAGCAAAGCAACAAAGATTAACTTTAAAGTGTACGTAGGCAGTTACGCCGAACCACTATAAATCCGGTGTTCTTGTCTTTGCATTTAATTTAGCATACAATTCCCTGTTTTAATTTACTTTCTTCATTAATCTCTGTACATAATCTATCTCAAGGGTGTTAGTGACCAATTCTGAAGCTAACATTTTTACCATCTCGTAACTGTAATCGATGTTTACAGCAATAAAAAAGAAATTTCTAGAGTGGATGTAGGCCGGAGTCAGCCGAACCACTATAAATTCTGTGTTTTTACTGCTTTCATTATAATTTTGACTGTTCTTAATGTTATTACTCTCTACATATACTCTATCTGTGAGATGTGACTGTTGGTGCTTTCACATGGATTTGGGTGTTAGTGACCAAATTTTGGCGCCAACATTGATTTACATAAGATTTTTAGTGCAAAATTGTATATCTTTAATAAATCCACTCATTTATTTCCTCGAACTTGTGACATCCCGAGATTATTGGCAGTATTATTTTAATAGATATTTAATTTAATATGTTAAAATACAATTTATTATTATTTTAAATATATATGTGTGTGTGTGTGTGTGTGTATTTGGTAGAAACAGTGGTTTGGAATTTAAAATAAATAATTCTAAAATTTTAAAAAATAAAATAAAATAAAATAAAACCTATCTTATACACATTAAAATAAAGTAAACTCTACTTATAAATATTTGATCTAAACTTATATTTAACATATAATCTAGGGTAATAATGGTTAAATAAAATAAATCTCATCAATATAAATTTAAGTATAAACAAATGTATTATTTGAAAAAAATATAATTATTATAGGCTTAAGAAGACATGATATTGACATAAGTATAAAGATAAATATTTAAGTTAGAAATAAGTATGTAAGTTAAAAACAAAATAAAGACAGCTACGACAAATTATATGGTCATGTAAATTATAAAGTAAAACACACTGATAAAATCCAACACCCATTTAACTATAGAACTTCATACATATTACAAGCATAAGACAACAACAAAATAAAAATAAATATTTATGAATGCCTTGCAAAAGAAGATAATATAAATATCTATGTACAAAGCAAAAAGAAAAGAAAGGGAACAAGTTATATAAGTATGAATAAAAGGATTTTGAAACAAGACATATGGCAATTAATGCCATATCCTTAGTACACCCTAACATATCATTTCAGCCACCTAGTAGAATAAAAATCAGCTAGTCAACAAACAGAGCAAGAAAATATCACTGCCTATTGTACAAACAAATACTAATATCACCAGTAAACTTTTATCTTATATATCAATATACTCATCTCAGTTCGTTCATCACAAATGGGTAACATGAAAGCAAACATCAGCTTAAACTCAAACAAAACTTCAATTTGAAACAACAATACATATCAATACAAACCAAAAGATTGAAGAGAAAATTTCAGCAAGTAAAATTGGAGCCTGATTCATCATAAAAGCAGCTCTATCATTTCTGGAATCAGGTGAGTATACTTTCAAACTTAAAACTTAAGTAATGTGTGAATTATTGGGTGATAAATTGCTTTGCATAATGGAATGTAGGAAGCCCTGTGTATTCTTGTTGATTTTAAACATCTCAGCTTCTTTTTTCTTCTGTTTAGGCCTCTTTTATGAACTGTGTATATGAAACTCTTTCAGATTTGATACATTGACATATGGTTGGTAAACCTGTGGTGTAAGTTGAAGTTGTGCTTGCATGATGATTTTAGGATTATAAAACATGTTTACATGTATGAAGTTGCTGTGTCTATCTGAAATCAAACAGAAGAATTTTTGTTTTTTTTCTTATAGGCACTAGATAAATCATAGATCATTTTCCATATCTATGATTTATTTTAGATATCAGTTTCTAAACAAAAGATGTTAATTTTAATAAGATTCAAATTTTAAAAATGGTTTAAAGTTAATCAACCAAAGTATTTTTGTGTCAAAGTGTTTTTCTTCAGCAAAGCAAAAATTTTCGAGTTCCAAATTTATTTACAGCCTTTGTTTCTTCCATCAGGTGAGAAATTTCATTTTTTTCTGCTCTGTTCTTGTTGTTTTATTTCAGGTTTAAGATTTCATTTAAATCCATTACTTCCTGAAATAGTTTTGATAGGATTTAATCATCAAACTTAAGGTGTTTGCTTAATCATAAATTAGAGTTTAAATTTTTATATAAATAAATTAAATTGGAAACTACTCTGAAAAAAAGAAATTAGAACAGGAAATGTTGAGTTTTATAGAAATTCGAATACCTTAAATCTTTGTTTTCAGGCATATGATTCGAAACATTTTCCAAATTCATGATTTTTAGAAGTAAAATTAAAACTTTTTGTTTGGTTTTGAATGGGTATTCTGGGCTTGAACTGGATTTGAGTTTTTGGGCATTTCTGATGAACTGAAGGATCTGGGGAGGTCAGGGATTACTACTGGGGCTAGTCTAGGGTTCTGGGTGTTTGGCAAAATGGTGGAAATGTCGAATGATCGTCGTGGCGTCGACGGCGAAGTAAGACAGGTTTTTTTAACCCTAGTTTTATTGTGACCGTGGTTTTTGATCACCACGAGGTCTCTGGGTGATCGAGTGGAGCAAGATTATGGTGGTGGCCTCTTTGATGGTCGGAGGTTGTATGGCCGAGGTTGTAGCGACTCTGGTGGTTAGTATGGCTTGGTCGAAGGGATTTCAGGTCTGGGTTTGGGTCCCAGGTTGCTTGTGTTTGCCAACTTTTGATCGAGGGCTTGTGATCATGTTTGAGTGGTCTGAGCTAGATGTGGGGATGATCGTCGAATTGTTATGGGTGGCGTGGGTGGTCGGAAAATGCCTGAATCGGCGGTGCGTGTACACGGTGATGTTTATGGTGTCAGTTTTTGGGAAGGGATAATGCCTCGAAGAAGTGCCTGGGTGATTTGGGAAGTGACTCGAGTGTAACCTCGGTAGTTTGTGATGTTTAAGTATATTAACAGTTTTATGTTGTTACAGGTTTTTAAATCTAAAATTTAAACTATTTTTTTTTTAAAAAAATGAATGAAGAAGGGAACTCGGTTCAAACCAAAGTAGGTTTATAACCAGGGTTCAAAAAGGCTTTTAAACAAGTTTTGAAATTTAAATTAGTTAAGGTTTCTTTTGTAAATTACTTTGAATATAATAATTATTTCCTTTAACATTTAATAAAGAAATCTTGGAATTTGTTTAAATTTTGTTAATAAGTTATAGTTCTTTTAAAATTAAGTAGAATTGAAATTCTAAAAAAAAAATTATTTAAGAGCAAGCTTATTAATTTAAATTGGAAATAGATCTTAAACTATTGCTTGATAACATTTTGAAGAGCTTAAAGGATGTTATGACTTGTAACTTTAATCTATCAAGTTGAATTTATAACTTAATTAATGATTTAACTAAGCAAAGTTGATTTTAAGATAAAATGATTTAAATGGTAATTAAGGCATAAATAAAATATGGTTTTATCTTAAGATAATTATGTTGTTATGAATGGAGATTAATTAAGTTAATCAAGGGAATTAAGTATAATTAATTAGTTCAATGAATTATAAAGGATTAATAAAGAAATTAATTAAGGGTAATTAATTTACATGATTAATAAATGATTAAAGGTTAATTAATTAAATATACATGATTTCTTATTAGGGATTGATTAATTAGGGCAATCAATTCAGAAATAATTAGGTAACAGGAGATTAAGAGGTAAATTGCTCAACGTAAAGGAAATAGTATAATTACTTAACAAGAAATTAATGAATAATTCCTGAATGTAACTAATAAAAAAGGAATTACTTCTTGGAAGTAATTACTTGGTGCTTCTGTGTTTGGGTGCCTGATTTATTTCTTTGTGTGAAATTAATCAATATTGAGAATACAGGAGTTAATTGTAATTAAAATAATTAATTTAATTCACTAGTGGTCAATTAAATTAATTGGAGATGGTGTGGTTGATAATCATTCTTATAAAGGATGGGTTGGTATTTCTGATATGAAATGTTTGTGATATGACATCTTTTGATTGAATAGTGATAATCTAGTTATCTATCAATGATGAATTACTATCCTGTAATTAAAATTGAATTGTATTCACCTGGTAACTTGGAGTTAAGATGACCTTTGATTCGAAGGGACCAGGGTCGGGTATCAGTAAATACCCGAAACAACTTCGATTTGTAAATATTCTATAAATTCCTTATAGAGTTAATATGTGAAATAAATAGGCTGGAATGGAACGATCTAAGTAATTGGACAAATTTTAGCTATATATAAAGGTGCTAAAATACTGATGTGTGAAATCAGTGCTGACTAAAGTAAGTTGAGAACTCGCTATTAAGTGTGAGTTACCAGGGTTTTAAAATAAGTTTATGCATGAGTATTTCTTGTGAAGAGCGTTTACTCACGCTGGTTTCCAGCCTGACCCGGGTGTTACTTTGGTGTAATGCTCGGGTCAGACCGAGTATTAAAGTCTTTCAGGTAAGGACGTACTGGAGCTCAGGAGTCGAGTTGGATGGCAAGAACGTATGGAGTGTTTCCGCTGTATTATATTGGTGTATATCTGTGACATTATAATTGTGTATATTCAGTGTCTATATAGGTATGTGTAACTCTGATGTATTAAAATATGATTGACTGATATAGTATTCTTTTGTGAACTGTTATTATTTATTATTATATTTTATCCGTTGCGAATGTGAGATGTTATTGTCTCTGTTCTTCTTCTTTTATCTCTTTCTTCTTTTTCATAACTATCTGGAATTTTCGGCTTCGAAAATTTCGGGTCGTTACATTTGGTATCAAAGCTGAAAGGTTAAGCGAGAACCTTGGCTCTGGTCGGGATTACTCATTTAATAGAGTCTGTAGTACTCTAGAATGAGTTGAGAATATATATATATATATATATATATATATATATATATATATGAGTGCATACTTGTTATTTTCTTATAAAAAGATTTTAAATGATTTTATATAAAATATATATTTTGATATATAAAGTAATATTTCCTTCTAATAAATATTTAGGCGATTGGTTGTTAAATTATTGAAATTAAAATTTAGAAGTAATATAATACAACCAAATTGAAGTCTTGAATTGGAATTAAATTAAGTAGAAATAGAAATACAACTAAATTAAAATATAATTGATTGAAAATAAAATTCTAAATCTGGTCCCAGAATTCGAAAATTTTGTTTCAAAGTAATGGAAAATGATAAATAAGTATTATTTAAATAACTGGGATTTGTTGCAAACAATGGGTTGTTTGGAAATTGATTTGAGTTTAAAACCAAAGGTGGTTTAAAATTTTAAAACATGGATGGGAGGGCCAAGAAATAGATATGTATGTATGAATAAGGAATATGTATGAATAAAAAATAGTTTGAATAAACTCTAAATGATGGGTTTGAATTTGGAATGGGATATGATACCCAAAGTAATAGGTTTTTTAAGTGGGAAGATTATTATCGTGAAATTTAAGGATTGAGTGAGGTTGATAGGATTAAATAAATGGAATTTAACTTTGGAAAAGTTGAATAAGTATAGAATTGAAAATTTCAAGATAAAATTGGAATTGAACTTGGAAGGATAAATGGTTGATTTGGATTGGGGATTTGTGTGATCTCAAACGGGTTTGAGATTTAAAAATTGAAAATGGATGGACGTTTTGAAATAAATTGGATGATATCATTCTATTGTTAATAAAAATATTTAAATTGAGAATGGTATTGTATAAATAAAATAAATTTGAATAATTGAATTGTAAAATAAACTTGTTAAAGAACTGGCTTCAAACTGGAAGATAAAATTTAATAATAAATTTAAATTTTTAAAATAAAATTGTATTGAATTTTTATTTGAACATTGAAATACATAGGTTAAGATAATTTAAAACGGAATTTTGAAAATGGGACTCAGAAATTAAATTGATTAAAAACTTTAAATAAAAGTTAACTTGGTTTAAAGGGATTAAACCAACCTTTGGGAATTTAACTCGAATTTATATAATTCGAGATAGTTTGGATTCAAGATTGAAATTGAATTAGTTCAAAATTTAATTTGGTTTGAATAACTTGAATTGGTGATTGAAGATGTATAAGCTTAAGAATTTAAATGAGAAATTGAATTGGATTATGTTGAAATAATTTGAATTTGAAATAGGTTAAATTGATAATAATTCAAATTGATTGGAATAATTTGAAATTTAACTAAATTGAACATGATTGAAATTAAATGGAATTTGATTTAAACTGGGAAGGGAATCAAGATTGATTCGACTTGAATTTGGTTTAAATATTTTTTAACAGAAATTGAAGTTATTCAAGTTAGAATTGAGTCAATTAAGTGTATATTTTCATTGGACTGTTGGGGAAGTGAACAGTTGACTCTTGACTAGTTCCAATATAAATTGTTTTAAATTAAATTTATTTTTCTAAGCTATTGAATATATACAATTTTTTTTTCTTAAAGCCAAATTATTTTATATTTTTTTTACAATCATTTTTGGAGCTATTATTTTTCAACTGTTTTATAAACTAATTACTATTTTTCAACTATTTCACAAGCTAGTTTCTATTTTACAACTATTTGGCAATTATTTAAAAATTTCTGAAACCATTTAACTATTTTATGGCTTAATTGCAAACTAATAATTATTTTTCAACTACTTATCTATTTCTAAAATTTTCAAGCTATTTTCTAAATTGGTCGGAGTTCAAACTGTTGTTGGTTAAATACCCAATCGAGATAAGGATTGAAGTGATAATCCAGATGGGAAATTAAGCCAAATGTGAATAAGTGAATGAAAGTTTAAATGAATGTGAACAAAAAGGAAACTGATTTGGTTGATAATCAATGAAGTTAAATACATAGGATGTACGTATATTATTCTACTTGCATAATGATTTGATCCAGATTCGAGCATAGAATTTCGAGATAGTTTATCGATCCAAGTCGGGATTTTTCACTCGATTTTCGACGGCGAACCTGGATATGGATTGTTGGTTGGCTCTGGATGTTCTCTGTCATAGTATAGCTATGCAAGGAGAATAACGATTTCTGATCAAGAAACCAAATCTGAGTCCGCACTAGGAAATCGGGTGGACGATACTAGTTCGGAAGTGAAATTGTGTGATCGAGTGAGCAATCAGATTGGTATAACGTACAGATGATATGTGTACATCGTATGGATTTGAATGAAATTGATATTGGAAATTTGTGAATAAGAAATGTGAAATGATTCTTTTGAAATGAAAGAATATCGTAAGAAATATACAATGAATAAAGGTGAAAATTGGATATTTCTACGGTTTTTGGAAGTGTTTAAAGTATAAAAGGAGTTTTATACAAGTTTGAAAGGATCCAAAGTTTTAAAAATTATATATATCTGAATATATATATATATATATATATATAAAGGATCTTATGAGGATTTTCAAAAAGTTTTGGGAACCTTTGGATTTGGAAAGGCTTTCGATTTTTGGGTAAAATCAATATTGGTATTTGAAAAGCCTAGTTTGAGAATTATCGATTTTGGAATAACCGATTTTGTGTAAAGGAGCCTTGTATGAGATCATACTAGGTGTATGATTTGAAAGATACTATATGTATAGTATAAAGTGTTTTGATGATGGCTCTGGGAAAAAAAGGCGCTCCCTTGAAATGAACTTCTCAGGAGTGCCACTGGGTAGTGCTGCCTTGAGCCCCGGGGGTTCTAAAGTTGATCCTGTGAGGAGTCCTGACAAAACTAGTTCCTGAGGATTATGAGTAGTGTATACCATAGCGAAAGTCATGTGTGCCGCTAAGAGCCAATAGTCTGCGTTTGATTTTATATCGGTAGATTGCGACCTATGGTATAACATAGCGAAAGTCGTGTGTGCTGCGGAGAGCCAACGGTGCGTTTGATTTTATATCGGTAGACTGCGACCTATGTAGGAGTGGAGAAGTTTTATTTCGACAGCGAAAATCAAAGGCCGCGGAGAGTCTGCAGTTACATGGACTTTTGCTGTGACGGCAACGTAACCCAGGGTGTAACTGTGATCCGTTGTGTGGGATCCATGGCGTAATTGAGAGGCCGCGGAGAACCTGCAATTACATGGACTTTTGCTGTGACGGCAACGTAACCCTGAATGTAACTGTGACCATGGATCGGGGTGATGATTATCAAAGCATTCTCACCAGAGATATTTCCTCTATTTTCTAAAAAAAAACTGTTTTCTATAATTTCAATAAAATTATTTTCAAAGTATTTTCACTGTATGTTGAAAACAAGTTTACCAAGCACTTATAGATTTTCAGTCCTACGCCCGATCAACGTATGACTCAATTTCTGTGAGAACAAGGATGAACTGGTTAAAACATCGAGTTATAAAAGTATTTTTGTAAAAGCTAATTTGAAATAGTATTATATAGATATTAAAACAAAAGTGTTTTCAAAATGATAAAAGAAAATTTATCTGATTTTAAGCATTTTAATAATTCTGACTTCGTTACTTTTCGAGGACGAAAAGATTCAAAGGGGGGAGGAATGTGACATCCCGGGACTATTGGCAGTATTATTTTAATAAATATTTAATTTAATATGTTAAAATACAATTTATTATTATTTTAAATATATATATATATATATATATATATATATATATATATCTGTGTGTGTGTATTTGGTAGAAACAGTGGTTTGGAATTTAAAATAAAGAATTCTAAATTTTTTAAAAAAATAAAAAATAAAATAAAACCTATCTTATACACATTAAAATAAAGTAAACTCTACTTATAAATATTTGATCTAAACTTATATTTAACATATAATCTAGGGTAATAATGGTTAAATAAAATAAATCTCATCAATATAAAATTTAAGTATAAACAAATGTATTATTTGAAAATAAATATAATTATTATAGGCTTAAGAAGACATGATATTGACATAAGTATAAAGATAAATATTTAAGTTAGAAATAAGTATATAAGTTAGAAACAAAATAAAGACAGCTAAGACAAATTATATGGTCATGTAAATTATAAAGTAAAACACGTTGATAAAATCCAACACCAATTTAACTATAGGACTTCATACATATTACAAGCATAAGACGACAACAACATAAAAAAAAATATTTATGAATGCCTTGCAAAAGAAGATAATATAAATATCTATGTACAAAGCAAAAAGAAAAGAAAGGGAACAAGTTGTATAAGTATGAATAAAAGGATTTTGAAACAAGACAAATGGCAATTAATGCCATATCCTTAGTGCACCTTAACATATCATTTCAGCCACCTAGTAGAATAAAATCAGCTAGTCAACAAACAGAGCAAGAAAATATCACTGCCTATTGTACAAACTATATATCAATATACTCATCTCAGTTCGTTCATCACAAATGGGTAACATGAAAGCAAACATCAGCTTAAACTCAAACAAAACTTCAATTTGAAACAACAATACATATCCATACAAACCAGAAGATTGAAGAGAAAATTTCAGCAAGTAAAGTTGGAGCCTGATTCATCATAAAAGCAGCTCTATCATTTCTGGAATCAGGTGAGTAAACTTTCAAACTTAAAACTTAAGTAATGTGTGAATTATTTGGTGATGAATTGCTTTGCATAATGGAATGTAGGAAGCCCTGTGTATTCTTGTTGATTTTAAACATCTCATTTTTTTTTCTGTTTAGGCCTCTTTTATGAACTGTGTATATGAAACTCTTTCAGATTTGATACATTGACATATGGTTGACGTAAACCTGTGGTGTAAGTTGAAGTTGTGCTTGCATGATGATTTTAGGATTGTAAAACATATTTACATGTATAAAGTTGCTGTGTCTATCTGAAATCAAACAGAAGAATTTTTTTTTGTTTTTTTCCCTTATAGGCACTAGATAAATCATACATCGTTTTCCATATCTATGATTTAATTTAGATATCAGTTTCTAGACAAAAGATGTTAATTTTAAGAAGATTCAAATTTTAAAAATGGTTTAAAGTTAATCAACCAAAGTATTTTTGTGTCAAAGTGTTTTTCTTCAGCAAAGCAAAAATTTCCCAGTTCCAAATTTATTTACAGCCTCTGTTTCTTTCATCAGGTGAGAAATTTCATTTTTTTAATGTTCTGTTCTTGTTGTTTTATTTCAGGTTTAAGATTTCATTTAAATCCATTACTTCCTGAAATAATTTTGATAGGATTTAATCATCAAACTTAAGGTGTTTGCTTAATCATAAATTAGAGTTTAAATTTTTATTTAAATAAATTAAATTGGAAACTGCTCTGAAAAAAAAGAAATTAGAACAGGAAATGTTCAGTTTTATAGAAATTCGAATACCTTAAATCTTTGTTTTCAGGCATATGATTCGAAACATTTTCCAAATTCATGATTTTTAGAAGTAAAATTAAAACTTTTTGTTTGGTTTTGAATGGGTATTCTGGGCTTGAACTGGATTTGAGTTTTTGGGCATTTCTGATGAACTGAAGGATCAAGGGAGGTCAGGGATTCCTACTGGGGCTAGTCTAGTGTTGTGGGTGTTTGGCAAAATGGTGGAAATGTCGAATGATCATCGTGGCGTCGACGGCGAAGTAAGATTGGTTTTTTTAACCCTAGTTTTATTGTGACCGCAGTTTTTGATCACCACGAGATCTCTTGTGATCTAGTGGAGTAAGATTATGGTGGTGGCCTCGTTGATGGTTGGAGGTTGTATGGCCGAGGTTGTAGCGACTCTGTTGGTTAGTACAGCTTGGTCAAAGGGATTTCAGGTCTGGGTTTGGGTCCCAGGTTGCTTGTGTTTGCCAAATTTTGATCGAGGGCTTGTGATCATGTTTGATTGGTCTGAGTTAGATGTGGGGATGATCGTCGAATTGTTAGGGGTGGCGTGGGTGGTCGGAAAACGCCTAAATCGGCGGTGCATGTACACGGTGATGTTTATGGTGTCCGTTTTTGGGAAGGGATGATGCCTCGAAGAAGTGCCTGGGTGATTTGGGAAGTGACTCGAGTGTAACCTCGGGTAATTTGTGATGTTTAAGTATATTAACAGTTTTATGTTGTTACAGGTTTTTAAATCTAAAATTTAAACTAAGTTTTTTTTTAAATGAATGAAGAAGGGAACTCTGTTCGAACCAAAGCAGGTTTATAACCAGGGTTCAAAAAGGCTTTTAAACAAGTTTTGAAATTTAAATAAATTTAGTTAAGGTTTCTTTTGTAAATTACTTTGAATATAATAATTATTTTCTTTAACATTTAATAAAGAAATCTTGGAATTTGTTTAAATTTTGTTAATAAGTTATAGTTCTTTTAAAATTAAGTAAAATTGAAATTCTAAAAAAAATTGTTTAAGAGCAAGCTTATTAATTTAAATTGGAAATTGATCTAAAACTATTGCTTGATAACATTTTGAAGAACTTAAAGGAAGCTATGACTTGTAACTTTAATCTATCAAGTTGAATTTTAAAACTTAATTAATGATTTAACTAAGCAAAGTTGATTTTAAGATAAAATGATTTAAATGGTAATTAAGGCATAAATAAGATATGGTTTTATCTTAAGATAATTATGTTGTTATGAATGGAAATTAATTAAGTTAATCAAGGGAATTAGGTATAATTAATTAGCTCAATGAATTATAAAGGATTAATTAAGAAATTAATTAAGGGTAATTAATTTACCTGATTAATAAATGATTAAAGATTAATTAATTAAATATAGATGATTTCTTATTAGGGATTGATTAATTAGGGCAATCAATTCATAAATAATTAGGTAACAAGAGATTAAGAGGTAAATTGCTCAATGTAAAGGAAATAGTATAATTACTTAACAAAGAAATTAATGAATAATTCCTGAATGTAACTAATAAAAAAGGAATTAATTCTTGGAAGTAATTACTTGGTGCTTCTGTGTTTGGGTGCCTTATTTATTTCTTTGTGTGAAATTAATCAATATTGAGAAAGCAGGAGTTAATTGTAATTAAAGTAATTAATTTAATTCATTGGTGGTTAATTAAATTAATTGGAGATAGTGTGGTCGATAATCATTCTTGTAAAGGATGGGTTGGTATTTCTGATATGAAATGTTTGTGATATGATATCTTTTGATTGAATAGTGATAATCTAGTTATCTATCAATGATGAATTACTATCCTGTAATTAAAATTGAATTGTATTCAACTGGT
This sequence comes from Allium cepa, assembly GCA_030765085.1. NCBI lineage: Eukaryota > Viridiplantae > Streptophyta > Magnoliopsida > Asparagales > Amaryllidaceae > Allium > Allium cepa. The sequence continues at coordinate 664,409,257 of CM060945.1, forward strand.
AACTTGGAGTTAAGATGACCTTTGATTCGAAGGAACCAGGGTCGGGTATCGGTAAATACCCGAAACAACTTCGATTTGTAAATCTTCTATAATTCCTTATAGAGTTAATACGTGAAATAAATAGGCTGGAATGGAACGATCTAAGTAATTGGACAAATTTTAGCTATATATAAAGGTGTTTAAATACTGATGTGTGAAATTAGTGCTGACTAAAGTAAGTTGAGAACTCGCTATGAAGTGTGAGTTACCGGGTTTTAAAATAAGTTTATGCATGAGTATTTCTTGTGAAGAGGGTTTACTCACGCTGGTTTCCAGCCTGACCCGGGTGTTACTTTGGTGTAATGCTCGGGTCAGACCGAGTATTATAGATTCTCAGGTAAGGACGTACTGGAGCTCAGGAGTCGAGCTGGATGGCAAGAGCGTACGGAGTGTTGCCGCTGTATTATATTGGTGTATATCTATGACATGATAATTGTGTATATTCAGTGTCTATATAGGTATGTGTAACTCTGATGTATTAAAATATGATTGACAGATATAGTATTCTTTTGTAAACTGTTATTATTTATTATTATATTTTATCCGTTGCGAATGGGAGATGTTATTGCTTCTGTTCTTTTTCTTTTATCTCTTTCTTCCTTTTCATAACTATCTGGAATTTTCGGCTTCGAAAATTTCGGGTCGTTACATACCTTTTTCATTACAATGCCTAATCTGACTATTTCCTAGATTAATCCTAACCCTAATACCTAATTCGAAATAAAATGCATGGAGAGAGAAAAATGCTCTCGCAAGTTAAGAAGACGCGACCATCACGAGGAGTGATGATGAGCATGTTTAAGTGATAAATTAGGGGAGGGGCGATGGTAAGGCTAGCTTGGAGGAGTGTATGAGTAAAAGGCAATGATCTGGAGTGTTCATGAGTGGTGGAGCAGTGTTGCGTAAAACCCTAGCACGAATTAGGGGATTGCGATGCTAGTGGTCGAAGCTATGGAAGGAGGTTGTCGTTGGTAGTGGAAAGGATGAGCCTAGTGTAGGAATCTTGGGTTCATCGATATAGTGAAAGAAATCTATTTACAATTATGATATCATCGAATTTATATATGCATGCATAGTATTATAACTATATATATTTATTGGTATAATGTGGTTGCTTATATTGTATGTCATGCTTAATTGTTGAATGACCGCTTAAATTGTCAAATTGGAATGCATGTATGATTTGAATGCTTGTTAGATGATAAAATTAATGTTTGAACATGTTATGAATGGATAGGTTCATTATTACTACATGTTGTCCAATTAAAATTTGTTATTGAATTGGTTTGTTCGAATTTGGGGGGTGTGTGCATTAGAAAATAGGGAGAATGAAAAACTTTGGCCACATTTTTGAATGAAGAGCACAAGTTTTAAAATCAGCCTACATGATGCAGAATGTTATATTAATATAGCATTCATATAAAACAAATTCTATTTAAGCTTTAAAAACGAATGCTATATAAACTTAGCATTATATATATGTAACACTATATATGTGTAATGATATATTAATTTGGGATTTCTTTAAATGTGAAAACAAAAACTATTTTAGTTCATTTAGTGTAGTTGATCCAATATTAGTCTAATTTAGCAATCCATTTAATTTATTTGATGCTAGTTTAATATAACGTTCTGTTTTATGTAATGTTATATTAATATAAAATCTAGTGTCATTAGACTAAATTTTAAAACTAATGTCCTTCATACCATAATTGACCACAGGTTTTTCCTTTTAAACTAATTCCATATATATATATATATATATATATATATATATATATATATGAAATTCGAGTTTATTTTTGAGAAAATTTGTATGGTAATTGTGATATTTATATTTTATTTACAAATATATTTCTAAAGTTTTCAATATATTTTAATAGGAATTTGAAATGAATTGATTTGCTGAAAATGGATACTTTTTAACAAGTTAAATACTTCAAAGCTATTTTTGTTTTATCTGCAAATATATTTTACTAATATTTGAATCACAAAAATTGTTTAACTAAAGATTTATTCTAAAGTTTGAGTTAAAGCTTATTGTTTACTTGTATTTCTATATGAAGTAAGAATTTGTTTTGCCAAAGTGAGATATTATGTATATATTTTCTTAAGTATAATATTATACAAAATCATACTTTGGTTAAAGAGGAAACAAACAATTATTATTGTACAACAGTTACCACTCCATAGAGTATAATTTAATCAAGAATTATTTAATAATGAATATGAAGTTTTGAAATTGAAAAAAAGAATGTGTGTGCGCACTTAAAAGGTTATGAGACATTTACTTTATAATTAATTGTTTCTTCGTTTTAATCTCCAATAATATCATATTGTTTTGCTAATAGTTATGGGACATTACTGCTTCAGAATTATAAATGTATTGAAGGTTATAATTGCCTTTATAGTGAGAAGCTATTTGATATAAAATTATATGAAATGAAATGGATTGCTTACTTTCTGCTAATTTCAGACGTTTGAATGAACGACTCAGATTACATTTATTAAACTAAAAGATTATATACCGATATTTACAAAAGTATTTATAAATGAATATAAAATCATATGCGGTGTAGTCCAACCTAACTTTTCAGTCCAAACAATTGAGCGAACAAGAAAAGCACCCTCCCACAACCCTACTCTGGAAGCTTCTCCCCATCTTTCGCCTTTAGAAAATCAGATCTCACTCTAGCATTAATTACAAGTATCCACTTCTCTTAGGCTAGTTTTATTTTCACCCCTCTTTCCACCTTTTGCACCCCACTGGATTAAAATAATTATCACACCCTATCTTTTCTCTTTTGTCCTCCAATTGATTCCAAAAATGTCCTCACATTTTTTAAACCATGTTCAACTTTGAAGTTGTTTATTCACGAACCACGCTAAGTCCAAACTAGATTCTTACACAAATCTCACTCGATCAGAACTAGGTTATTACACGAACCTCGCCCGATCTGAACTAGGTTGTTAAACGAACCTCGCTCGGTCTGAACTAGGTTTTTACATAAACGTCGCTCCTTTTGATCTTTTTTATGTAATTATTTCTTATAAACGTAATCTGGTGTGATTCGAAGATAGGGGCAATTTTGGAAAACCTGAAAATTGATGAAGTAGCGGGGTATGAAAGGCGGAAAATGAGGTGTGAATAGAATCAACCCTTCTCTTAACTTTCTTTAATGGCAGAAAAAAAAATATGCTTCAAACAAAATGGCATCGAAACTTTATTAAACTCTGGATCTATCTTCTCACGATGATCCACACCTTCCTGAATTTGTTTATTTTGCAGATTCATCTTTTTTGAAGCTAGATCTACGCCACAATTCCACTTCTTTCCTTCCTCGTAGTTTTAAATTCTTCTTCTATTAAAGATGTTATGATTAATCCATACTTTTGACTTAATGCATGCTTCCATTTCAGACCAAAAAACATGTCGTGATCTGTAGTAAACATTGGCTTCTTCTTGAAACCCCCATAAAGTGTTGTTGTGTGTTGCTTTGTAATTTATTCTTTCGATTTATCCTATAAAAGTAGTATCATTTCCTGCTATATTTGAGATGGGGATGTTTTGGGTCTTAGCATCTTCAACTCATTGGGGAATGTAACAACCCGCATATTTATCGTTTTTATATTTAAATATTTTATTTAAATATTTTATCGATACTCGGAATTTAGTCTGAAAAGCTACTTTTTGCATACGGTCGAATTAGGACTCGGGACCATTTTCATTGAGTTCAAAATGACGTTTGCGATCTTTTTAAGTGTAAACTTTGATATGTTTGGAGTTAGAGGAATTTTGCCATTTTTTACTTAGGGCTTTGGTTTGGACTGAGACCAATAACCCCACTATGTATTCAGTCCCAACTCCACTCCAACTCTTCATTACTTCATTTCATATTCCTAACACTTCAAGCTTTAGCAACAATGGTGAGTGTAATGGGAAATTAAAACTCCAAACCCTAGTTTTCTTCTGCAAATCAAACTCTAGCTCCAAACTAATAGAAGAACCTATTGGTAAGCTTCTCTTCTTCTTCTCCAACTCATTCTCTTATGAATTTCAGAAATCCCTAAACCTAACTTTGGGAATGTTCTTCTTTTAAAGCTTAGAATCAAGCTTCTTGAGTTGGATTTGAAGAGTGGTTGATTCTCCTTTGCTTCAGAGCTTTTTCTTCATTAGTTTGGGTTCAAAGGTGAGATTTTTATCTCACATCTAAGTCTATGATTATCTATGATTGTTAGGTATGAATTCCTAATACTTATTCATGTGCATTTGGTTTTGAATTGGATTGGTTCTATTAATATTCAAATTTTTAGTGTTTTGAGTTCAAATCTTCAAAAATCATAGCTTTATTGTTTGAACATGTTTTTGGTGATGCATCGTGAAGCTTATAGGGCCGGATGGTCGATTGACATAAATCCCTAGTGTCCCTTGCTCGCCCGCTTGCATTTTGGAGAAGATTGCATCTTCATTTCATAGGCTAAGAAAACAGCCTTGGTGCCAGTCAGTCTACTGGTTTTGAAATTCTGTCGACTGGCTGTAGCACATAGGCATTCTGAAGGCAAATTCCAGAGGCTCCGGTCCTCTGTTTCCCTGCAATCAGTCGACTGGATTTTTAGGTCAGTCGACTGACTGCAGGAAATGAAATTTTCATGTTTCTGCTTCAGTCGACTGACTGCAGAGGGCCAGTCGACTGATTTGCTCCTATTTTCCTATTGTGCCTATTTGTGTATATTTTTGCTCGGTTTCTAAATTTAATCGATTCGTGATTATCCGATTTGTTGATTTTCATTTATTATCGACTTTGATGTCTTTATATTGGGATTTTTGGGAATATTCATTTTGATGGATTTGATATCGATTTATTGGAATTAATTAACGTCTTCGTATGTGAATTTTTATGATTTGATTGTTCTACAATCATTTTTGTGATTTGTCACTTTAAAAATATAAAGGTTTCAATACTAGTAGTAAATATCAAAACTCTTTCCTCAAAATGATTTCAACTCTATTTTCAATACCAAACTCGTTTATAAAACCATTTTACAAACTATTAGTATATACAAGCCTTTATTTCAGTCGTATGAGAAATCTAATTAAACAGCTTAGTAAAACGAGTGGTATGAAACACTTGCGTTTACTTCGTTGGTTAATTCTTGGACTTGTTCGATTGAATCTTTTGTGACAATTTTCTAGTGGAGACCTACAATTTGTTCGCAAATATTTAAGTTAAGCTAGTGGTTATGGGACATGAAGCTAAACTCATATATTTACTAGCTTATTGCAATTGACACTTCTTGATGATCGATGATGATCATTTTTGTGATTTAGACTAGCAATGTGCGATGTCTCTTTGTCTGCGAGGGAGACTAAACCCCGTTTATGTGGAGCTTCTACTCAAATTGGTGGGGTAGCGACCCATGGTCCTCGGGCCGTTCGTGTGTCAAAAATTAATGGCTAGCTACCATGAGATAGCGTCTCGTTCGTGTGATACATATGTTGGTGAGTTTTCTTGCTCCCGTTCGTGTGATAGGCCTCCCCCTTTTTATGATTTCTGGATTTCGTGTGCTGAATTCTGGAATTTATGCTTCACCAATTTTAGTGATTTTCATTGATATGATTTATCAATTTTTATGCATTGGTGAATCCGTGTGTCATTGACTTGTTATGAATACAGGTTTTGGGTATGAAACCCTTTTTGGATCTTTGTGAAGATTCTTGTGGAATTGATCGATCTTTTGTTGATCATCATTTGCATGCTTATATTAGTATGCCATTATGGATATTATATGTTTATGCCATATCTTTTACTTTATATCATGTCATCTGATATTTATAGCTAGACTGATCCGTTTATTATTTTCTTATAAATAATACTCGGGTCAGACCGAGATGTTGCAGGTGCTTCTGCTTGACTTATCCCCGGGATTCATTACTCTGACTTTTGGCTAACCACATAGATTAGCAGTTTTGGTTGTAGACACTTGAGATATAGACTCATAGTTGTATTCTTTTGTATAGCACGTGTTGCTATACTTTTGTATTAATGTGGATCTTTTTGACCACTACTCTGATATACACTTTCATGTGTTAGTTATTTATTCATATCTTCTTCCGCCTTTGTGATATGAATTGTCTGTGACTGATTTATGTTATGTTTATTTCTATATTTGTTCTGAAGATATTATAGCCACTGTGTAGTAGCTTTGAGTTTGTGTCGGTATGTCGGCTTTCCCTCTTGATAAAGAAATGCGTGTTATACTATCTGACATATCGATGCTCGCGCAAGGCAATCACACGGATGGTCGCTCCTCAACAGCCTTATTCTCCATGCTAGTTGACAGCATTACACCGTAATGTTCTTGGCTAGCATGGGTATAGAGGTGGGGCTTCACAGCTTGGTATCAAAGCCAAACTTCGGAACAATGTAGAATAATTTAACAAGGATCATCGTCCTAAGTCCTTCTTAGGAGTTGTGCCTTAGGATTTAATTCGAGTCTTCGTACCGATTCATCCTATTTTCTTTATGATTCCTTGCTTTATCTATCATGATTGCTTGATATTCATTTGATGAATAACCTTTTTATTCTTCTTTATTTCTTTCTAAAGGAAGAGAAATGGTTAGACCTGGCCGTCCTAGCGCCGTTCAATCTAGTGCTACTCCCCAGGATGGAGTTTTTATGACTACCCAGCAACTTCTTGACCTTGTCATGAATGCTCAAGCAGCTGGAGCTAATCCGGAACCTACTCACCCAAAGTCGGGATTTGCACGTTTGTGCAGCGATTATACCAATTTGGGTGGAAAGCCATTTAAAGGTTCTGAAACTATTATTGAAGTACAGGCTTGGTTAAGGTCATGCGATCGAATCTTTTCTCGCATGAACCTCATTGATCTTCACCGAGTTCAGGTGGCTTCTAGCATGCTTCAAGAAAGAGCATTAGACTGGTACGAGCTTCTGATTGCTGAAATAAATGAAGCGGATCTCACATGGGAGAAATTCCGAGAGCGCTTCGAGTTAAAATTCGTACCAGAAGCTGAGAAGGTTACTTTGGCTCGCCGTTTTATTGACCTTGTTGAAGGTGAATCTTCCGTGACTGACTATGTCGCGTCTTTTGAATCTCTCTCTAAATATGGAGTTGAGTACATCAACACCCCATTGAAGAAGAACCAAAGATTTGTTTATGGCTTAAACAAAAATCTCAAGAAGCCATTACTTCTAAAATTAGAAGTTCCTTTCGACCAACTCATTGATACCGCTCTTCATCTTGAAGAGGCAGATAGGGAAAGTGATGTTGAAGTGGTGGGTTCCAAACCAAACTTCAACAACAAGAAGAGGCCAAACAAATTCAAAGGTCCTTATCCCAATAAGAAAGAGAGGCAAGCAACTCCTGTTGCAAAGACCTTTTCCTCTACTGAAGGGAGATGCTTTAACTGTGGTTCCAGAGACCATTTTGCGAACAAGTGTTCAAAGCCTCGTACTTGTCGCTATTGTAAAAGCCCGGACCATTTTATGCATATATGTCCCAAACTTCAAAATAGGAAGGAGGGAAAGCTTAATGTTGCTCAAGCCCTTGGCAACACATCTCGTGGTCAAGGTATATCTCATTCTATCCTTGATGGTATTATTATATTTCATGATCAACCTATATGAGTTCTTTTTGATACGGGAGCATCCCATTCTTTTATATCTAAAGAGCTTGTTGATACCTTTTCTTTAAGTGTTGTTTCTTTAATGACTTCTTTGAGAATTGTGAATCCGGTTGGTGGATCCGCAACAATCAGTTTATTGTGTAAAGATGTCGAGATTATTTTGTGTGATTTTTCTTTCCGAGCCGATTTGCATGTCATGCGTTATTTAGGCTTTGGAATGATTTTGGGAATGGATTGGCTTAATCGTTATGAAGCTCATATCCTATGTCCTGAGCGGACTATTCATCTTCGACATCCTCTATCTGTTAAGCAGATTTCTACTAATCGTAAAGATTCGGATTCCAGCTTGGTTGCATCTTTATATTCTTTAAATCCTCGTGATGACGATAATGATGATGAGGAAGATATAATTTCTCTTATTCACGTTGTTCGTAAATTTTCCGACATATTTGAGCCCGTTTTAGGATTACCACCTAAGCGAGCAATCGAGTTCAGAATTAATCTTATCCCTGGAGCTCAACCTATTGCTCGTCCTCCTTATCGTATGTCCAATAAGGAAAATGAGGAGATGCGCAAACAATTATCTAAATTAGAGACGAAGCAATTTATTCGCTCTAGTTCCTCGCCTTGGGGAGCTTCAGCTATTTTTGTGAAGAAATCCGATGGTACACTTAGGCTTTGCGTTGACTACCGCAAGCTTAATGATCTTACTATCAAAAATAAATATCCTTTACCTCGGATTGATGATCTATTCGATCAACTTAGTGGTGCTAGAGTCTTTTCACAATTGGACTTGGCAATCGGTTTTCATCAACTTCGTATTGCAGAGGATAGCATTCTTTTGACATCTTTCCGTACGCGCTATGGATCTTATGAATGGCTTGTTATGCCATTTGGTTTAACGAATGCCCCAGCTTATTTCGTTGACCTAATGAATCGAGTTTTCGAAGACTTCCTCGATCGATTTGTTCTCATCTTTATTGATGATATTCTTGTGTATTCAAAACCGAGGAGGAACATGAGAAGCATCTTCGGATTGTATTGGAAACTCTTAGGAGTAATCAATTAAAAGTGAAATTTTCTAAATGACATTTTTGGCAATCTAGTGTGAAGTTTCTCGGTCATGTTATTTCCGAATCCGGAATTTCCGTGGATCCTTCAAAGATTGAAGCGATTCAAGATTGAAAGAGACCAGAGAGTGTGACAGAGATTCGTAGTTTCCTTGGATTGGCAGGTTATTACCGCCATTTTATCAAAGACTTTTCTAAGATTGTCGTGCCTCTTACTGGCTTGACTAAGAAAGGTGTTAAATACGTTTGGTCGGACAAATGTGAAACTTCTTTTCAGAAATTAAAAGAACTCCTTTCCGATGCTCCTATTCTTGTGATTCCCGAGGGGAATCAAGATTTCGTTGTTTATACCGATGCTAATCACGTTGGTTTGGGTGCCATTCTGATGCAAAAAGAACGTGTTATTGCTTATGCTTCTAGGCAATTGAAGCCGGACGAGACTAGATATGCCACACATGATTTAGAACTCGCGGCTATTGTTTTTGCCCTTCAAATTTGGCGTCATTACCTATTTGGACAGAAATTTATTCTTTACACGGATCATAAGTCTTTGAAATATTTATTCACTCAAAAGGAATTTAATTTGCGTCAACAACGTTGGCTCGAGTTCCTTGCTCCTTATGATCTTGATATTCTTTATACCCCCGGTAAGGGTAATCGTGTCACCGATGCCCTTAGCCGTAAACAACAAGCTGTTGTTTCTTTGATGAAATCTGAATGGAACGATCTCGAGATCTTATCCACTTTTGAGATTCGAGACCGCGTATCCGATTTATGCTCATCATTTGTTTTATGTAGCCTTGAGGCTCATCCTTCTCATTTAGACCGCATTCTTGAAGCTCAAAGGCTAGATCCCGACTTGGCTCTTCTTGGCCAAAATATTAAGGATAAAATTGATATTGAAGGTTTGAAAGACTTTGTTATTGATTCTCGTGGCGGCATTCGGAGATTTGGTAGACTTATCGTGCCAAATATTAGTGATCTTCGTAAAGATGTTTTAGAAGATTCTCATCGTTCTAAATTTACCATTCATCCCGGTAGTAGTAAAATGTACGCGGATATGAAGCGATTTTATTATTGGGAGGGAATGAAACTTGACATCACTAACTTCGTTAAGCATTGCATGACTTGCCAACTCGTTAAGGCCGAACATCAAAGGCCTGGTGGGTTATTGCAACCTTTAGAAATTCCAATTTGGAAGTGGGACCAAATTTCCATGGATTTTATTGATGGCCTTCCCCGTTCTCGTTTGGGTCATGATAGCTTATGGGTGATTGTTGATAGACTTACCAAATCTGCCCATTTTATTCCCGTTCGGTCAAACCGAACCGTACCTCTTTTGGCTAAACTCCTTATTAAAGAGATTGTTAAATTACATGGGGTTCCTACTTCTATTGTTAGCGATCGAGATCCATTGTTTACTAGTGGATTTTGGAAGAGTCTTCAAAAAGCTTTAGGAACGAAGCTTAATTTTAGCACCGCTTATCACCCCCCAGTCCGATGGAAAAACCGAGCGTGTGAATCAAACTCTTGAAGATCTTCTTCGTGCATGTGTTCTTGATTTTGGTGGAAGTTGGGAGGATCATATTTCACTTCTTGAATTTTCCTATAATAATAGCTTCTAATCTAGTATTGGTATGGCACCTTTCGAGGCACCCTATGGAAGGCCATGCCGATCTCCTTCTTTTTGGCTTGAGGCCGGTGAGAAGCTGGTTTTAGGTCCAGACTTTGTTCGTGATTCCACAGAAAAGATTGAACTTATTCGACATAGGATGAAAGAAGCCCAGAGTAGACAAAAATCCTATGCCAATAACCGGAGAAGGAAGTTAAATTTTCTGTGGGAGATCTTGTGTTCATTCGTGTTTCACCTATGAAAGGTGTTGTGTGTATTGAGCCATTTCCTATCACTGAACGTATTGGTTCCATGGCTTATCGCCTATCATTACCGACTCAGTTTTCTGCCACACATGACGTGTTTCACGTTTCTTAATTACGGAAATGTCTTCGAGATTCCGATTCTATTGTTGAGCCCGGTGTTGTGGAAGAGATTGAAGTTTCGCCTAATTTAACTTATGAGCAACATCTTATTCGTATCATTGCTTCAGAAGTCAATCGTCTTCGAAATAAAGATGTTCCGCTTGTTAAAGTTCAATGGTCTCCAAATCCTAAGGATTGTTCTTGGGAATCTAGAGAGTTCATCGAGCGAATACATCCGGACTTACTTTCTCGAGCTCTTTGAGGTGGACCTCTTATTTCAAACTACTTTTGTGTTGAATATGCTTTTATGGTTGTTACTATATATCTTCTTCTTAAATATTGCGAGGACGCAATTTCTTTAAGGAGGGGAGCCTGTAACAACCCGCATATTTATCGTTTTTATTTTTAAATATTTTATTTAAATATTTTATCGATACTCGGAATTTAGTCTGAAAACCTACTTTTTGCATACGGACGAATTAGGACTCGGGACCATTTCCATTGAGTTCAAAATGACGTTTGCGATCTTTTTAAGTGTAAACCTTGATATGTTTGGAGTTAGAGGAATTTTGCCACTTTTTACTTAAGGCTTTGGTTTGGACTGAGCCCAATAACCCCACTTATGTATTCAGTCCAAACTCCACTCCAACTCTACATTACTTCATTTCATATTCCTAACACTTCAAGATTTAGCAACAATGGTGAGTGTAATGGGAAATTAAAACTCCAAACCCTAGTTTTCTTTTGCAAATCAAACTCTAGCTCCAAACTAATAGAAGAACCCATTGGTAAGCTTCTCTTCTTCTTCTCCAACTCATTCTCTTATCAATTTCAGAAATCCCTAAACCTAACTTTGGGAATGTTCTTCTTTTAAAGCTTAGAATCAAGCTTCTTGAGTTGGATTTGAAGAGTGGTTGATTCTCCTTTGCTTTAGAGCTTCTTCTTCATTAGTTTGGGTTCAAAGGTGAGATTTTTATCTCACATCTAAGTCTATGATTATCTATGATTGTTAGGTATGAATTCCTAATACTTATTCATGTGCATTTGGTTTTGAATTGGATTGGTTCTATTAATATTCAAATTTTTAGTGTTTTGAGTTCAAATCTTCAAAAATCATAGCTTTATTGTTTGAACATGTTTTTGGTGATGCATCGTGAAGCTTATAGGGCCGGATGGTCGATTGACATAAATCCCTAGTGTCCCTTGCTCGCCCGCTTGCATTTTGGAGAAGATTGCATCTTCATTTCATAGGCTAAGAAAACAGCCTTGGTGCCAGTCAGTCTACTGGTTTTGAAATTCTGTCGACTGGCTGTAGCACATAGGCATTCTGAAGGCAAATTCCAGAGGCTCCGGTCCTCTGTTTCCCTGCAATCAGTCGACTGGATTTTTAGGTCAGTCGACTGACTGCAGGAAATGAAATTTTCATGTTTCTGCTTCAGTCGACTGACTGCAGAGGGCCAGTCGACTGATTTGCTCCAATTTGCCTATTGTGCCTATTTGTGTATATTTTTGCTCGGTTTCCAAATTTAATCAATTCGTGATTATCCGATTTGTTGATTTTCATTTATTATCGACTTTGATGTCTTTATATCGGGATTTTTGGGAATATCCATTTTGATGGATTTGATATCGATTTATTGGAATTAATTCACGTCTTCGTATGTGAATTCTTATGATTTGATTGTTCTACAATCATTTTTGTGATTTGTCACTTTAAAATTATAAAGGTTTCAATACTTGTAGTAAATATCAAAACTCTTTCCTCAAAATGATTTCAACTCTATTTTCAATACCAAACTCGTTTATAAAACCATTTTCCAAACTATTAGTATACACAAGCCTTTATTTCACTCGTATGAGAAATCTAATTAAACAGCTTAGTAAAACGAGTGGTATGAAACGCTTGCGTTTACTTCGTTGGTTAATTCTTGGACTTGTTCGATTGAATCTTTTGTGACAATTTTCTAGTGGAGACCTACAATTTGTTCGCAAATATTTAAGTTAAGCTAGTGGTTATGGGACATGAAGCTAAACTCATATATTTACTAGCTTATTGTAATTGACACATATTGATAATCGATGATGATCATTTTTTGATTTAGACTAGCAATGTGCGATGTCTCTTTGTCTGCGAGGGAGACTAAACCCCGTTTCTGTGGATCTTCTGCTCAAATTTATGGGGTAGCGACCCATGGTCCTCGGGTCGTTCGTGTGTCAAAAATTAATGGCTAGCTACCATGAGATAGCGTCTCGTTCGTGTGATACATATGTTGGTGAGTTTTCATGCTCCCGTTCGTGTGATCGGCCTCCCCCCTTTTTATGATTTCTGGATTTCGTGTGCTGAATTCTAGAATTTATGCTTCACCTATCTTAGTGATTTTCATTGATATGATTTATCAATTTTTGTGCGTTGGTGAATCCGTGTGTCATTGACTTGTTGTGAATGCAGGTTTTGGGTATGAAACCCTTTTTGGATTTCTGTGAAGATTCTTGTGGAATTGATCAATCTTTTGTTGATCATCATTTGCATGCTTATAGTAGTATGCCATTATGGATATTATATGTTTATGCCATATCTTTTACTTTATATCATGTCATCTGATATTTATAGCTAGACTGATCCATTTATTATTTTCTTATAAATAATACTCGGGTCATATCGAGATGTTACAGGTGCTTCTGCTTGACTTATCCCCGGGTTTCATTACACTGAATTTTGGCTAACCATATAGATTAGCAGTTTTTGTTGTATACACTTGAGATATAGACTCATAGTTGTATTCTTTTGTATAACACTTGTTGCTATACTTTTGTATTATTGTGGATCTTTTTGACCACTACTCTGATATACACTTTCATGTGTTAGTTATTTATTCATATCTTCTTCCGCCTTTGTGATATGAATTGTCTGTGACTGATTTATGTTATGTTTATTTCTATATTTGTTTTGAAGATATTATAGCCACTGTGTAGTAGCTTTGAGTTTATGTCGGTATGTCGGCTTTCCCTCTTGATAATACTATCTGACATATCGATGCTCGCGCAAGGCAATCACACGGATGGTCGCTCCTCAACAGCCTTATTCTCCATGCCAGTTGATAGCATTACACTGTAATGTTCTTGGCTAGCGTGGGTATAGAGGTGGGGCGTCATAGGGAATGTGATGATTTGTGAGAGCAATTTTAATAACGAAGCTCCATCTTAAAAACTAAGCAACTCAAACCTTTAGTTAAATGTTTCTGTAATTTTGTATTCTGCAATAATACTCCGTGGAATCGTGAATTGTAGGTAATCATGTTGAAAAATAAAGATGAGAAACAACAAAAAAACAAATAGGCACGAGAGGAACCTGATGTTGGCACATTGAGTTGAACAATTACCTACCGTAGTTTTTATTTCCACTGTATTATTTTCTTTAAATATCAGCAATTGTGAGGACATGTAATTATAACTGTCTAGACTGATGATAGGTTAGTTTGTTCTGATTATTGTATCCATACAGTTTCCTTTGAAAAGGTTATTTTGATATTATATGTTATCGTTCCATTGTGAGATTTAGATGTTTTGTTCTCCCTTTTCTTATTCATGTCTTTTATTTTTTTTCTTTACCCTACTATTTTTTCTTTCTTGCATTTGGGTGTTTGACACGTGAATACCGTGGATGTATTAGTGTCGACATTTTGGGGTCGAAAAGATTACCGTTGCATCCACATTTATTAAGAGATTTGTTAGTAGCATGAATGCGGTGATGGGAGTATATTTAGATGTCCACATTACATCGTACAGGGTCCATTTTGGAAGTTCCTGAGAGTGTTGTGTGTTTGGCGTGGGCATTCAAGTATATTTTATCTAGATGCATACTTTCAATGTAGTAGAACACACCCTCCTTGTCATTTTGGACAAATTCATTTTCTTTGTTTTAGTTCAAACCTTAGAGTAGAGTCTTTCTTAATTGCATCGAGATGTGGCTTATGCCTTCTCCGTTTTTAATTATTTTTACCCATTCTTTAAGTATGGATTTTGTCATTACTTTTTTCCATCCTTTATATTTGAGTTTATTTCTGATGTTTGTCCATTCTCTTATGTAAGGATGTTTTTCTTGTATGGTAATACCCGTTCTATGTTTTGCGGCATGGTCCCACCAATTAATTTATGTTTACCATACCCCTTGAGTTTTCTCGTGCTGGTTTTCCAGACTGACCCGAGTATTATTTTATTATAATTCTCAGGTCAGGCAGAGTATTTTCTAGGTTGGCATTTGTGTTATGGAGCTCTTGGAGAAGAGCTAGATGTTCACCTGCCGTAGTATTTTATTTTCCATTGTATTTTATCGTATACCTATCCCCAATTATAAGGTTAGGAAATTATAACTGCCCAGCAAATAGGGTTTATAATTAACTCTGATGCACCTTATATCTTTGAATGACGATTTATACTGCCTTTGTTATATTATATGTTATCGTTTTCACTTTAAGATTTTATTTCCCTTATTGTTCTATTTATTTTACCCCACTAATCTTCCTTTTTGGCATTTATATGTTTGGCATTTGAAAACCATGAATGTAATGGGTGCCAACTTTCGACGATCGAATAGGCTGTTCATTACAGTTATTTAATAATGAATATGTTGTTTTGAATTTGAAAACAAACAATACATAAGTGTGTGTATTTAAATGGTTATGAGACATTTAGTTTATATTTAATTGTTTATTCATTTTAATCTCCAATAATATCATATTGTTTTGCTAATGGTTATACGATACTAGTACTTCAAGTTTATAAACGTTTTGAAGGTTATAATTACCTTTATAGTAAAAAGGTATTTGATATAAAATTATATGAAATGAAGTAGATCCTTACTTTTAGCTAATTTGAAACTTTTTTGAAAAAATGGCTCAGGTTACCTTTATTAAACTAAAACATTATATACATATATTTAGAACAATATTTACAAATAAATATAAAATCATATGCGGTGCAGCCCAACCTATTTTCAGTTCAAACAACTAGATGGACAAGAAAATCACCCTTCCACAACCCAACTCTAAATGCTTCTTCCCATCTAAACTTAACCGCCTTTGGAAAAATCAGATCTCACTCCAGCATTAATCACAACTATCCACTTCTCTTTACTTTCCTTTTCCTTTAATGGCAGAGAAAACAAATAATCGTTTAACCGTTTAAATAAAATAGTGTTAAATCTTTATTAAACTCTAAATCTACTTTCCCACAATGATCCACACCTCCTAAAATTTGTTTATTTTGCGATTTCATCTATTTTGAAGGTAGACCTATGCGACGATTCCACTTCTTTCCTTCCTCGTGGTTTGAAATTCCTCTTTTATTACAGTTGTTATGATTAATCCATACTTTTGATTTATTGTAGGCTTCCAATTCCGACCAAAAAATATGTCATGATCTATGAATCTAGGCATTGCATGCAAACATTGGCTTCTTCTTGAAACCCCGACATCATCATCCTCATAGAGAGTTTTTGTACATTGTTTTGTAATTTTTTATTTCGGTTTTACTTGTAGAAGTAATATCATTTCCTGTAATATTTTAGATGGGGATGTGTTTGGCCTTAGCATCTCCAACTGGCTAAGGAATGTGATGATTTGTGAGAGCGGCTTTAATGATGAAAGCTCTATCTTTAAAGCTAAGTAAGTCTATCCTTTAGTTAAATTTTTCTATAAATTTTTATTCTACAGTATCGCTACTTGGAGTTGTGAATTATAGGTAATCATGTTGAAAAATAACAATGAGAAGAAACGCAAAAACAATGAGGCGTGTGAAGAACCTGATGTTGGCACATTGAGTTGAAAGATTACATTCCATTTAATTCTTCCATGATCTGCACTAGTAAACCCTGTCCTCTAGAGGTAAGGCGTAAGATCTACCAAAATTTTAATTTCTTACATATAAATTCATCCTCTACATTAATTTGACTGTAATTTTAGATCTTGATGATCTTACTCCGATCATGTTAAGATTGCTAGCACAAATGTGCTTCTCTGTTTTTGGTGCTCATTAGCAAATAGTCTAGAGTTCCTTTCCTTCTAAAGAAACTAAATGCAAAGAAGAGGTGGACATTTTATCTATATCACAAATTCTGTATTTTTGATTGAAATGCCTTTCGATGTCGATATGTCCTGTGTCAATGTTTAAAATTTATGAATGATTAGTTGGCCATGCTAATTTCACCTCACACCATTTCCATACAAATGTTTTTTAGTTACATAGAAAAAATAGTTGGCTCTCACTTTCATCTTGATTAGAAGACAACACATAGAGGGGATCCACTCTGATGCACCTTTGAATTAATCAGTCCATTATTGGCATTAAGTTGTTTATGGCTTTCTATATGCATAAACTCTTATTGGGGTAACTGGTTCTAACCTAAATCCATTTGTGCTAGGGAACCACTAGAAATTTACATATCAATGCATCCCAAACAGCTTTGAGATTAAACAATCCCTTATTATCCGCCACACACACCCAATAGCCCCTTAATTATCATCAAGTAGTTTAATATTTGAAATATCATTTTGAATAGCCCCTAAAAGCTTACTTTTTCTAGTTTCCAAACTTTTCTTCTCAACATACCTCCTATAACCATATTTTCCGCTCTAAAATGTGATATAGTAACAGCGCCAAGTTTGCTAATCAAATTGCTACCCTGTAACTAAGGGTCAAACTTGAGAGAGGTCAATTGCAAATTAACTATTCTTCTACCAACAAGTGATGACTTCCCTTCTTGTAACAACCCGCATATTTATCGATTTTTTATTTAAATATTTTATTTAAATATTTTATCGTTCGTCGGATTTTGGTCCGAAAAGCTACTTTTTGCAAACAGTTGAATTGGGACTCGAGACCACCCCCATTGAGTTCAAAATGACGTTTGCGACCTTTTTGAGTATAAACTTCGATATGTTTGGAGATAGTTGATTTTTTCCACTTTTTCACTTAGGGCTTTGGTTTGGGCTGAGCCCAATAACCCCACTTATGTATTCAGTCCCAAGCCCTTATCCTCTTTTCCTTCATAATTTCCTAATACATTCAAGCTTCATCAAAAATGGGGGAAGAGAAAAAGAATTAGGAAATCCTAAGGCCTAGTTCCATTAGCAAATCCATCTTCTAGCTCCAAACTCAAGAGAACCCATTGGTAAGCATCTCCTTCTTCTTCCCCGACTCATTCTCTCATTGATTTCAAAAATTTCCTAAGCCTAACTTAGAAAATGTTCTTCTTTTAAGCCTAGATTCAAGCTTCTAGTGTTGAGATTGAAGTGTGGTTGATCTTCCCTTGTCTTCAAGCTTCTCATTCATTGATTTGGGTTCAAAGGTGAGATTTTTATCTCACATCTTAGTCTATAATTATCTTCGATTGTGAGCTATGAATTCCTAACATTTATTCTTATGCAATTGATTTTGGTTTGCATTGATTTGGTGTATATTCCAATTTTTGGTGTTTTGGTCTAATTTATGAAAATCCTATTATGGATATTTGGACATTGATATTTGAGGCCTATCGAAGAGCCGTTTAGGCTGGGTTGTCGTTCGACGTAATTCCTTAGTCATCGTCATTTGCTCGTTCGATCGTTTCCGATATTCGTTTGGCCATTTTTGGCCTAGGTTCAGGGAATGCCCTGAACCCTTCATTCAGACGTCTGAAACGTAATATTCAGACGTCTGAATATTGTTCTGGGAAGATTTCTATTCCCAAATTCAGATGTCTGAATATAAGATTTCAGACGTCTGAGTTGGTTCATTTTGAACCAGAAAGGAAATAGTCTAAAAAGTGCCTATTTCAGACGTCTGGATTCAAGGATTCAGACGTCTGAATTCTGTCTTTGGAAAATATTTATTTTCTAGATTCAAACGTCTGAATCCTTGATTTCAGACGTCTGAATCTGCACTCTTTTTGCCTATTTGCCTATTCGCTTGAGAATTCCAATTTAAATCGATTCGTGATGATCCTATTTGTTGTTATCATTTATTATGCCTTTGATGACTCGTTTTTAGGGATTTTTGAATATCCATTTTGATGGATTCTTTATCGGTTTCTTTGGATTTTATTCACATCTTCGTATGTGAATTTTAGTGATAGATTGTTCCTACAATCTTCTTTGTGATTTGTCACTTTAAAAATTATAAATGTTTTCTATACTAGTAGTAAATATCAAAACTCTTTCTTTAAATGATTTCAACACTATTTTATTACAAGGCTCGTTTTATCAAACCGATTTCTAATCTATTAGTATATACAAACCTTTACCTCACTCGTATGAGAAATCTAATTAAACGGCTTAGTAAAACGAGTGGAATGAAACGCTTGCGTTTACTTCGTCGGTTGATTCTTGTACTTGTTCGATTGAAACTCTTGTGACAATTTTCTAGTGGAGATCTACAATTTGTTCGTAAATATTTAAGTTAAGCTAGTGGTTATGGGACATGAAGCTAAGCTCATATATTTACTAGCTTACTGTAATTGACACTTCTCTTTGATCATGATGATCACTTTATGATTTAGACTAGCAATTGTGCGATGTCTCTTTGTCCACGTCGAGGACGATACTTCATTTTGTGGAGCTTCGGCTCACCTGGAGGAGCTTCGGCTCAAAGTCCGCAATGGGGGACTATACCCTGTCATGAGGAGCTTCGGCTCACCAGGAGGAGCTTCGGCTCAAAGTCCGCAACGGGGGACTATACCCTGTCATGAGGAGATTCGGCTCACCAGGAGGAGCTTCGGCTCAAAGTCTGCAATGGGGGACTATACCCTGTCAGGAGGAGTTTTGACTCACCAGGAGGAGCTTCGGCTCAAAGTCCGCAATGGGGGACTATACCCTGTCAGGAGGAGTTTTGACTCAGCAGGAGGAGCTTCGGCTCAAAGTCCGCAATGGGGGACTATACCCTGTCTGGAGGAGCTCCGGCTCATTTTTCTAGGATTGGCCATCCTTTTCTTGATATTTCTGGATTTCGTGTGTTGAATTCTGGAATTTTATGTTTCACCACCTTTTTCGATTGGCATTGATATTTATGTCAATTTTTGTGGCTTGGTGAATGAAATTAGGAGTATGACATTCCTTTTGATCTTTGAGAAGATTTTTGCGATATTGAATAATCTCTTGTTGATTTTCAATTACTTATTTATCACAGCTTGGCATTGTGATTATTTTAGTCATATCTCTTATTCTATATCATTTCAACTGGTATTTATAGCTAGACTGATCCGTTTACTATTTTCTTATGAATAATACTCGGGTCAGACCGAGATGTTACAGGTACCTCTCCTTGACTTCTCTTCTGGGGATTATCATCCTGACTTTTGGTTAACTACTTAGATTAGTAGTTTTTTGTTGTATACACCTGAGATATAGATTCATAGTTGTATTCTTTTGTATAGCACGTGTTGCTATTCTCTTGTATTATTGTGGATCTTTTTGACCACTACTCTGATGAACACTTTTATGTGTTATATATATATATTCATATCTATTTCCGCCTTTGTGATATGAATTATCTATGACTGATTTGTGTTATGTCTATTTCTATATTTGTTTCCAAAGATTATATATAGCCACCGTGTAGTAGCTTTGAGTTTGTGTCGGCATGTCGGATTTCCTCTTGAGATGAAACGCATGTTATATTTTATCCGGCATATCGGTGCTCACACAAAGCAATTACATGGATGGTCGCTCCTCAACAGCCTTATTCTTCGTGCTAGTTGACAGCATTACACCATAGTGTTCTTGGCTAGTGTGGGTATAGAGGTGGGGCGTCACAGCTTAGTATCAAAGCCAAACTTCGGAACAATATGGAATATTATAACAAGGATCATCGTCCTAAGTCCATCTTAGGAGTCGTACTTTAGGATTTAATTCGAGTCTTCGTACCGATTCATCCTATTTTCTTTATGATTCCTTGTTTTATCAATCAAGTTTGATTGAAATTTATTTTGAGAATAAATTTTTTCTCTTCTTTCTTTCTTTCTTAAAGAAGAGAAATGGTTAGACCTGGACGTCCCAGCGCCGGTCAATCTAGTGCTACTCCCCAGGATGGAGTATTTATGTGTGCCCAACAGCTTTTAGATCTTGTTAAGAACGCTCAAGCAGCCGGACCCAATCCAGAGCCTACTCATCCTAGATCCGGTTTTGCACGCTTGTGCAGAGACTATACCGATTTGGGTGGAAGACCATTCAAAGGATCCGAGAGTGTTATAGAAATTCAGGCTTGGCTCAAATCATGCGATCGCATCTTTTCTCACATGAACCTTATTGATCTACATCGAGTCCAAGTGGCTTCTAGCATGCTCCAAGAAAGAGCATTAGATTGGTATGAGCTTTTAATTTCTGAAATCATTGAGGCAGATCTCATTTGGGAGCAATTCCGGGGAAGATTCGAATTGAAATTTGTGCCGGAGGCTGAAAAAGTAACTTTGGCCCGGCGTTTTATAGACCTTGATCAAGGTGAATCTTCTGTGACAGACTACGCCGCATCTTTCGAATCTCTTTCTAAATACGGGGTTGAGTATATTAATACCCCAGTGAAGAAAAATCAAAGGTTCGTTTATGGCTTGAATAAGAATCTTAAGAAGCCATTACTCCTGAAACTTGAGGTTTCATTTGATCAGCTTATTGATATCGCTCTTCGTCTTGAAGAGGCCGATAATGAAGGTGATGTTGAAGTTGTGCGTGCCCAACAGAACTTCGACAATAACTTGAAGAGGCCTATTAAATTCAAAGGCCCCATTCCCGACAAGAAAGGGAGGCAAGAAACCCCGGTAGCAAGAGCACCTACCTCTAGTCGTGTACAATGCTACAATTGTGGTTCCACGGACCAGAATGCAAGGGAGTGTCCGAAACCTCTTTATTGTCGCTATTGCAAAAATTCGGGTCACCATATAACTGCATGTCCCGTACTTCAAAGCAGGAAGGAGGGAAAGCTCAATGTAGTTCAAGCTCCTGGCAACTCTTCTCTTGGTCAAGGTATTTTCATTCAATCCTTGATGCTATTGTTTTATTTCGTGATATTCATTTTTGAGTTCTTTTTGATATGGGTTCATCTCATTATTTTTATATCAAAAGAACTTGTCGATTCTTTTTCTTTGAATATTTTTGGGCTTGATGACTTCTTTGAGAATTGCGAATCTGGATGGTAGATCTGCAACACTCAATTTGCTTTTTACTGATATCGAAATTATTTTATGTGATTTTTCTTTCCGAGCCGATATTTTTACTTAGGCTTCGGAATTGATTTTTGTAAGGATTGGCATAATCGTCATGAGGCCCATATCCTATTTTCTGTGTGGACTACTTATCCTCGACATTTATAATCCGTTAAGCAGATTTCTATTTCTCTTTGTGATTTTGATTCCAATTTGATGGCATCATTTTATTCTTTAAGCCATCATGATAACGAAAGTGTTGTTTTTCTTATCTAAATAATTTGTGAAACTTTCTAGTATTTTTGAGTTTGTCTTAGGATTATCACCTAAGAAATCTTTTTTGTGGTGTTAAGGTCTTTCTAGTTCGACCTTGCCACCGATTTTCATTTGGCTACGAGTTGCGAGAGTTAGCATTCCACTTACCGCATTCCGCACTCGTTACGATTCTTATGAATGACTTATTATATCATTCAGTTTGTCCAGCTTATTTCATCCATTTTATAAGCCGAGTATTCTATGAGTATTTCGATGAGACCATTCTTGTGTTTATTGATTTTGGGTGAAATTAGCAATTTAAAATTTTGCAAAACTTTTTCATAAGATTTATTTATAAGTACAATTGGATTTTGATCTTAAACGAGGAAAGAATATTCTCAAAAATTTTAAGAGATATTTTCATCATATAAAAGATGATTTTGTGATTGTATTGCCCATTTAGTGTTTTAAGAATTTTGGTCGATGCTCTTGATCAACGTTATCGATAGGAATTTCCTAAACGCTTTGATGAGACAATTAGACACGATATATTGACTTGTAAAATGTAAATTTTTCTAGAAAGATTTTTACATTGAGATAAATGTAATTTTGAAAGCTTTAACTTTTCAGGAAAGAATATTATTTAAAAGAAATTCTTCCTTTTCGATACTCTTATTCTTGTGATTCCCGTTGATAACCAAGACTTTATCTTTTGTACCAATGCTAATCGTATTGGTTTGGATGTCGTTCTCTTGCAAAGGATGGCATGCTATCACTTGTGCTTCTAAATCATTAAAAGCCGATTGAGACTAGGTATGCCACTCATGATCTAGTGCTCGTGGCTATTGTTTTCGCTTTTAGAGTTTGGCATCATTATTTTTGGGGGAGAAATTTGTTCTCCACCTCGATCATAAATCTTTGGAATATTTATTTTCTCATAAGGAACTTCATGTCGACTCGAGTTCCTTGCATCTTATGATCTAGATATTCTTTTTATTCCCGGAAGGGAAATCGTGTTGCCTATGCACTTAGTCGTAAGCAACAGGTGGTTGTTTCTTTGTTGATGACCGAATGAAATTATCTTTTTACCAAGTTCATCGGGCGTTTTGGTGTACTTCGTTTTATTGAGTTTCATCTCATTTCTTTGATAGACTTGCGTCTGATGTTCTTTTATGGTGTTCGGTTCATTGGACGTACCGTTTTTGTACAACGTCGGTGTCCGAATTATTTGAACTTCAGATCATTAGACATACCATTTTTGTACTACGTCGGCGTTTCGAAATTATTCGAGCTTTGGATCATTTGGCGTACCGTTATTGTGCTACGTCGTTGTTCCAAAATTATTCGAGTTTCTAGTTTCTCGGGTGTGCCGTTTCTGTACTACGCCGTTGCACTGGCTCAATTTTCTTCTGTTCTTGACGTTTCCTGCGTCTTTTACCTATGGAAATGCTTTTAGGTTTCCTATTTTATTCTTGAGCCCGGTGATATTGTAGAAATTGAAGTTTCACCTGATTTGATTTATGAGCAACATTCCATTCGCATCATTGCTTCGGAGGTTGAGCGCCTTCGGAATAAAGATATTCTTCTTGTGAGAGTTCAATGGTTCCCAAATCCTAAGGATTGCTCTTGGGAATCCAGAGAATTCATCGAGCGATCCCGTTCAGGCTTACTCTTTCATGCTCTTTATGGTGAACTTCTTATTTCAATTTTCTTTGTGTTGATATGCTTTTATGGTTGTTACTCTATATTTTCTTCTTAAGTATTGCGAGGACGCAATTTCTTTAAGGAGGGGAGTCTGTAACAACCCGCATATTTATCGATTTTTTATTTAAATATTTTATTTAAATATTTTATCGTTCATTGCATTTTGGTCCGAAAAGCTACTTTTTGCAAACAGTCGGATTGGGACTCGAGATCACCCCCATTGAGTTCAAAATGACGTTTGCGACCTTTTTGAGTATAAACTTCGATATGTTTGGAGATAGTTGATTATTGCCACTTTTTCACTTAGGGCTTTGGTTTGGGCTGAGCCCAATAACCCCACTTATGTATTCAGTCCCAACCCCTGATCCTCTTCATTCCTTCATAATTTCCTAATACATTCAAGCTTCATCGAAAATGGAGGAAGAGAAAAGGAATTAGGAAATCCTAAGCCCTAGTTCCATTAGCAAATCCATCTTCTAGCTCCAAACTCAAGAGAACCCATTGGTAAGCATCTCCTTCTTCTTCCCCGACTCATTCTCTCATCGATTTCAGAAATTTCTTAAACCTAACCTAGGGAATGTTCTTCTTTTAAGCTTAGATTCAAGCTTCTAGTGTTGAGATTGAAGTGTGGTTGATCTTCCCTTGTCTTCAAGCTTCTCATTCATTGATTTGGGTTCAAAGATGAGATTTTTATCTCACATCTTAGTCTATAATTATCTTGGATTGTTAGGTATGAATTCCTAACATTTATTCTTGTGCAATTGATTTTGGTTTGGATTGATTTGGTGTATATTCCAATTTATGGTGTTTTGGTCTAATTTATGAAAATCCTATTATGGATATTTGGACATTGATAGTTGAGGCCTATCGAAGAGCCGTTTAGGCTGGGTTGTCGTTCGACGTAATTCCTTAGTCATCATCATTTGCTCGTTCGATCGTTTTCGATATTCGTTTGGCCATTTTTGGCCTAGGTTCAGGGAATGCCCTGAACCCTTCATTCAGACGTCTGAAACGTAATATTCAGACGTCTGAATATTGTTCTGGAAAGATTTCTATTCCCAGATTCAGACGTCTGAATATATGATTTCAGACGTATGAGTTGGTTCATTTTGAACTAGAAAGGAAATAGGCTAAAAAGTGCCTATTTCAGACATCTGGATTCAAGGATTCAGACGTCTGAATTCTGTCTTTGGAAAATATTTATTTTCCAGATTCAGACGTCTGAATCTGCACTCTTTTTGCCTATTTGCCTATTCGCTTGAGAATTCCAATTTAAATCGATTCGTGATGATCCTATTTGTTGTTATCATTTATTATGCCTTTGATGACTCCTTTTTAGGGATTTTTGAATATCCATTTCGATGGATTTTTTATCGTTTTCTTTGGATTTTATTCACATCTTCGTATGTGAATTTTAGTGATTGATTGTTCCTACAATCTTCTTTGTGATTTGTCACTTTAAAAAATATAAAGGTTTTCTATACTAGTAGTAAATATCAAAACACTTTCTTCAAATGATTTCAACATTATTTTATTTCAAGGCTCGTTTTCTCAAACTGATTTCTAATCTATTAGTATATACAAACCTTTACCTCACTCGTATGAGAAATCTAATTAAACGGCTTAGTAAAACGAGTGGTATGAAACGCTTGCACTTACTTCATCGGTTAATTCTTGGACTTGTTCGATTGAAACTCTTATGATAATTTTCTAGTGGAGATCTACAACCTGTTCGTAAATATTTAAGTTAAGCTAGTGGTTATGGGACATGAAGCTAAGCTCATATATTTACTAGCTTACTGTAATTGACACTTCTTTTTGATCATGATGATCACTTTATGATTTAGACTAGCAATTGTGCGATGTCTCTTTGTCCACGTCGAGGACGATACTTCATTTTGTGGAGCCACCAGGAGGAGCTTCGGCTCAAAGTCCGCAATGGGGGACTATGCCCTGTCAGGAGGAGTTTTGACTCACCAGGAGGAGCTTCGGCTCAAAGTTCGCAATGGGGGACTATACCCTGTGAGGAGGAGTTTTGACTCACCAGGAGGAGCTTCGGCTCAAAGTCCGCAATGGGGGACTATACCCTGTCTGGAGGAGCTCCGGCTCATTTTTCTCGGATTGGCCATCCTTTTCTTGTGATTTCTGGATTTCGTGTGTTGAATTCTGGAATTTTATGTTTCACCACCTTTTTCGATTGCCATTGATATGTATGTCAATTTTTGTGGCTTAGTGAATGAAATTAGGAGTATGACATTCCTTTTGATCTTTGAGAAGATTTTTGCGATATTGAATAATCTCTTGTTGATTTTCAATTACATATTTATCACAGCTTGGCATTGTGATTATTATACGTTTAGTCATATCTCTTATTCTATATCATTTCATTTGGTATTTATAGCTAGACTGATCTGTTTATTATTTTCTTATGAATAATACTCGGGTCAGACCGAGATGTTACAGGTACCTCTCCTTGACTTCTCTTCTGGGGATTATCATCCTGACTTTTGGTTAACTACTTAGATTAGTAGTTTTTTGTTGTATACACTTGAGATATAGACTCATAGTTGTATTCTTTTGTATAGCACGTGTTGCTATTCTCTTGTATTGTTGTGGATCTTTTTGACCACTACTCTGATGAACACTTTTATGTGTTATATATATTCATATCTATTTCCGCCTTTGTGATATGAATTATATGTGACTGATTTGTGTTATGTTTATTTCTATATTTGTTTTCGAAGATTATATATAGCCACTGTGTAGTAGCTTTGAGTTTGTGTCGGCATGTCGGATTTCCTCTTGATATGAAACGCATGTTATATTTTATCCATATCAGTGCTCGCACAAAGCAATTACACGGATGGTCGCTCCTCAACAGCCTTATTCTCCGTTCTAGTTGACAGCATTACACCGTAGTGTTCTTGGCTAGCGTGGGTATAGAGGTGGGGCGTCACACTTCTTATACATAGAATGTATGTCCACATACTCGAGTCATTACTTCTATTATTTATTTCCTAAAAGATTGATTTTTAATATATTTTTCCACCATTCAATTCGCCAATAATTCTTCTCTTTTCAAAATTCTCCAAGCAAGTTTGATTCCCAATCTTAGCTTAATGTCTTCAAAATTTCTCAACCCAAAACCCCTTCTATTTTACTTCTGCAAACTATTATTCAATAGATCTTGCTAGTTCTACCTTTCTATAAAAAATTCGAGCATATTTACACGATGGCATGAAGAGTCGTTTTTGGAAATTTGAAATACTATATCCAATACTAAACAACGAGATAGATGGTAGACCTGATGAGCTCCACTCTTCCTACCACGCTTAGCATTCTACTTTCCTGACACTCGATTCTATTTTTGATTTTCTCTAATAGGTCACAAAAATCCTTATACACACACACGCACACACGCACACACATATTTGACAATGGAATACCCAAATACTATGTAGGAAAGAACCCTACCTTGATGTCTAAAAATGAGCATATTTCTTGTCTTTGCTATTACCACCACCAAAGAAAACGTTCAATTTTAAATTGTTCACATGTAGTCCTAACACCTTACTTAATTCACAAAACACTTCTTTCATTGCTTTCACACCTCCCACTTCAGCTGTTAAGAAAATGAGCATGTCATCTTCATATACCACATGTGAGGTTTTAGTTTCAGTTTTCATAATTGACATTCATTCTACCTACCTTGATTTTTCCTTCCAGCAATATTGTAAAGTATTCCATGACTATCACAAATAATAAAGGTGAAAGAGGATCCCTCTTTCAAAGTTTATTTGTGCTTCCAAAATAACCGTGGGTTTTACGATGAAAAATTATCGAATAATACGGTGTGTTCATCAGTTATTGTACCATATTGATCCATTTATCACTACATTTTTGTACCATGTGAGCCACAAATCCTTGATCAAACCATATCATACACTTTCTTTATGTTCATCTTAATGCACATATTATAATTTCTACTTCTCCGCATCCCCATGATAACTTCAGAAGCGACAAGTATTACCATCCTCGATATATCTCCCCAAAAAAAGCGTATTGTTTTTCTAATAATAGCCAATCTATTAAAGGTTCATTTAAGACATGGCAATTCGGTAAAAATTTTGTAAATCTTATTACAGCAAGTGATGGGATGGAAATCTTGATTTTCCTTTGGATTTTTCATCTTTAGTATTACACTAATTATCATGTGGCTACAATCCTTTAAGTATCTACCTATGTTAGAAACGTCCAAAGCAACCGCTAGCTCCTCTTTAGTATCCACCCAATGTATTTTGTAAAATTTTGGGTTAAAATAATATGGATCTAAAATCAAGTTATCACTGATGTTAAAAACGCTTCCTCAATTTTATCTGTGTTAAGTCCATCATTATGGTAGTTTTTCCCATACTCAGTAATGACATTACGGCATATTATATGAGGAAACTGCATGTTGTTTCTCTATTGGTTGTACACTTTCTTGAAAAGAGAGCGCTTTCCTACCAAACTCATTGGCATTATCATGAATTTCGTATATGATCTGGATTTCGCTATTCCATTTATTCGTAGCTTGTCTTACTCGACATTTTTGAATAGAAATATATGTGGCTTTGTCCCTAAAGGTCAATCAATCACATTTGACCTTCTCCCTTACATCCAAATATTCTTATCCTCACGCAATAACCAGTTTTTTTTTCCTCATACACAACTTTAGCTACACCCAAGTCCCTTGTTTCCTCCAAGATCTTACTATTTTACCATAGTTCCTCCTCAACGTACTGATTTTTTTCTCGTTACATTTATTCCTACTCTATTCCTTAAGGAGACCCTTAACTATCTTCTATCTTCTTATAAACTGGTACAATAGTCTCCCCACCGCATTTATGTGCCATTCATTTTTAAATCTCGACTAATAACCAACTCGTGTATGCCAAAAATTTATATATCTTAAAGCCTGGACTGGGTTAGAGATGTTTTATTCCAATTTTACAAGAACTGGAAATGACCACTAGAATTGGCTGGAAGATATGATAGTTTACTTATGGTAAAAACTTGTATCCAACAAATATTAACCAAAGCTCTGTCAATTTTGTCATGATGTTCTTGCTATACATTTTGTAATCCAAATCATACTATAGATTTTGTAATCCAAATCATCTTTATTAATCAGAACAAGGACTCGAAACTTGAAATAGCATGGCACATTACTTACTTCCCATTCAATGCCAAATTCAACCTTTAAATTCTCCATCTCCTTCGGTTTTAGTTTAATTTCCAACAAGGCAACACAACTAACTCTAAAACAATACACATGGTTCTTAACATCCAAAATTTTGAAGGGCTTATGCATCCCTCTTACGTATATTCCAACAAATCATACTCGTCTAGCAAGATTATATTTTATCTTACTTCTAAGCTCCCTGCCCTGGGGGACAACTACTTTACCTTCCTCCACTTTCTGTTTATCTTTTTTAACGATTTTGAGTTATTTTTAATCAATAGATTCACCTTCATTAATTCAATCTTCTTCCTTGTGGCAGGGCTCTTATGCACTTCAATGGGCTTTGATGCCATCTTAGGTTTATCTCTTTTTTCCATCGTACCAACTTATAAGGCTACACATTGTGTTTGCTTCAAGGTGCTCAACTACAAGCTCCTCTGGGACATGCACAAATTTAATGTTTAGCCCTTCAATATTTGATTCACTGTGATTAGATACATAATTAAATGGTTTATGGAGATTTAAATCCAGATAATGAAATATTTCCATTATATTTTCAAATGATTGGTACGATCTAATTATTGATATCATTAATCATGGCACCTCCAACGTGAATTGGGGTTGAAGTCCAACGGGTAGTGGTGTCATCTCCATACTGCATATCTCTTCTATCACCTCCTCAACAACCAACTTTACCTTTAACTATTTCATACTAACTACCCACTCAACTTCCCCACATTTTTATTCAGCTTTTTTTCCTTCCCATCTTGATAAGTAACTCATCAATGTCCCTCAATGTCATATTTTCCTCATAAACCGCTTTATGTTTCCTTTTCTTACTTGTCATTAAATCATTTTTCATACTGCACTTGGTCATCAAAAGTTGCTCAATAGCTTCATCAATATCCTAGATAAACTTTTGCAGTTTCTCCTTCTACACCTTATATGTCTTTCTAATTCTACTGATGCATCAATCTCATTCACTACTCCCTCTTCCCTTATTAAGGGTTCCTCGTAGTCTGCTAGAACCAGATTAAAAACTTCCTCTGGGGCTTCTCTTTATCACTTTTAGGTTTAGGAGACTAATCTTTAATCATAGGGTATTGTTGTTTGTGTGAAAAAACACACATAACTCTCGCATCTTGGTGGAGGTTTTGGTGCTCAACTTCTTGTTTGTATGCCTCCCCATCCTTAAACACTAATGATTTAGGAAAACCCACTTCCATATTAAGCTCTACAAAAACCCTTGCAAATGCAAGTCTACTCTTATTAGTTGTAACTTCATCCATCCTGATAGGAACTCTAATATTGTTAACCAACACACTAATAGCTTCAGTGCCCCAAACCTTAAACTCGGGCTCGACGGTTCACCCTAAAATGGCATGATTAATGACAATTTTTTCTGTCTTCGCATTGGGGTTCAACCTTTTCATTATGGTGAGGTTCTTATCAAAGAACCAAGGCCTTCCTTCAATGATTTGCGAGCAGTTATTTAATTATTAAACCTCACCACAAAAAATACTATTTTCCGTAGATTGAAGAGAAAAATCTCCCTCCATTTTCCAAACCCTTTTCATGTATGCCTTCATACTTTTATAGAATAGTCTAGGACCCACAACACAGATCAAACCATAAGACTTCTTGCCTTGTTCAGCTTTACTTACTATCTTATTATATAAGCGTCCCCTCTGAGTTCCATCACTCCTTAACGGCTCAATAAGTTGTAAATTGAACACCCCATACAGCAACCTTTACTGCTTCGCGGTAAGATGTTTTCTTAGCATTATAAGCAATTAGGAACTTTTATTGATTATTTCTTTTGATTCTATTTCCAGAACTAATGCCCCATTGTCCAGATCCGAATGGAACACTATGATTTGCCACACCCCCTTATCAAGATTTGATAGTTTGTTCATGTGATACCCCGTAAAATGAACCATAAATAAATGAAGTAAATTAAATTAAATGTGATATGGTAGAAATTTGAAATTCTATAAAAGTTGGAATTTGACTAGAAAGTTATACCGTCGCGTTCGTGGTGAAATTCTGATTAATTTTCATATATAATATGCTAAAAAAGGAGCTCGAATCAAGAAGTTATGAGTGTTTGAAGTTTTTGAATTTAAAATAATTTGAATAGGATTCGAATAAATTTATTTCTCTAGCTTGAAATTTGAAATTAATTATGATTAGACTTAGGGATTAAGTAATGTTAAAAATTAGTAATTAACATTAAAAGTTTATTAGGTAATGAAATTAGTTAATAATTAAGCAACAGTAAAATAAAATAAATACCTTCCCAAAATAAGAGAAGAAGTTGACCCAGCACCTCATAGGGTCGACCTAGTGGTCGACCGTAGAGGTCGGCCGAGCATAGGTGTTGACCACTTTCTTGTTGTGCAGCCCATTTTGATGAGTTGTGCATTCCAGGTTTATCTGTTTTTAATCTATTCTATTCAACGGTTCTAGTGCCTTTCCAACCACTATAAATTAGACCTTTCACTTTTATTCACAAATATTTTAGGAACAATAGTGAAACTCTGCCATTATTATCTCTCCAAATTAGATTCAGAAACTTCGTAGAGAATTCAGGTAAGAATCCAATCTATTTTCTATTTATTTCTTCTTCCTCCAACCTATTCTTATTCTATTCTACTCTGACTATTCTGAATCTAATACACACACACACCTCTTCCCTATTGTGTGTGTGTATCAAAAGAGAGATTCTGAAAAAGATTGTAAAGCATGCAAACCCAAGGAAGGCGAAGCTAAGCTAATCTATGAGTGAAAACCTTAATATTTATTTTCAGCAATTGTTTAGTATATGCCTTTTTGGATTTGAATATGCCTTAGGAATTTTGGGATTTCAAAAATATGATAGATAAAATCCCTCAAAATTTCTTTTTATTTCGATATGTTAATTCAATGTAGAGATTCCCAATTATTTACGTTAATTTGATGGAATTTTTTTCATTCATGCAATTGTTGATAATTTCATAGTTACTCCACTTCTCCTTCATCATTGGGTCAAACTATGATTCTTCAATAAAATAAGGGGTTTAGATTACGAATTCTGTTTATAGTTTACACCACTTATTCATATATGTTTCTTTGTAAAAGAGAGGAGTTGAATAGAATATAGGGTTTAGATTGCAATTCTTATTGTTTAAGATATTCCATTGAAAAATTGGTGAAATAAATTGAGTGTTTATTTTATTTACATGTTTGTTACTGTAGTTTTGATTATGAATATTTATTCCCTGATTTACATATTAGAATCCCATAAAATCTTTAGAATTTGAAAAAAAGGACATGTGATAATATTTGGTTAGGGAATTGACATTTAACGCTAGTTTACGGTGTAAAATCCATGCGTTTAGAACTTAGTAGGCGTGAATATTTTTTTTGTCTCTACATAATTAATGTATAATTATTGCGTATATGGCATAGTTAATTAGGCATTTATTTACATTTATTTCCCCCCATTATGAAGGTAATTGATTATGAGGTGAAAAAAGAGGAAACCCTTATGTAACCTAATTATTATTATAAGGCGTAATAGGGAAGTACATTATAAGGCCTTATTTATGAAACGGTGAGATGATTATATATATATAAGGAGAGTAACTGATTTGTGGCTAAGTCATAAAGATGCAAGGTCAATAGAGTTACATGATGGAAATCCACCCTTCACTTTGAGGCTATAACCAGCTGTGTACACTTTTATTGATGAAAGATATCCATAGTAATGATGTGAGGTTGGTCCCAAATTCTATAGGGGAAATCTACCCAGTTAATCTGGCTACAAGTTCCCATGAATAGCGGACTAATATGAGATGTCATTATGAGTATGGACTATAAGATGAAGGGCCTATTTCAGGCTTTTGCAGTATTAAGTGGTTGGACCGCCTCTTTTCCCCAGATGAAGTATTAAATGGCCAAGGGGACACGTTAGGTGGTATCTCTGCAGGGGTCCTCTGTTGTGAATAGTTCCTAAATGATGGGGTCTATTTTAATTAAGGTATTAAATTACCAGAGTCTGCCTATTTCCACTCGGAAGTATTAAGTGGCCTATGAGATTCCATATGATGTCAGCTAGATAGTACCATTGAGGAGTACGCCTTAGAAATAGGTCTTAAATGATGGGGTTTGCCTTAATTAAGGTATTGACCAGTGTCTGCTTATTTTTTAATATAAGGTATTGAGTGGCTTAGATACCATCTCTCACATTATTAGCTATTTGTGATGTTTGATTGAGATATAGGATTCTAGAAACATGCTTCTGGAAATGGAAGGTATGAAGTGTTTGGACCAGCTTCCTTTCCTTATGAAGAAGTACTAAATGGTTTTTATTAGTTTTATGTTCGTAGACATATTCTTATTTTGAAATATACTTCCCCAAGCAATAAATAAATAAGTAAGACTCAAGGTTTTTACTCATTTAACACTTGTTGTTCTGACTCCCTCCTCATTACAGCATAGGTTAAGGACAAAGTGATGGCGATGACGATGCTTAGAGATGGGGAACTTGGCTTGCGGAAGTATTTGTTATTACTACTTGCTTTTATGTGTACCTATGTTCTTAGGCAATTGTTGTAACAGATATTATGTTACATTTTTTATGGAATATTGTATTATGACATTTTTATGGTTTTAAAATAAATGGGTACACTTTGCTATTATATTTTATTCCATCCACTTTGAGTTCTAAAGGTTTAATTATGGCTCGGTACTATTATTTTCTTAGTTCTATCAACAACTTACCTTAGAATGGATCCTAATTTTGGCAGGCCTTTTCTGAGTCAAAATTTAGGCATGTTCTGAGATGGGTTGTTACATTTGGTATCCAGAGCCTAGGTTACTTGATCAACGGGGAAAGCATATTATGCATATGATTGGCATACCTGTTACTTTTGAAAAAAAAATTCAAAAGATTTTTCAGAAACTCATACTATATATACACTTATTTTGAATTTACACTTGATTGTATAAATTTTGACTATAGAAGCAGCTGTACCATATTCTGAAAGGGTGGACGAAGCGATTATGAGTTGGAAAATAAATAGAGTTAAGTTATACTTCTTTGTAGGATTTAGACTTCCTAATCATTGTAGGCCCTATAAACGTTATGGTAAAAGGGATATGAATCGTAGATCGAAAGGTTGATAGAAAATATATGACCCTAAGAAAATGTCCATTGGGCTGACAATCAATACTGATAAATTTACATGTGTGGGTGTAACAAATGAAGATGCTATGTATTAATAAAATACTGGAGTAAGGAAAGAAGCAAACTACGTAAGAAGAAATACATTTATCACCACAATAAGGAAATTAGATTTTTAATGGGTTGAGTACAAAGGTTACCTTTTGGGACATAATTTGATAAAAAGGTTTCTTTGAAAATCCCTTGAAAATTTTGAAAGTGCCTTTCAAAAGATTTTGAAATGACATTCATATAAGTTAGAAATTTTTGATGAAAGGTGATTTTATACTTCTAAATGATACCATCGTTCATTTCATAAAATGTTTGAAAAGATGTTTTAAATTTAAAAACTATGGTGAAACGTTTTTAGTAGGTGATTTTAATTTGGAGACTTGAGAAGTTGAAAAAAGAATTTCTATTTATTAACTTCTCAATTTAAAATTTGATAGGATTAGAAAAGCTTTCAAATTCCTTATTTTTGTATTCTTCTATATTTTTATGTTATATTTCCTATGCAATAAATATGAAAGTTCCACCTTAAAGGCTGAAAAAGTTGGAAATTTTTGGACATATAAACGTAATTTTAGACATTGTTGGAAATGTACCTCCATTAATTTTAGAAAAGTTGGAAATGGTAATGTAATTTTTAAAAATGGTGAATTCTTTTAGGACAAAATGGTGGATGGTTTGAATTGTAAATTAATGACTTGAAAAGTTTTCATTCATTAACCTTTTTAATTTAATTAAAAAGATTTCAATTTTTGTTTCTTTGATTCTCATATTTTTCCTTATTTATGAACCTAAAAGCTCTTTCTTTAGAACTGTTTTTGGGGGTTTTGTAAAGACCCGTAAGTCCGTACTCCTTGAATAGACACTAATCTCCTTTGTTTAATTCAAGATGAACGAAAATACGAACCCTTAGGGGTTTAAGAAAAAGAATTTAGGAAAAGAAAAGAGAAGAAGAGAGAAGACAGAAAATAGAGGGAAAAGAAGATAGACAATTTTTTAGAAAACAGAGAATTAGAAAAACAGAAGATAGAAAATTTTAAAAATAGAACGGAACAGAAAGAAATAACAGCACAACAACAGAATCTCACAATTCGCAGCGGAACAACATATAATAATAAATGAATAATCTTTAAACAAAGAACTATATCAGTTATTACATTACATTTCATTACATCATATCATCAGAGTGTACAACAACATACAACAATAAACAGTGCAGCGGAAAAAGAAATACTATATAAACTAGTAATACGCCATGCCATCCAGCTTGCCTCTAGCAACTCCAGAATATCCTAATAAACCTTAACTCTTGACTGCCCGTGTGGAAATTGGTGGGCACCCAGAGTTTAGGAAGGAAAACAATAAACTCCAAGTCAGTCATGTGACTGGTGCGAGAACTCAAAACAGTTTATTTAACTTTAAAATCAAAATAGAAGAATATTTTTAAATTCAATTCGCAATGCTTTTAAAAATGAGACTACCATAAGGCCTCCCGCACACACACACATGCAAACGCAGAATCGGAGGAGATTTCTCCTTATGATAGTCAAAGATGCTTGATACGCATTTAAAATAACATTTGATATTATTACTAGTGCATAGTGTAGTAAATTCATTTCTAAAGTAGAATATAAATCTTAGCCAACATACGACCATTATCGTATGCCTACTATAGCTACTATCCAAACAGTGGTGACCACCATAAGTGAATAGCAGGTTCTACAACTAATACCGTACAAGTTTCGTATTGAGAATTGGATTTCCAACAAATGGTCAGGCCAAGGAACTTCCCATTGCCACATGAGAATGCCTCTGGATGGACATCCCCGAGAACCAAACCGGATCTCTACCAACACAAGGCCGGGTTACTCCTAACTGAGTAACAACTGACCGAATATGCCATCCCCCGGTCCTTTGGGACCTTTATCAACCGAGCGCTCGTAATCAATTCACACAATCATAAAGTGTTTTCAACATGAGTAAGTATCTGGGCTCCATACCATGATACCACCCTTTTCCAGAAGGAAATGAACATATCCTAAAGGGCGCTACCCCTCATAACCTTGCCGCATCTTTCCTGTTTTGACCATTTCCGGGATGTGAGGCTCGACGAATTCACGTCCACAAAAACATACTTTATACAAAAGCCATGCTTTGGGTCAACAAATGATCGACACAATGATCACTAGGATAGACGATCAAATAAATGATCCTATCACAAATAATCAACACAATGATCATTTCAGCATCACTCAGCATGTCACATTACCAAACTGGGAATATATCGCTGATAACTTCAACTATATAACCTTTGAGCTCGTACGTCTCAAAGAAGGGTGTTAAGCAAAGAATAAATTCTCCGCCACCAACAGAAATATATTTGAAAGAAATCGGCTTTATATCTCAACTTGTAATGTCAGGCATACAATCCATACAAGTCTGTTCTGGGCTCGAACAAAACCGAAGGCACTTACAAAGAAGTCCTTGCAATCCGGATATTCACAATCCTGATCGGATTTCCCCTCACTTAGGGAGTTTCTATACCGGCGCGACTCGGTGCAGAAACAATCGATAGGTCATCCTAACGCTCTTGCAAATACCGGTCTTCAACACCGATCTTCAAATGCAATTCACAACGACGTATCACATATTCGGAATGGGTTATACGACCCCATGGTCCTTTCCCGGTTAACCCGAATAGTGAGCGCTTATTCAAAAATAAGTGTGCATTCAAATTCAATCAAATCACATCAAATACCCATTCAAAGGGAAATACTGATAGTCGGTTATTGAACTATCAATGGATATGCATACATCACCAGATTCCAAATAATTTTCCAAATTATTTATTTTCAAAATATCTTTACTAGATATATAATTTCAATACGTCAAAAATAAATCAATATTTATATTTAACCAATTTCACTTTTCACATATAAATTCCATAATGAATTTATATTTCAAAATATTCATGCATATATGATTTCAATTATCCATTTCAATTTATCTTCAAAAAGATAAATTCTTAAAACGTTTCATTTCACATTGGAAAAACATTTCCATACTTATTTATTCATAAGTAATTCACAAATTTCTTTTATTTTCAACACTTAGAAAATATTCAATATACTTAAATCGAGATTAAGTATATATTTCATTCTTTAAGGAAAACATCCTCTTAACCATATTTATTTGGGCCAAAACGAATGTTGCGTAAAACATTGTTACTACAACCCAAAATCACTAGTATAGGGATTCGAAATTAAAATAGATATATAAATCCCAATACTATTCAAAACATTTCCTTTCGGAAATCATTTACTATAACAACAGTGTTATAGTCCACCATTTCCTTTTATTTCACGAAACATCTATTTCAACAATGAATGTTGAAATCTATGGTTTCGAATCACAACACCTTTTAAAACATCGTTAGATCGTTTTAATTCTATTTAAAACATTCACATTCTAAACAATTTCTTTAACGTGTTATTCACTGTTCAAAAACGTGAATAAACTACGTTAACAAACTTCATCATTTCTATTCACTTTAACTTAAAGGATTATTCACTGTCTAAAACGTGAATATAACTCCATTTATAAGTTATAACAATTAACTTATCAAAATAAGTCGTTTGCGGATTTATAAAACAACGTTTATAAATTCCATTTCTATTTATTTATAAAAACTTCTTTTTTTATAAATTCCTTTATTAACATATTTCAGTTTATAACTCAATTATAAACTAAATGTTTATATTATAAGTTAAATACTTATAAAACGATTATTTTATAAAATCGTTCTTTAAACTTCATAATTATAAATCTTATAACTTATAAGATTCATTTATTTAACCAAATCTATTCTTCAATTAACTTCACAAATTTATAAATCTTACTATTTATAAATTTCATTTATAACTTCACAGTTTATAATTCTATAAATTTCATTCATTTATGAAATTCACTTTCACTACA
Organism: Allium cepa; assembly: GCA_030765085.1. Taxonomy (NCBI): domain Eukaryota; kingdom Viridiplantae; phylum Streptophyta; class Magnoliopsida; order Asparagales; family Amaryllidaceae; genus Allium; species Allium cepa. The sequence goes on from CM060945.1 coordinate 664,447,535, forward strand.
TTCAAACACTTATAAAAACTCGTTTTATAATGTCTATATTTCAATTTATAAATATCCATTTATAAATCTCTTAATATAAATCAGTTTATATTATTATTCTAAAACGTCTTTAAATTCCTTTATAATTTCATCATTTCGATTTATAAAATAATCAAATTTTATAAATCCTATATTTAAACTTTTATCATATATTCAAAAATCCAATCTAAATTATTTTATAAAATCATTAGTTCATATTTCTCAAAAATCGACTTTTAATCGTATTTCTAAAAATCAGCTTTTTAACTATATTTCACAAAAACCATAATTTTTATAACTTTAAAAATTATAACGTTTATTTATTTATAATGGATCAATTCCAGAAATAAAGTATATTTTCAAAAATCATTTTAAAGATCATTTTAAAATCCCAAAATTTGGGTCCAATGATGCTACACATCAAATAGTCAATCACGACTAACAACGATATCATATATCGATATGATAATCAATCAAATATCAAAATATCTGAAATAAAATAAATACTGTTGAGGAATCCAATTGGATCCCTCCAACCTGTTTCCTGCATCCACAAACATTAGCACAATACCAATTTCGCTCCAGTACGAAATTATCGCGGTATATGTTCTTAATAAATATTATCCGCTTAATAACGGCGTAATAGGGTCTCATCCGCTAAACAAAAAAATGCGGGAAATCAACAACTGCAATATATACATATGCCAATATATATATATTGATATTATATATAATACCAATTTCACTGTTTATGAAATATTCGCGGTATATGTTTATATTAAATAACATCCGCTTACTAACGGCGCATAATGTCTATTTTAACAATCAATAATTTACAGTCATCATTCAAACATGCATTCAAATATTTTAAATCTAACTACTTAAAATAAAATCGAAATCTATTCGATTGAGTGAGAAGTTCTCACCTTGGTTTTATTTTCCGTTTTAGCTTTTATTTCGAATAAAATTAAACGCGCGTTTAATTTTACCCGAAATTCTCACTAACTCCAAACGACTCCAAACCAACTCCATCGCGTAGTGCTCGTCCATACGATTCCAACGCAACTGAGTTTGCATTTTTTCGTCCTCGTATGAAAAAGATATCAAATTTTGAAGTTTATACACGATTTTATAAACTAATTACAATATAAACTTTTATATTTTAAACCTTGCTGCATCACAACCATCCAAACCCAAATCATCAGATCCTAGCCGTAACTTCCCTCCTTCCTCACTCACGTCCCTCTACAGACATCTACACGCAAGAAGAACCCATGCTCCAAGATTAGGGTTTGACATTACTCCATTCATACTCGACGAAATCTCGATCGGGGAGTGCCAAATCAAAGCCTTCAACATGCTCTAGGTTCGGCCTGAAGCACATGGAGCTCGGCCCTGAGATAGGCCTCGAATTGCGTGCGTTTCCTGATGAGAACGGCCCCATTCTTCTCACTCCACGTTGCTCCGTTTCTGATCATCACCGTATGGAATCGAAGCTCTCTCCGTGCTCTTCAATCTTCGTGTTGAACACCTCGCGTGAATGTGAATGGATTTGGAGAGATTGAGAGTTGAATTTGGACAATTTCTGGCCATTGGAGCTGGTGGAGGCGGCTAGGGTTTAATGTTTATATTTTTTTTTTTTTTTATTAAATGAAGGGTGTGTGTCTCCTTTTATAGAAAAAGCAAGCGTAAACACTATTCATCCCGGGAATTCCGAACTCCGATTTAGGCGCCGTAACCAGCGTACCTAGGGTTTATCCCGCGTTCCGGACACAATGGAACAGGTTTCGGAAGCTAATTCGGAAGTATGTGCGAGTTATGGCTACAAACGCTCAATTTAAATTAAACCGATTTAAGTCGATTTATAGGCGTTTTAATTTGTACCGGACAAACGTTAAATCCAATTGACTTGAAATTTGAAACCTTACAATAATATCACATTACGGATCCGATGAAACTGGTTTCGTCGAAATCCGAGACTTTTTGAAAAATGGCTATTTTGACTCGCCAAATTTAAATTAAAAACGATTCGATGTGTTTCGAGCTGCCACGATCAAACGATAGCTCCGATTGACACGAAAATTGAAATCCGGTAATAACTAACTATTACGGATCCAATGAAACTGGTTTCGTTCAATTCTGAGACTGTTCAAAAATTGACTATTTTACAGTCGATTATTAAATATTAAAATATTCAATTTTCACAAATTAACTTTTAATTCGATTTTAAAAGTTCTAAAATATTATTCTAACTTCAATATGATAAAATAAAATTTTACAAATCATTTTCAATCATATTTAACTCAATTTTCAATTATTTCCATATTTTAACGTATTAAATTATTGATTTAATTATCCAATTAAATCCAATAATTCAAATAAAAATTTATTTGACTTAAAAATTCACTTATAAATATTTAAAATTAATTAAATATTCAAATTTAAATTATTAAAAATTCTGGGTCGTTACAATCTTTCCCCCTTAAAAGAATTTCGTCCTCGAAATTACAAGTAAGAAAAGTTATAGAATCTATTAATTTTCCCAAAATTCATAATTAAACTTCTTACCATACTTTACTAAGTTTTTAAATCATACTTAGTTATCTTTTTTCAAAAACAACTACTATGTTTAACTTTTAATTCCAAAACAAAGTTATAAGTTTTCAAAATTTTCCAAATTTTCTCAAATTTTTTCTAACGCCTTAAACTTTCGGAAAAATTCGCCATGTCTCCTTTGCGCGGCTCGATCCGAAAAAAAAATGATAGTATATATATCACAAATATACATCTCATCAAGTAATGAGGCATCCCGAAGGGAAAAAAGTGTAAAAGTACGATATTTAATCCGAGATATGTACCTTATATTTTATTAGCAAGCATATACGGCTAATATAGCGCTAAAGCGAACTCCAAATGCGAAGCAAACGCTATCCGCACCTACTAAACTCAACAAACAACATGAGAACATGCACATATGCAAATAATCTCAATATACAACATATAGCAACATGATGACTATATATGTCACATATCAATGCAACAATAGCAATATATATTCAACCATCAACCAACTACCATTCATAATCAATAATATTCATTCATATTCTCATTCATATACAATGAATTGGTTTTCAATTTAAATCACATTTGATTCATTTACATTGGATTTACTAACATTCATTCTCAATTCAATTAGTTTACATTACTGATTAAATCCAATTCACTTTCAATTCTATTCAAATTTATTTACTTCTAATTTGAATTCAATTACATTAGCTTTCAATTTCATTAATACTTAATGAATTATATACAATCAATCAACAATCATATAACAACCAATGTATATCAATTACAACCAAATTTCTTTGCTTCACTTACATTCATTTTGGTTTTATTAAATTGATTTTCATTCAAAATTCATTCTTTCGATAACTTTATAAATTTAGGTAAAGACCCGTAAGTCCGTACTCCTTGAATAGACACTAATCTCCTTTGTTTAATTCAAGATGAACGAAAATACGAACCCTTAGGGGTTTAAGAAAAAGAATTTAGGAAAAGAAAAGAGAAGAAGAGAGAAGATAGAAAATAGAGGGAAAAGAAGATAGACAATTTTTTAGAAAACAGAGAATTAGAAAAACAGAAGATAGAAAATTTTAAAAATAGAACGGAACAGAAAGAAATAACAGCACAACAACAGAATCTCACAATTCGCAGCGGAACAACATATAATAATAAATGAATAATCTTTAAACAAAGAACTATATCAGTTATTACATTACATTTCATTACATCATATCATCAGAGTGTACAACAACATACAACAATAAACAGTGCAGCGGAAAAAGAAATACTATATAAACTAGTAATACGCCATGCCATCCAGCTTGCCTCTAGCAACTCCAGAATATCCAGAATATCCTGATAAACCTTAACTCTTGACTGCCCGTGTGGAAATTGGTGGGCACCCAGAGTTTAGGAAGGAAAACAATAAACTCCAAGTCAGTCATGTGACTGGTGCGAGAACTCAAAACAGTTTATTTAACTTTAAAATCAAAATAGAAGAATATTTTTAAATTCAATTCGCAATGCTTTTAAAAATGAGACTACCATAAGGCCTCCCGCACACACACACATGCAAACGCAGAATCGGAGGAGATTTCTCCTTATGATAGTCAAAGATGCTTGATACGCATTTAAAATAACATTTGATATTATTACTAGTGCATAGTGTAGTAAATTCATTTCTAAAGTAGAATATAAATCTTAGCCAACATATGACCATTATCGTATGCCTACTATAGCTACTATCCAAACAGTGGTGACCACCATAAGTGAATAGCAGGTTCTACAACTAATACCGTACAAGTTTCGTATTGAGAATTGGATTTCCAACAAATGGTCAGGCCAAGGAACTTCCCATTGCCACATGAGAATGCCTCTGGATGGACATCCCCGAGAACCAAACCGGATCTCTACCAACACAAGGCCGGGTTACTCCTAACTGAGTAACAACTGACCGAATATGCCATCCCCCGGTCCTTTGGGACCTTTATCAACCGAGCGCTCGTAATCAATTCACACAATCATAAAGTGTTTTCAACATGAGTAAGTATCTGGGCTCCATACCATGATACCACCCTTTTCCAGAAGGAAATGAACATATCCTAAAGGGCGCTACCCCTCATAACCTTGCCGCATCTTTCCTGTTTTGACCATTTCCGGGATGTGAGGCTCGACGAATTCACGTCCACAAAAACATACTTTATACAAAAGCCATGCTTTGGGTCAACAAATGATCGACACAATGATCACTAGGATAGACGATCAAATAAATGATCCTATCACAAATAATCAACACAATGATCATTTCAGCATCACTCAGCATGTCACATTACCAAACTGGGAATATATCGCTGATAACTTCAACTATATAACCTTTGAGCTCGTACGTCTCAAAGAAGGGTGTTAAGCAAAGAATAAATTCTCCGCCACCAACAGAAATATATTTGAAAGAAATCGGCTTTATATCTCAACTTGTAATGTCAGGCATACAATCCATACAAGTCTGTTCCGGGCTCGAACAAAACCGAAGGCACTTACAAAGAAGTCCTTGCAATCCGGATATTCACAATCCTGATCGGATTTCCCCTCACTTAGGGAGTTTCTATACCGGCGCGACTCGGTGCAGAAACAATCGATAGGTCATCCTAACGCTCTTGCAAATACCGGTCTTCAACACCGATCTTCAAATGCAATTCACAACGATGTATCACATATTCGGAATGGGTTATACGACCCCATGGTCCTTTCCCGGTTAACCCGAATAGTGAGCGCTTATTCAAAAATAAGTGTGCATTCAAATTCAATCAAATCACATCAAATACCCATTCAAAGGGAAATACTGATAGTCGGTTATTGAACTATCAATGGATATGCATACATCACCAGATTCCAAATAATTTTCCAAATTATTTATTTTCAAAATATCTTTACTAGATATATAATTTCAATACGTCAAAAATAAATCAATATTTATTTTTAACCAATTTCACTTTTCACATATAAATTCCATAATGAATTTATATTTCAAAATATTCATGCATATATGATTTCAATTATCCATTTCAATTTATCTTCAAAAAGATAAATTCGTAAAACGTTTCATTTTACATTGGAAAAACATTTCCATACTTATTTATTCATAAGTAATTCACAAATTTCTTTTATTTTCAACACTTAGAAAATATTCAATATACTTAAATCGAGATTAAGTATATATTTCATTCTTTAAGGAAAACATTCTCTTAACCATATTTATTTGGGCCAAAACGAATGTTGCGTAAAACATTGTTACTACAACCCAAAATCACTAGTATAGGGATTCGAAATTAAAATAGATATATAAATCCCAATACTATTCAAAACATTTCCTTTCGGAAATCATTTACTATAACAACAGTGTTATAGTCCACCATTTCCTTTTATTTCACGAAACATCTATTTCAACAATGAATGTTGAAATCTATGGTTTCGAATCACAACACCTTTTAAAACATCGTTAGATCGTTTTAATTCTATTTAAAACATTCACATTCTAAACAATTTCTTTAACGTGTTATTCACTGTTCAAAAACGTGAATAAACTACGTTAACAAACTTCATCATTTCTATTCACTTTAACTTAAAGGATTATTCACTGTCTAAAACGTGAATATAACTCCATTTATAAGTTATAACAATTAACTTATCAAAATAAGTCGTTTGCGGATTTATAAAACAACGTTTATAAATTCCATTTCTATTTATTTATAAAAACTTCTTTTTTTATAAATTCCTTTATTAACATATTTCAGTTTATAACTCAATTATAAACTAAATGTTTATATTATAAGTTAAATACTTATAAAACGATTATTTTATAAAATCGTTCTTTAAACATCATAATTATAAATCTTATAACTTATAAGATTCATTTATTTAACCAAATCTATTCTTCAATTAACTTCACAAATTTATAAATCTTACTATTTATAAATTTCATTTCTAACTTCACAGTTTATAATTCTATAAATTTCATTCATTTATGAAATTCACTTTCACTACATTCAAACACTTATAAAAACTCGTTTTATAATGTCTATATTTCAATTTATAAATATCCATTTATAAATCTCTTAATATAAATCAGTTTATATTATTATTCTAAAACGTCTTTAAATTCCTTTATAATTTCATCATTTCGATTTATAAAATAATCAAATTTTATAAATCCTATATTTAAACTTTTATCATATATTCAAAAATCCAATCTAAATTATTTTATAAAATCATTAGTTCATATTTCTCAAAAATCGACTTTTAATCGTATTTCTAAAAATCAGCTTTTTAACTATATTTCACAAAAACCATAATTTTTATAACTTTAAAAATTATAACGTTTATTTATTTATAATGGATCAATTCCAGAAATAAAGTATATTTTCAAAAATCATTTTAAAGATCATTTTAAAATCCCAAAATTTGGGTCCAATGATGCTACACATCAAATAGTCAATCACGACTAACAACGATATCATATATCGATATGATAATCAATCAAATATCAAAATATCTGAAATAAAATAAATACTGTTGAGGAATCCAGTTGGATCCCTCCAACCTGTTTCCTGCATCCACAAACATTAGCACAATACCAATTTCGCTCCAGTACGAAATTATCGCGGTATATGTTCTTAATAAATATTATCCGCTTAATAACGGCGTAATAGGGTCTCATCCGCTAAACAAAAAAATGCGGGAAATCAACAACTGCAATATATACATATGCCAATATATATATATTGATATTATATATAATACCAATTTCACTGTTTATGAAATATTCGCGGTATATGTTTATATTAAATAACATCCGCTTACTAACGGCGCATAATGTCTATTTTAACAATCAATAATTTACAGTCATCATTCAAACATGCATTCAAATATTTTAAATCTAACTACTTAAAATAAAATCGAAATCTATTCGATTGAGTGAGAAGTTCTCACCTTGGTTTTATTTTCCGTTTTAGCTTTTATTTCGAATAAAATTAAACGCGCGTTTAATTTTACCCGAAATTCTCACTAACTCCAAACGACTCCAAACCAACTCCATCGCGTAGTGCTCGTCCATACGATTCCAACGCAACTGAGTTTGCATTTTTTCGTCCTCGTATGAAAAAGATATCAAATTTTGAAGTTTATACACGATTTTATAAACTAATTACAATATAAACTTTTATATTTTAAACCTTGCTGCATCACAACCATCCAAACCCAAATCATCAGATCCTAGCCGTAACTTCCCTCCTTCCTCACTCACGTCCCTCTACAGACATCTACACGCAAGAAGAACCCATGCTCCAAGATTAGGGTTTGACATTACTCCATTCATACTCGACGAAATCTCGATCGGGGAGTGCCAAATCAAAGCCTTCAACATGCTCTAGGTTCGGCCTGAAGCACATGGAGCTCGGCCCTGAGATAGGCCTCGAATTGCGTGCGTTTCCTGATGAGAACGGCCCCATTCTTCTCACTCCACGTTGCTCCGTTTCCGATCATCACCGTATGGAATCGAAGCTCTCTCCGTGCTCTTCAATCTTCGTGTTGAACACCTCGCGTGAATGTGAATGGATTTGGAGAGATTGAGAGTTGAATTTGGACAATTTCTGGCCATTGGACCTGGTGGAGGCGGCTAGGGTTTAATGTTTATATTTTTTTTTTTTTTATTAAATGAAGGGTGTGTGTCTCCTTTTATAGAAAAAGCAAGCGTAAACACTATTCATCCCGGGAATTCCGAACTCCGATTTAGGCGCCGTAACCAGCGTACCTAGGGTTTATCCCGCGTTCCGGACACAATGGAACAGGTTTCGGAAGCTAATTCGGAAGTATGTGCGAGTTATGGCTACAAACGCTCAATTTAAATTAAACCGATTTAAGTCGATTTATAGGCGTTTTAATTTGTACCGGACAAACGGTAAATCCAATTGACTTGAAATTTGAAACCTTACAATAATATCACATTACGGATCCGATGAAACTGGTTTCGTCGAAATCCGAGACTTTTTGAAAAATGGCTATTTTGACTCGCCAAATTTAAATTAAAAACGATTCGATGTGTTTCGAGCTGCCACGATCAAACGATAGCTCCGATTGACACGAAAATTGAAATCCGGTAATAACTAACTATTACGGATCCAATGAAACTGGTTTCGTTCAATTCTGAGACTGTTCAAAAATTGACTATTTTACAGTCGATTATTAAATATTAAAATATTCAATTTTCACAAATTAACTTTTAATTCGATTTTAAAAGTTCTAAAATATTATTCTAACTTCAATATGATAAAATAAAATTTTACAAATCATTTTCAATCATATTTAACTCAATTTTCAATTATTTCCATATTTTAACGTATTAAATTATTGATTTAATTATCCAATTAAATCCAATAATTCAAATAAAAATTTATTTGACTTAAAAATTCACTTATAAATATTTAAAATTAATTAAATATTCAAATTTAAATTATTAAAAATTCTGGGTCGTTACAGGTTTATAGGTAGAAATAATATCTATTTTGGTGTAGGGGAAGAGAAAAAAGAAAGGAATGTCCGATACTATAGGAAGAAAAACATTCCCATATAATGTACAAAGAGAATAATTGCTAGAATTTAGGTAATAATAAAATTGTGAATTCTGGTAGATGGGATATTGAAAAGAGTAATAGAGTACGATAGAAGTTATCTTTGTCTACTCCATCTATTTTTGTATCGTATAAAGTTATAAAAGGTATCTTTGACCATTGATTGGATATAAATGATGATTAATAAATAATTTAGATGTAACAATCTGCCAATCCGCACAATTCAATCTAACAATAAACCATACATGTCTAACCCAAATTGATCGGAAAGACGGATAATTATGGGAAAGAAAGGAGAAGAGAAGAAGAAAAGAAAAGGAAAACTACAACAACACACATAATCTCACAATCATCACAGAATAAAATATAATATAATATCAAAAATCTTTACAAAAGAGAAACTTTTATATACATATATCAAAGTACACAAATAACCAATCATCAGTCTGAACACTTATAACAACATGCCCTTACAAATATTGATAATTTCAACAACAATGCAGCAGAAAATAAATATATACATAAATACGACTTGAAAACCCCAACTCGTCTTTGGAAGCCCAAAAGCATCCAAAACTAAATCTATAAATATGCTCGGTCTAACCCGAGTATTATAAGAAAATTACACCCGAGTGGGTTTGGTAAACCAGCATAAGAAAACACACCTAGTTGGATTCTTAAAGTTATCAAACTCTTTCAAAATAAGGGTATCTCATAAGACCACGTCACACATAAACATGGACAAGTTTTTACGTTACGATAACCAAAACATTTTTTATAGAAAATTCAATGATATTATAATAGTGTCTAGATTATAAATACTTATTAATCATAGCCGATATTGTTATATTAATTAACTTCCATCATATTGGGTTCTACAATTAAAACTGCAAAGGCACGTATTGGAGATTTGGTTTCATACCATGATAAGGTAAGGAACTACCTTCCGATGGTATATCTCTAAATAAAATGCACTTGGTCTGATAAGAACATCTTGTACCCTTGCCATACAGGAACGGCCTACCACTTGAGTAGTAATAACGAATTTGATCACCCCTTTCGTTAATGGACCCCGTAGCATACATGAGTAGATAGTAATCGATCTAGATTTTGGAATGACCACACCCTGATGGGAGCGACCCACATATACCTGCTGCATGTTTGATTTTTATCATTTCCCAATTGATGAGGCTTAAGGCTATGTTGTACTTCTACATAGCACTTCACACTTGGAATTTTAACACTACCCTCTAGCAACAATTCAATGTCAGCATTCATCCATACAAGTTCATTCTAGGACTGAACAAAATCGAATGCACCACTTCTACTACATCCATTTGAGAATCACCCTCGGGATCAGTACCAAGTAGCCCTTGCACTTCAAAAAGCTCCATTTCGACTATCTTCAAGATATTCCACTTAGAAATGCTTGTTCCGCTTCGAAGTGGTTTGCGAATAACATATCCGATCCTTGTCTTTTTGAATCAACAATGTCAGTTTATAAGTTGGCCAACGTTGGATAGCTGTTTATTTAAATATCAAATAAACAAACAATTCAACCAGAGATCAAATTTCCAAAGGAAGTAACAATGGTTAAGCACCAAGCAACACTAAGTCTCTTTAATTAATCTTTTCGTTAATTAAAACACTATACAAATATTTATCTCAACATATTCCTGCGATGATATATTCTCAAACCACATTAAATCATTCTATATTTGAAACATTTCTATATACTTATCTCAATGGTATAAGTATATTCACAAAACCATTTCAGTTTAAATGTTTGGACGATGCCCTTATACACTTAAAGCCATAATAACTATATTCATAACTTTCGAGTAAAATTTCTCATTCCCCAAAACACATTTTATTAGGTAAAAATGAATGCTTGTAAAACATCGCTGTGACAACCCAAACAAACTAGTATAGAGATCCAATTAGTTATATTTAATATCAGTTTTCAACGTCGAACTCAAACTATTTATTAGTTAACAATAAAGCCGATCAATTTGGGGTACCATTACCTCTCAGACCTTGAATGAACGGCATTCTTAACTTCAAAATGGATTCAAATTACACATCTAAAAATTTAAATCAAATATATGATATAAATATAAATCTCGTATATTATACAAAAACATCTTCTTTCGGAGATCGTTTACTGTAACAACCCTGTATTTTGTGATTATTTTAATTGCATATTATGTAATTATTTTAAGTTTAATTTCTCGATTTAAAGAAAAACTTTATTTTATCTATTAAAATGGATAAATTTTGTTGTTTTAAATATAAATTTTGATTTTGATGTAAATTGAAATTCCAAACATGACTAAATAGAATATTTTCCAAAAATGTGAATTTTTGTCAATATGGTCAAACTTTGACTTTTGATTTTAAAATTTTAAATTTTGAACATTGGAATTTATCTTTAGTTTATGAAAGTAAATAAAATTTTAAGTATACAGCTTTTGTTTCGTTGGAGTCCGATTAATATTGTGAAAGTTATGCTTTTTACAATATTGTATGTAAATTGTTTTATTTAACAAAATTGTTTATTTTAATTTATATAAATAATATTTTTTTTGTCATGTAATATTCTAATTTATGTTTACATGAGTAACATGACATGTTATGTATTTATTTTATTTTAAAACATTTTTAAAAGTGTAGTTGAAATTTTCCAATGTTAGTTGTATTTGTTTACAATTTTAAATTCTAATTTCAATTAAATAAACTATTTTCTTATTTATTTTCTATTTATCCTAAGACATTATTTTATTTCATTTCCACTTTATTTTGTTCAGCTTTTATTTTATTTACTTGATTTTTTTATTTGTTTAAAGTGAATTATTAAAGTGGAAATTCAAAGAGACAAAGCTTTTCACTTTAACTTGTGACCTTTCCTTTCTTTGTCTTTTCATGTGCTTGGCTTTTCATTTTCTAGTTTTAGCCATGCATTTCTTATTGTTATTCACGTGAAAACCTTCTCACTCTCTTTGTTCTCATGGCTATTCCATTTTATGAAGGAAAAAAGTGTAAATCATGGCTTCTTCTTTTTTCTCATTTTTCCTCTTCTTTCCATTGATTTTTGCTTTGGTCTCTCTTGTGTTTGCTCGGCCACTACCACCATCATCTCCACCGACCACCACCATCACCTTCCCTATATCATCCACAACAGCAACCACCTCCTCTTCCCCTGTCCAGATCCGGCCGTGACTTCCATATGAAGCAAACACCACAAACTTTGCAAAACACTCCACAAAACAATGCCTGGCCGACCTATATTGCACCATCCCCTCCATATTTTGCCTCGACCACCACCCCTAGCTCCATCACCATCATGACATGCCCTCTAGCCACCAACATGATCTTTCACCTGACCTGAACCATGCATGGCCGAGCCCAAATATAGCATAGGCCGAGCTTATATGGTGCATATTCCACCTATATGCACTCGTCCCTTTGTATTCTTCATCTTGTAACCCCAAAACCCTTCACATCCCTACATAGTCATACCTATATGATGCCAAACCTAAGCCTTACCACCAATTAACACCATGGTCGAGCAACATAGTGAAGATGGCCGAGCCCTGGTTGAGTCATGGTCAAGTAATTTTGATGTAAAGGATAGTGATGTTCTTTGTTAATTCAAATTTCCACTTTGTTTCAATCAATTTTTGTATTGTATATATATTCATATGGATTTGTTTTAATTGTTGTACAAAAGCTCAATATCTTGGCTCTCCATACATCCAAATCTAATCGCGCTTGTCGTGCCTTTGGAAACGTTCTTGTGTGTTGTTTTGGTCTCTAGCTTTGGAAAAAGGCGAGTCTTTCTCACTCTGACATTATTACTTATAAAATGGTAAATAGATGACAAGTGATTAGTAATTAAAAATTTTATGCAAGTTAATGATGATTATATGGTATGTTATTTCATGTTATTACCATGTTAACTTTGATAATTATCACCTGACATATGATATATGACAATATATTATGACATTGACATGTTAGTATAATTGTTTATATTGTTTATGCATATGTTCACACTGCAAATTCCCTGTTAGAATACAATCACTATGGGTCGAAACGATACATATCCGAACGGACATTAGAATAGGGAAAAATCATTATAAGCTGAAATGATAGGCTCAAGAGATTTTTATTGTATTTTATTTGACTTGTATTGCGGGTTTAAAATGATAGAACCCGGGTTTTCTTTTTAAACTGTGGATTGATATGATACATATCCGTATCACTTGACCTAGGATAGAAAATTATATACAGACCCCGTGGTATGTTTTAAATTTTTTTATATAAATATGTATTTTAAAATATGAAATTATGATTTAAATTTTTTTCTTATATTTTAAGAAAGTTAAATATTTGAATTAAATTTAAGTATGTAAAATGGAAATTAAATTTAAGGTTTTGAAATGATATTTGAAGTAAAATGTTAAGTTTTGTTAAATTAATAAGTTAAGAAAACAGTGAAATCTTGACTTAACAAATGAATTGAATTTTAAATTGGATATTTAATTATAAAATTTATTGTGATAAATCATATGTTAAATTGATTTAAATGTGAAGTTTTGAAGCCTAAAAATATGATTTATAAGTTTAAAATTTGCTAAAACTGAAGTTTTATTATTTCTGAAAAGTTATAATAAAATCCGAAATTTTATTGATAGCATTTTCAAAAATGTTGCGGTTTTACGTTGGCATTTGTTAAGTGCTATCATTTTTGAAATTTAACTAAGTTTTGAAATAACCAAATATCTATTACGGCATTTATAAATGTTGTTTTTTCTGAACTGAACTATTTTGGAAATTAAATATCTACCATAACACTTTGTAAATGCTGTCGTTACTATAATTTGACAACGTTTTGAAATATTATAGATTTTAACACTATTGAGTTATATTTTAAAAGTGTTAAATGATTTAACTTTTGAAAGTGATTATTTGTGAAATTTAAGGAGTTTTGAATATATTTTAATATTTAAATTTGAATTTTTTTGGGACTTAAATTGAATTTGAATTTAAGTAGTGTTTATTATGTATTAAATGGAATGAATGTAATGAGATAAATGAATTTTTGAATGGAATTTTGAAATGTGTTTTGTAATGATATTTGAAATAATAAATGAATAACATAATTGATTTTTAAAAAGGTATTTAAATTTGAATATTTGATTTTGAATTCAAATAATGATTTGATAATGAGGTTTTGAAAGGATATGATATTTTAATGATTGAAATGGTTTTGAATGACATGATCTTTATTTTGATAAATAATGTGAATTTGGAATGATATTTGATTTTGATTTATTCAATTTATTCGATAAATGAATAGTTGAAGTTTATGTTAGTATGAAAGGATATTTGGTTTACTTGTAATTTGAGTTTATTTAAATGATATTGGATTTATGAAATGAACATTGCAAAACTAAGTAATAATGAAGTTAAATTTGAGATATATGAAATTATAAAATTTAGTTTTGAAATGTGGGATATTAAAGCTTGGAAATATATTAAAGATTGAATATTTATTTTGTAGATCAAATCTATATTTGAAATTGATAAGATTTGAAATGGTTCATTGGGAAACTGAATTGAATTGAAACTGATGGTTTGAATTGAATTAAATTAGAAATTTGAAAATTTGGGTTTAATTGAATAAATTTGTAAAATGTAAATAATTAAATGAATGTTTCATGATTTAAAATGTATGATTTCGAAATGTTATGATTTTCAAAGTGTAATGATTTCAAGTATTTTGGTTTGGGAAAAAAGTTATAACTTTGAAAGTATTATGATTTTTGAAAGGTGACTATATGTTCGAAATGGAAATGATAAACTATTTTGATTTGAATATAGTTTTGAAATAAAAATTTGGTTTCGAAGTATAAACTATTTTTATTTGAATATAGTTTTGAAATAAAAATGGTTTTGGTATCAAAGTATAAACTATTTAGAAAGGAATATAGTTTGGAAATGAAATGATTTGATTTTGACGTATAAACTATTTTGAAATGACCACGACGCTATAATAACCATTAGTTGTTTAAGAGACCGGGATCGAAAGTTGTCATACTCTCTACCAACTCCGAAAACTACTTTAACCACTGTGTACGCGGTGGAGTTTCCAGAATGAAGTAGGATGGTGGTGACGATCCTATTTAGGTTTGAACGTGGACCTGACTCCCATGAGTTGGCATAAGGTGGATAAAACAGGAGCGATCTCGAGCCATGGGAGGTCATTCCTCCTATCAGACATATTTCTTCGATGTTGTACTCTTACTTGTGATTGATTTGATGGCCATCCTCCGATTTTGATTGGGAGCATGTTCCGAGGTGGGCGTATGTGGCTGCTGCGTTACCACCAGCCTGTGTGCGTAATTGGTATATCTACCCTAGCATTGCCTTGTGTGCCGTGTCACCTACCATAGCGAGCTTTACTACGAGTTTGATTTGTGTCATAACTATGGAGTATCTTCTCGTAGTCTCCCGATTAGGAGATATGCAGGTACTGTATAGACTACTGGCACTATTACATGTTAAGGCCTATATGGGTAATCCCTTAATGCTATCTTAAAGTAAGTTAATTTTACTGTAGACATTATTATAATAGAGAATATTATTACATAGTAAATAGTTTATCGAATCCTTAAAGGATGGGCGATCCCAAGGGTCCTTTAAGTTACTGATGAATTTTGTTACTGTTCACTTGAGTTGATTTACATTTCATAAGTATATATGTCCAAACTCGAGTGTTTTGTGTTTTGCTTTACGCTCGGGTCAGACTGAGTCATTTAGCTTTCAAGACTCACCTTCGGAGTTGGAGCTTTGCTTGAAGATCCAGCCATCTATTTTGCTTTCAGTATCCAGTGATTCTAGTGATGTATTCTAATTTTCACCAGATGTATCTTGTTACTCTTCTGTTGTATCTTGTTAAAACTCTGATGTACCTCATATATATATAGTAGCTTCATGAACTACTATCTCTTTTACTTCCGCTGCATTATTATTTACTCTGTGTCTGTGATCTGTGGGTATTTATTTACTGTATATTCTGAGATTTGCCAAATTTTATTTACAACGCGGTATTTTGAACAATTCAAGTCCGACATGTGTGGATGTGAATGGTTGAAAATATCGGATCGTTACATTTACTATAACAACAGTGTTATAGTATATGTCTTCCTAACTTTCTCGAAACAAATTTATTGCAAAAAAAATGTTGAAATTCATATCTTCCTATCATTTAACATATTTTAAATCACTTTTAAAACCATTAAACTCCAGTTGAAAATATCGCTTTCAAAGCATTCCTTTAAAAGATTGTTTTAACTTTAAAACGTAAATATATTTCCTTAACAAAAGCCCACATTTCCATATTTAAAACTATATTTATAAATCTCTCTTTATTTTATAAAACTTCTTTTTTTTATAAAATCCCATTATTTATAAAACCCTATTTACAACTTATCCCTTTAGAAATCACACTTATTCGTTAAACCCCTTTTAAAATAATAATTACAATCCTTTTTAACATTGCTTCCATATATATAAATTTCCTTTATAAATTACATTCTATTTACAAAATATCATTTAACATCTCCAAACTCATCACCACTTTCAATTTCCAATTCGACTATTTACTAAATAACATTCCACGTATTATTATAAATCCATAATTGGGATTTTTTTCCCAATTTATCCAATGATAAAAGTTTCTCTTTCTTTCTAAACACTATTTACAGATCTATCCTTTTATTAATAAAATAAAATTTTACAAATCCTTACTTTATTTGTAAAATATTACATTTATAAATTATCACATTTACAAATTTCCACATTTATAAATAAATCATAATATATGTGTGTGTGTACATATCCCTTTATGTAAAACGGTGAATAAATATTTATACCAAATATTTTTATCTTCTTTTTTTTGAAATCGTATTCCTTTATTATAAAAGACGGACTTATTTTAATATTTTAGAAATCTTTATTTTTTACAATTCAAAAATCTCTATTTAACATATTTTACAAAACTATTAATTTATAATATCCAAAAATCATACCTTTTACTTTAATAAATTCGTTCTTTAGATAATTCAAGAATTATTATTAAAATAAATAAATTTCTGAAAATTAGTTAAAATCCTTTAAAAACTAAACTTTACTTTATAGTATTTCAAAATACTACGTATATGGACCAGTGCTACTATAGCACTAAATAGGGAAAAATCATCCATGCCATCAAATATGGCATTCAACATAGCATATATCAAAATACATAAAAAGTAAAATTAAAAATGTGAGGATCCACTTGGATCCCTCTTTCTTGTCCCCTGCATTACACATAGTATACAATCATAAAAAATAAATCAACCATTTCGAGGCGAGATCGTATACAAAGGGTCATCTGCTCTTACACGGGAACTTATCCGGTTTGAATTAAAATTGAACAAGCGTTCAATTTTAACCTAAATCCCCACTAGCTCTAAATTATTCCAATCTCGATAACTTGTTATTCATCGATACGATCGCAGTGCAACTTATCACTTTTAATTTACACTTTGTATGAAAAAATTATACAGTTTATAAGTTATCGATTTTATAACATAATTAATTACATCATGAAAAATTAAATTATCCTTAATCACCTTTTAACGGTTGCTAATCCATCTTCTCCATCGCGATAACATCGTGTCGTGAAAACAAAACCCATGCCAATATCCTTCATCTCGACATTACCGCTCCCACAAGCAACCAATCAAACGTCACCAATACGTCCTCCATCCAAGGCTGCACCTTCGACCATCCCTATGGCAAGCTCGATCAACCAAACCGCCACCCATATCTTGCCCTGGATCGTACGAACTCGTCCATATTTCGACTCTAATCATCGACGATGTGACGACCCAGGATTTTGGCGATATTATTTATATAAGCATTTAATCTAATTAAATAAAATACAAGCTTGTCATTTTAAAAACAAATAAGACTTGTGGCAAATTACCATTTATTTATATGTGTGTGTGTGTGTGTGCATGTGTATTTTGAAGGGAAACTATTCAAAATAAAATCTTTCAAAAATATTTAAAATACAAACCTATCTTATTCACATTTGATTAATACTCTACCTTATTTACATTTGATATATATATATGGATGTAATAAAGATAATAATGTTTAAAATAAAACTTATCTTATCAATATTAAATATAAGTATAAAAATATATGAATATTAATTAAGTGTTTGATAGTTAAGCTTAAAATAGAAATGGAAGTAAGAGTATATGTTAGAAATAAGTATATTCATGGTTATTGTGTATATGCAACATAAGTTAAAACTATTAAAAAATAACCATAACAATTTTTATTAAGCACAAAGGTATAAAACAAAACCAGACAAGTATGTATGTTTGCTGTGAATTTTATATATGCAATGCAAGAAAAAAAAGAGAAAACAAAATATCTATATACAAATATCTATGTTCATATAAAATAATAAAAGGATAATAATTAGGATGTAAGCTTGTAATGAAACATTTGCATTAAATGACATCATTTCAAGCACAAAACATAACATCAAGGTCAAAACAAAATCAAGAGCATGTCATATGAAATCAAAACCAGGTCTGCATATTTCAACTCAAAGCTAAAGTAAAAAATGACATAAATAAATAAAACGTGGAGCCTGTACAACATAGCAGCCACCTTCTTGTCTCCTTGTAGACTTCATTCTCTACATATACATATATACCTTTTCTTTGCTTCAATCTCTGATTTGAATGAACTAAAAGAAAAATATTAAACTTCCACTTTGAAATCAAATAACTCAAGTTCAGGAAATCAAAACAAAAACAATACAAAATAGAGAAGATCATCAACAGGGCAGGGCAGCAGTTTTTCTATTCCTTTAAAACTGTGAGTAAACATCTTTCTTAAAATCTCAAGTTAATAAGAATTTGATGCCTGTGGAAATCTTAGAAATATGATATAAAATATGCTTTGCAGAGTAGTATAGATGTGATTTCCTATGAATATGTATGAGGACGTTTGTATGGATGTCTGGAAAGATGATTTAGGCTTTGTTCTTAGCTTTACAGTTTAGAATTTATTTCAAAATCAAATTTTTCCTTTACTTAATCAATTTTAAGGATTGATATTTAAACAAAACTAGTTTGAAAAGGGAAGGTATTTAATTTAAAATAATTGCAGGAAATAAATAAGGGCGGTTTGAACTAAAAGAAGAAGAACAGTAGGAACTATAATGATTTCTAGTTTCAAGTATATAGCTGACTTTGTTTTCGAAATTTAGGATTTTTAAAGGTGAAATCACAATTTTTAAATATGTAAGTTCAAGTAAAATTGTGAGTTGAACGGCATTCGTGTTTAATGCTTTTTCTGGTGATCACGGAGGTTAGGTGTCTCGGAATCGATGTTAGAAGACGGATGAAGTGTAGCGAACACGAGAAAATTACTCAGTGATTTTTCTAATGACCGAGGTGGACAAGCAGAGGGAAATTAGGGTTCGATCGCCTGTTTGGATCGATGGTGGAATGGTGATGGTTGCACGGCCGTAGGCGATCCGGAAGTGATCACGAGTGGGGAAACGACGTGGGAGTTGATGATGTAGCTCTGGTCAAGATCGCGGGGACCCCGATGATCAAAATCGACAGCGGTGGTTTTCTGACTGGATTGGGTTCAAGGAAGGGTTCAGTTTGCTCGATTTTGAATTCTTGAAGAAATCATTGATTTGGATGGTGTTTTGGTGTGAGGTGGTCACCGCCGAATGGTCTGAAGCATTGGCGTTAATCGAAGAGGAATCATTCGTTGGTGCACGTGTACAAAGCATCACTTGTATCAGGTGAATATTAAGGAGTTTGGGAAGAAGGCTATGCCTTGGGGATGGGCATGGGAAGAAGGAGTTTTGTCTCAAAGTCATGGTGACGTGGAAATCACTCGAGGGTAAGCTCGAGAATGTGTTGGCTCGGGTTCCTTAACCTGATGATTTAGCATGTTTTCTGTAAATACTAAAACAAGTTTTTATCCAATTTCAAGGTTTTAAAGATAAAGAAAATTTTAGATAAGATTTTCAAAAGTTTTTAAAGAAAACCTTTGGGAAGAACTTGCTCGGGGGAAATATGAGTTTGCCTTTGGGTTAGCTCGGGTCAGTATAGTAAGGTGATATCGAGGTTTGAATTTAAGTTAAACCAGGATTTAACCTTTCTTTCTCTATTAAAACAATAAGTGTTTTATATCTAAAAGTTGATTTATTTAGTTGTAAACTTTATTTTAACTTAGTAATCCTTGAAGTTTATTTAAGATTTAATTTATAACGTAATTTAATTAAGGAATAAATGTTTTATCATTAATTAACTTAAGGGTCTTAAGTTAAATTATGGATTAATGACAATTTGATTCAAAGTCTATTTGATAATATTTTAACAATAATTAGGAAGTAAATCAAGATAAATAACTTATCTTTTAATTAACTAAGGTTTGGGTGATTAAGGTTTATTAATTAAATAGAGATTAACTATTATATGTGATTAAAGATAAATTAATTAATAACTAGGGGTTGATTAATTAATAACCAAAGGATAATTAAAGGATTAATTAATCAAGTAATTAATTAAGGATAATTAAGTGATTAAGATTTGTTAATTAATTAAGTATAACCAATTGATTATTGAGTAATCAAGAAATAGTTAATAAATCAAGGATAACTGATTAAAGATTATTTGTTAAAAATAATTAAATAAAAAAATTAACTAAGGGAAGTGATTAGAGGATCATTAGTTGATGAAATTAATTAATTGAGGTGATTAATTTAAGGCTAATTACTTAATGTAATTAAAGGATAATTAATCAAGATGATTAATTAAGATGGATAATTAAAGAATGATTTATTATTAGAATTATAATTAATAAATGTTAAGTAAGCAGGATTAAGGTAATCCAAGTGATTAAAGTTGATAATTAATTTAATTGGTGATTAATTAAATTAATTAGGAATTATATCTAATAAATCTTGTTATAGATAGTAAAAATGATATTGGATGACTTGGATTAATGACATCTCTTAAATTCAATTAAGATGTGATGTGATATGAATGGTTTGAACTGTGATAATGTAGGTTACCTTTCTGAGTTGAAGTGTTATGTGATATGATATTCTGGATATGAATTGTATTGTTTAAACTTAACAACTTGGATTAGAGATGACATTGAATTCAAAGAGACTGGAGTCGGGTATCGGTAAATACCTGAAACCACTTCGAATTGTAATTCTATTTCCCTAAATTTGAAATGTGGAATCAATAGACTAAAATGGAATAATATGGACCTTTGAACTGAGTAGAATACTTTGAATTTGATTTGTAAATAAGTATTGAGCATTACAAGTAATGAACTCGAAGTGAAGTACGAGTTACCTGGGTTTCCTTTTATGGTTTGAGTTAGTATGTCAAATTATATGGGTTTACTCACGCTGGTTTCCAGCCTGACCCGGGTGTTACTTTGATGTAATGCTCGGGTCAGACCGAGTATTACAGATTTTCAGATAAGGACGTTCTGGAGCTCTGGAGGCGAGCAGGATGCCAAGAACGTATGGAGTGTTTCCGCTGTATTATATTGTTGTATAACTGAGACATGATGATTGTGTATATCCAGTGTTTGTATATATATGTGTGTGTGTGTGTGTGTAACTCTGATGTACTTAAATGTAATTAACTGATACAGTTTTTCCTTCGTATATGTAACATTCCTGAAAATCAACTACGTTTAATTTGGCAACCAAATTATTTTTGAAAATAATTGTGAATTTATTCATGAATTTATTAGATAATTTCTAGGATAAATAAATTTTTTAGATTTAAGTAGAATTTGGTTTAAAAATTAAGGGTAAGTAATTTTATAAATAAACTTGGATTTAAAAATAAATATTAATTTAAAGATAAATAGAAATTGATTTGGAATATAAGAATAAGTATTTTATAAACCATATTGAATTTAAAAATTAAAAATAGAATAGAATTAAAAGCTTTAAATTAATAAAAAGTTTGGTTTCTAAATTTTTAAATATATTGATATTTGGAAACTGTAATTTAAGAATTAATGTAATAATTTTGAAAAGTAATATTTTTAAGATTTAATCTTCTTGTGTATATACATATATAAATAAAAGTAATCAATTGTTAATATGTAATCAAAATATTTAAATCACTCTTTTCTTTTTAAAAAAGTTGTACAAAGATAAATAATAAAAGACATGCATGAATACAAAATGTATGAATTACTTGTATATAAATATGAGAGCTAAATTAAAGATTTTAGTGTGAAAAATAATTGGAATAAAATTTTGTTGTGTAAATATAAATATAATAGGAAACTATAACATTTTACAGAATGTAAACATAGGTCGTATGTGAAAATACATTTGCATAAAGGTTTAAAACTAAAATTTGTAAAACAATTTGAGTCAAAGGATTTAAAAACAAATTTCCCCACAAACTACAAGTGTACAACAGGCAAAGAAACAAGTTTACAAGTGGCATTAACTTTGGAACAAAAAAATATAAAATAAAACAAAAAAAATTATTAGACAGGCCATTTAACTTCCCAAAGTCTGAAATCAGAAGTCAGTGAATAAAAGAAGTAAAAACAGATCATCTTCAATCTCAAAAATTTCAAAACACCTCCTCTTCAAAGAAAAAAAAATCTAAAATCAAAGTTTAAACCAGGAATTCAAAATCCATCCTTCTCTTCAAAAATCTGTAAACAAATCAAAGCCGATTTAAAAAAACAGAAAACAAATCAATTTACAAAATCTGGAAGATGTTGTAGTAAAGCAACTTAAATCTCAAACTTGAGAACCAGGTTTGGCAAACCAAAAAGAAGAGATTGGAAATAAAAAAATGTAGCAAATCTTCAAGTCAGGGAAGTTGCAAATCAATTTATCAAGCTTGAAAATCAAAACTTCAAACTTGGAAGAATATCAAGCAAAGAATACTGGGAAAAGATCACAGCAAAATATCAAGCAGGATTTTCAAAGTACACTCAGAAAAAATTTAAGCTGCCTCTGTTCTTCATTGATTTAGGTGAGCAAACCCCCCTTAACTCTGCTATACCCATTGATGTGTGGATTGGTATCTGATATATGATATGAATTATGTTTGGATGATGGTGTGAATTGTGTTTGCATGCCTTTATAAAAATGAAGGACTGTGTATATAAGTGTATAGGCAAGAAAGAAAAAATGCCTCTGTGTTTCCAGTTTTCCTTTCCAAAACCCTGTTCCAAAATAAATTCAAAAGCCTTTCCTCTAATGTTTTTTAGGCTTAAAAATATAAACAAAATATGTTCATGAAATCAATATCCAAGTTTTAAAAATATTCTCAAATTAAATCATCAAATGGTTTTACTATAAAACACGGATAGACAGTGAAAACAACGAAGTATGACAAAATTAAGTATTTTAATTTCTTGGTTCAATTATATAATATGTTTTGTTTTCGAAAGTTATGATTTTAAAGAGAAAGATCATGATTTTTAAGATTTGGAACCACGAGCAGTTGAGAGTTGAGCGTAATTGGGTTTTCGCCTTTTTCTGATGATCGGCTAATTTTCGAGGAATGAACCTTGGCATGGAGGTGCTAACATGATCATAGATTGTAGGAAAAATACAGGAAAAGTTTTAAATTCATTATAGCTTGAGAATTGAATCAAATAGGGTTTAAACCCTACGTTTTGCAAATGTTAGTCGCGAGGAAATTTCGTCATAACCACGGCGATTTAGGGGACCGCACTTGTGGCGAGGAGTTCGTGGTGGATCGGTGTACGCTTGGAAAAAAGCGCGTGGGTGCTGGTGCTGCGTAGCGGCAGAGCGAGTGGATTTGGATGAACTGGGTTGGTTTCCAGTTCGAGGCTGATAGCTCGTTTTTGATTTCGAACTTGTTTTAGGTTTTGGGTTGTTCGAATCGAGGCTGGGGATCATTGGCGACATTCTGGTGAGTTCATCATCGATCAGCGATGGGAATCGGGGTATACATGTATCAATGGGTATCAGTGTTTGAGGCGTTTGGGGAAGAAAGGTGCGACTCGAAGATGAGCTCGGGGTGAACGTGGAGTAGCTCGAGTCTTAACTCGAAGTAGGGTTGGGTGCAATAGTAAAAAAAAACATAGGAAATCTTAAGGTGGGAAGTTTGGGCGCACGGGTAAATTTTTGAAAATCCCGAAGCAACACTCGGGGAGATGCTGCAAAGACTCGAGTCATGTGTTTGGGGTAGAAATAGTTCAGATTTTAGACGGAAAAATACCAAGTCACTTTGAAACAATTTTTGTTAAACAGTTTTTTGTTGTAAAAACTTAATGGTAACCCAGTTTTGAATTAGTTAAGAAAGTTTTTTTTAAGACAAAGTTGTTTTAAATTACCAAGTTTTAAAATGATTTAAAATAAATATAACCTTTATTTTGAAAAGTTATTTTAACTAAATAATATTAGAATGTTTTAATGATTAATAAAACTTATTTGTTTGGGTTAAATCATTAATGTTTTAATGGTTAATAGATTTTATTTGTTAAAAAGATTAATTACTTGAAGTAAATTACTTAATGTAAGTAATTAAAGTTAATTAATTAGTGATTCAAGTTGATTGATCAAGTAATTAATGAATGATTAAATAAAAATAGTAATTGCTTAGTGAAAGCGATTAAGAGAAGATAATTAAAGATTAAAGATTGATTAATCAAATATTAATGGTTAATTACTTTAAAGAATAATTAATGTGGTTAATTAATTAAGGTAATTAAATTAAGAATAATTAATTAAAGGTTAATTAACTTAAAAGTGATTAAGAAATCATTATTAATTAAGGAGTAATTACTTATTGCAATAAATTAAGGAATAATGAATCTATTAATTAATGAATTAAGGATAATCAATTTTAATGAAGATTTAATTAATAATTAGGGGTTTATTAATTAAAGTAATTAATTAAGGAATAATTAATTAATAAAAGTAATTAAGATTTAGTTAATTACAATTAATGGTTAATTAATTTGGATAATTAATTTAGAAATGATTAATTGATGAAGGTAATTAAGACTAAATCAATTGTAGTTAATGATAATTAATCATTGATTTAAGATTCCTAATGGAAGTAATTATGTGGTTGATAAATTTAAAAACCACCCAATTTATTCATCTTAGTTGTAGATGTTTGATCGCCATTGAATGCTATGTGATGGATTGATATATTTGATATGTGATGTGATGCTATGTAATGCTTTGTGCTGAGCTGTTATATTTATGATAAATATACTATGTATGAATATAAAAACACTTTGACCCGTAACGACATTCGAATTCAATGCGACAGGGAGTCAGATTCCAGTTGGTTATCCGAAACCCACATCGAATCGTAATGATGAATCTTTGTGATTGATAAATTTACTTTATCTATGAATCTATGAATGAAGATAAGCGTTATGGGTTATACGCTTATCAATATCGATACGATTGAATCAGTGATGATTGATATTGTGCACTATTGTGTAAAACCCCTGGACTACACTATACACATACAAATATGGATTACACGTGAGAATCGGTTAAGCCATAGATTTTTAAAATAGTTTGAAATTGAATTTTTGAATTCAATGGTTTTGGAAATGGATCGGATTTAAAGTGAAAAGCTTTTGAAAAGGAATTTCAAAGATGAAAGTTATTTTTGAATAACTTAATTTAGTTTTAAAATTTGATTTTAAATTGAATTCAAAATTTGAAATTTAATTCTATTTTGAGAATTTATGATTTAAAAGGTCATACAAGTTTAGATGGGTTTTTAAACCATTTTTAAAGTGTTGTTTTGGGAATTAAATTTAACCCAAGTTTGAAAAACTTTAACTTGTATAATTGAAATCGGATTTTTCCAAAATGAAAACTGTTTGTTTCAAATGATAAAAGCTTTCACATAAGGAATGAATTTCCGAATTGTATTAAAGGAATTTCAAGTTTGAATGAAACGGTTTTCCATGTTATGAATGAATCTTAGGGAACGGTTTTGAAAGCTATAAGTTAGATCTTTGATTTAAAGATCAAACGGACTAATCCAATCGAAAGAGAAATTGTTTTTGAAATTCGTAAATGGATCTTCGTGAAACTGGGTTAACTTTGTGGAATAAATCTTTTTGTTTAAAGATTTAAAATGGTAATTAGTTTAAACCGTATAAGAGGTAGTTTTGAATTTTAAAGTTGTGACTTAACTAAAATCCCATATCCATATTTTTTATGTATTGCCCTCATTATTCGGTTTCGCCGGGAGAGGACCTTTGTGTCATATAACCCATTCTGAATAATGATACGTCGTTATGGATAGCATTTGAAGACTGGGTATCTGAAAGAATGATAGGATGACCTATCGATTGTCTCTGCACTGAGTAGCTACGGTATAGAGATTCCTTAAGTGATGGGAAATCCGATCGGGATTGTGGATACCCGGATTGCAAGGGCTTCTTCAGAAGTGCCTTCGGTTCTGTTCGAACCCAGAACAGACTTGTATGGATGTGTGTCTGACATTACACTTTGAGATGTTAAACCAGTTTCTATCAAAAACATTTCTGCTTGGTGGCGGAGAATTTATTCTCTTAGCTTAACACCCTTCTCTGAGACGTACGAGCTCAAATGTTATGTAGTTGATGGTTACTAGTGATACATTCCCAATTTGGTAATGTGGCATACGAAGTGCTGCCGATCATTTGTTGATCAAAGCATGGCTTTGTGAAAAAGCGTAGCTTTGTGGACGAGACCTCATCGAGCCTCACAAACCGGTAATGGTCGAAACTGGAAAGATGCGGCAAGGTTACAGAGGTAGCTCCCCTAGGGTATGACCATTCCTTCTGGAAAAGGGTAGTATCATGGTATGGAGCCCAAATACTTACTCATGTGGGCACTGTAGTGTATTTATTACTGTGCGATGTTGTCTGTGTAGAGAATCCTCGGTTAAAGTTACCAAAGGACCGGGGGTGGCATCTCTTCGGTTTTACTTCCTGGGAAGGGGGTAGCCGGCCTTGTTAAGCAGAGAATCGGTAGGTTCTCGGGGCGTCCCGCCAGAGGCATTCCCATGTGGCAATAGGAAGTTCCTTAGCCTGACCATTTGTTGGAAATCCATTCATCCAATACGCGCCTTGTACGGTTTTAGTTGTAGAACCTGCCATTTAAAATGGCAGCTATAGTAGGCATAGTATAATGGTACCTATGCTGGCTAGGATTTATATTATACTTTCGAAAGGTTTTCCACTATGCACTAATAATAATATCAAAAAAGAATTTTCTCGTATTAAGCATATTTGACTATCATAAGGAGAAATCTCCTCCAATTCTATGTTTGCATTGTGTGTGTGGCGGGAGGCCTTATGGTAGTTTCATTTTCCAAAAGCATTGCAGATTTCAAATTTAACTTCTTTGCTTGTTTTAAAAAGACCAAAGGTTTTTGTTTACTCACACCAGTCATATGACTGACTCGGAGTTTATTGTTTCTTTTCTAAACTCTGGGTGCCCACAATTTTCCACACGGCCAATCTAGAGTTTGGTTTTTCAGATAGTCAGGTAGTAGATATTGTTTTGGTAGCCTTCAGCTTTCTGTTTGATACATTTTGGAGTCTTTGGAGTCCTCGACTGGACTTGCTTATCTTTATGCAACCTTGATGGTGGATCGAGCTTGGAGTTTGATGCTTAGACTTTGGAGCTTTTGGATCAGAGTTGCAATATTGGATTTTGTGAAGACTTATCTCATATTGTACCATGTTCCGCTGTATTTTGTTGTATTCTCTGATGTTGATGATTATATTGTATCAAATTGATGTATCGGATATTGTATTCATGTTGTATCAGTGATATCATCTTTTATTTCCGCTGTGTTATTTATCATCTAATGTTGTTGCAAGCTCCGGCGATACGAATTTTGATGTTGTTTGTCGGGCATCGAGTTCGGGTCGTCACAGTTGCCATCAGAGCTAAAGGTTGATTAAGAACTTTAGCTACGGAGTGTAACACATTAGATGGCTCATTAGAGATAGGGTGAAGTATACCCTAGAATGAGTATAATCAGTGAAACAAAATCTAAAATTTCTCAATCTATTCTCCTTATCTGTTGTTATTCTCTAAGATATTTCGTCTGAATCCCTAAATCAGTTTTCTTACTATCATGGATAGTAAGATGAGTGGAAGAAGAGGATGAGATTAGGGATGGGGAAGTACCACTTTAACTGGTCAAGGCCCTGCAACGACAGATATTCCTATTCAATCTCAATCAAATCTGGCTGATTTATATCGAAGCTTTTCTAGACTTGGTGGAAAGCCATTCACTGGGAAAGAATCTGTTATCGAAGCACAAGGCTGTATTCTATCATGCGAAAGGATTTTCAAGGGACTAAAGTTGGAAGATGGTCAGATGCGATTGATAGCTACTTGGCAACTCCAGGAAGAGGCTTTAGCTTGGTGGGAAACAGTTACATCGGATGAGCCAGCGGATGAATTTACTTGGAGTCGTCTCAAAGAAGTGTTCGAGCAGCGTTATATGCCGTCTGTTGGTATCTCTAGAATGTACCAGGAGTTTATGGATTTGAAGCAAGGAAGCTTATCTTTTGAGGAATACTTAAACAAATTCAACGAATTATCTCGATTTGGTCCAGAATTGGTGAATACACCGTTAAAGAAGAATGAAAAGTTTATTCGGGGAATGGACAAGGAATTCCAAGAGAGGATGACTACTCACGTAAAGGAATCTTTTTCTGAATTAACTGATATGGGCAATAGATACGATACTCTGGATAAGCAAGAAGTTCCAGAGGAAAAGGGAGATACAAGTAATCTGAATTGGAGGAAAAAGAAGTTTAGTGGAAAGAAACCGAGGAAAGATAAAGGAAAGAAGGATACTCAAAAGAAGAAAGTGAAAGAAGTTACTTGTCTCAATTGCTTGGAGAAAGGTCACTACTTGGATAAATACAAAAATCTCTGGAAGCCAGGAATGAGAGAGCCATTTATGAGGCCAGATCAGGAATCTACGGGATGCTTTCACTACCGCAAGCCAGGACATAGGATCAAGGGCTGCCCAGCAAAGAAGCAAGCTCTAGTAAAGAAGGTGTATGCAGTTAAAGAAGATTCTTAAACCTCAATAGCTGATAAAGGAAAAGAAATTTTATAAGGTAACCTTCTCGTTTATGATGAATTTATTTGAGTTTTGTTCGTTCGTTATAGGAACTACCTATAGTTTTATTTCTTAACAAATTCGTAAATAAGTTAAATCTTGAATCTGAGATCATAGTCAATCTGTTTCTGTCTGTTTTATTGGGTTTAGATATATTCTACGAATGGTTAGTTATCCCTTCGAACTAACCAATACCCATGTATACTTCGTAGATCAGATAACCCAATTATTTCGTAATTGAATGAGTTGATTCCCATATTTATTGATATTCTGATTTGGTAAACCAAATGCAGAATAAATATTTCGATCTGATCTAATCAATCGTTTCTGTATCTATCATCCATTCTTTCTCGTCTCACTAGCAAATTTCGGGGGCGAAATTTTTTTAAGGGGGGAATCTGTAACATTCCTGAAAATCAACTACGTTTAGTTTGGCAATTAAATTATTTTTGAAAATAAATTGTGAATTTATTCATGAATTTATTAGCTAATTTCTAGGATAAATAATTTTTTTAGATTTAAGTAGAATTTGGTTTAAAAATTAAGGGTAAGTAATTTTATAAATAAACTTGGATTTAAAAATAAATATTAATTTAAAGATAAATAGAAATTGATTTGGAATATAAGAACAAGTATTTTATAAACCATATTGAATTTAAAAATTAAAAATAAAATAGAATTAGAAGCTTTAAATTAATAAAAATTTTGGTTTCTAAATTTTTAAATATATTGATATTTGGAAACTGTAATTTAAGAATTAATGTAATAATTTTCAAAAGTATTATTTTTAAGATTTAATCTTCTTGTATATATACATATATAAATAAAAGTAATCAATTGTTAATATGTAATCAAAATATTTAAATCACTCTTTTCTTTTTAAAATGTTGTACAAAAATAAATAATAAAAGAAATGCATTAATACAAAATGTATGAATTACTTGTATATAAATATGAGAGCTAAATTAAAGATTTTAGTGTGAAAAATAATTGGCATAAAATTTTGTTGCATAAATATAATACAAATATAAAAGGAAACATTAACATTTTGCAAAATGTAAACATAGGTTGTATGTGAACATACATTTATGTAATGGTTTAAAACTAAAATTTGCAAAACAATTTGGGCCAAAGGATTTAAAAACAAATTTCCCTACAAACTACAAGTGTACAACATGAAAAGAAACAAGTTTACAAGTGGCATTAACTTTTGAACAAAAAAATATAAAGTAAAACAAAAAAAATTATTAGATTGGCCATTTAACTTCCCAAAGTCTGAAATCAGAAGTCAACGAATAAAAGAAGTAAAAACAGATCATCTTCAATCTCAAAAAATTTCAAAACACCTCCTCTTAAAAGAAAAAAAATCTGAAACCAAAGTTAAAACCAGGAATTCAAAATCCATCCTCCTCTCCAAAAATATGTAAACAAATCAAAGAAGATTTTAAAAAATAGAAAACAAATCAATTTATAAGATCTGGAAGATGTTGTAGTAAAGCAACTTAAATCTCAAACTTGAGAACCAGGTTTGGCAAACCATAAAGAAGAGATTGGAAATAAAAAAATGAAGCAAATCTTCAAGTCAGGGAAGTTGTAAATCAATTTATCAAGCTTGAAAATCAAAACTTCAACCCTGGAAGAATATCAAGCAAAGAATGCTGGGAAAAGATCACAGCAAAAGATCAAGCAGGATTTTCAAAATATACTCAGAAAAAATTTAAGTTGCCTCTGTTCTTCATTGATTCAGGTGAGCAAACCCCCCTTAACTTTGCTATACCCATTGGTGTTTGGATTGGTATCTGATATATGATATGGATTATGTTTGGATGATGGTGTGAATTGTGTTTGCATGCCTTTATAAAAATGAAGGACTGTGTGTATATAAGTGTACAGGCAAGAAAGAAAAAATGCCTCTATGTTTCCAGTTTTCCTTTTTTCCAAAACCCTATTTCAAAATAAATTCAAAAGCCTTTCCTCTGATGTTTTTTAGGCTTGAAAATATAAACAAAATATGTTTATGAAATCAATATCCAAGTTTAAAAATATTCTCAAATTAAATCATTAAATGGTTTTACTGTAAAACATGGATAGACTGTTAAAACACTGAAGTATGTCAAAATTAAGTGTTTTAATTTCTTGGTTCAATTATATAATATGTTTTTTTTCGGAAGTTATGATTTTTAAGAGAAAGATCATGATTTTTAAGATTGGGAACCACGAGCAGTTGCGAGTTGAACGTAAATTGGGTTTTCACATTTTTCTGATGATCGGCTAATTTTCGAGGAATGAATCTTGGCATGGAGGTGCTAACATGATCATAGATTGTAGGAAAAATTTTAGAAATTTTTTTAATTCATTATAGCTTGAGAATTGAATCAAAATAGGGTTTAAACCCTACGTTTTGCAAATGTTAGTCGCGAGGAAATTTAGTCATAACCACGGCGATTTAAGGGATCGCACCTATGGCTAGGAGTTCGTGGTGGATCGGTGTACGCTTGGACAGAAGTGCGTGGGTGCTGGTGTTGTGTAGCTGCGGAACGAGTGGATTTGGATGAACTGGGTTGGTTTCCAGTTCAAGGATGATAACTCGTTTTTGATTTCAAACTTGTTTTTGGTTTTGGATTGTTCGAATCGAGGCTGGGGATCATTGGTGACATTCTGGTGAGTTCTTCATCGATCGGCGATGGGAATCGTGGTTGTGCACTTATACATGTATCAATGGGTATCAGTGTTTGAGGCGTTTGGAGAATAAAGGTGCGACTCGAAGATGAGCTCGGGGTGAATGTGGGGTAGCTCGAGTCTTAACTCGAAGTAGGGTTGGGTGCAGTAGTAAAAAAAAACTTAAGAAATCTTAAGTTGGGAAGTTTGGGCGCACGGGTAAATTTTTGAAAATCTCGAAGCAACACTCGGGGAGGTGCTGCAAAGACTCGAGTCATGTGTTTGGGGCAGAAATAGTTCAGATGTTAGAAGAAAAAAAATCAAGTCACTTTGAAACAATATTTATTAAAACAGTTTCTTTTTGTAAACCTTAATGTTAACCCAGTTTTAAATTAGTTAAGAAAGCTTTTTTTAAGGCAAATTTGTTTTAAATTACCAAGTTTTAAAATGATTTAAAATAAATATAACCTTTATTTTGAAAAGTTATTTTAAGTAAATAATATTAGAATGTTTTAATGATTAATAAAACTTATTTGTTTGGGTTAAATAATAAATGTTTTAATGGTTAATAGATTTTATTTGTTAAAAAGATTAATTACTTGAAGTAAATTACTTAATATTAGTAATAAAAGTTAAATAATTTGTAATTCAAGTTGATTGATCAAGTAATTAATGAATGATTAAATAAAAAATAGTAATTACTTAGTGAAAGCGATTAAGAGAAGATAGTTAAAGATTAAAGATTGATTAATCAAATATTAAGGGTTAATTACTTTAAAGAATAATTAATTAATGTGGTTAATTAATTAAGGTAATTAAATTAAGAATAATTAATTAAAGGTTAATTAACTTAAAAGTGATTAAGAAATCATTATTAATTAAGGAGCAATTAATTATTGTAATAAATTAAGGAATAATGAATCTATTAATTAATCAATTAAGGATAATCAATTATAATGAAGATTTAATTAATAATTAGGGGTTTATTAGTTAAAGTAATTAATTATGGAATAATTAATTAATAAAAGTAATTAAGATTTAGTTAATTATAATTAAGGGTTAACTAATTTAGATAATTAATTTAGAAATGATTAATTGATGAAGGTAATTAAGACTAAATCAATTGTAGTTAATGACAATTAATCAATGATTTAAGATTCCTAATGAAAGTAATTATGTGGTTGATAACTTTAAAAACCACCCAATTTATTCATCCTAGTTGTAGATGTTTGATCGCCATTGAATGCTATGTGATGGATTGATATATTTGATATGTGATGTGATGCTATGTGATGCTTTGTGTTGAGCTGTTATATTTATGATAAATATACTGTTGTATGAATATAAAAATCCCTTGACCCATAAACGACATTTGAATTTCGATGCGACAGGGAGTCGGATTCTAGTTGGTTATCCGAAACCCACATCGAATCGTAATGATGAATCTTTATGGTTGATAAATTTACTTTATCTCTGAATCTGTGAATGAAGATAAGCGTTATGGGTTATACCGCTTATCAATAACGATATGATTGAATCAGTGATGATTGATGTTGTGCACTATTGTGTAAAACCCCTGGACAACACTGTGCACACACAAATATGGATTGCACGTGGGAATTGGTTAAGTCACAGATTTTCAAAATAGTTTGAAATTGAATTTTTAAATTCAATGGTTTTGGAAATGGATCGGATTTAAAGTGAAAAGCTTTTGAAAAGGAATTTCAAAGATGAAAGTTATTTTTGAATAACTTAGTTTTGAAAATTGATTTAAAATTGAATTCGAAATTTGAAATTGAATTCTATTTTGAGCATTTATGATGTAAACGGTCATACAAGTTTAGATGGGTTTTCAAACCATTTTTAAAGTGTTGTTTTGGGAATTAAATTTAACCCAAGTTTGAAAAACTTTAACTTGTATAATTGAAATCAGATTTTTCCAAAATGAAAACTGTTTGTTTCAAATGATAAAAGCTTTCACATAAGGAATGAATTTCCTAATTATATTAAAGGTATTTCAAGTTTGAATTTGAAACGGTTTTCCAAGTTATGAATGAATCTTAGGGAACGGTTTTGCAAGCTATAAATTAGATCTTTGATTTAAAGATTAAACGGACTAATCCAATCGAAAGAGAAATTGTTTTTGAAATCCGTAAATGGATCTTCGTGAAACTGGGTGAACTTTGTGGAATAAATCTTTTTGTTTAAAGATTTAAAATGGTAATTGGTTTAAACCGTTTAAGAGGTTGTATTGAATTTTAAAGTTGTAACTTAACTAAAATCCCATATCCATATTTTTTAAGTATTGCCCTCATTATTCGGTTTAGCCGGGAGAGGACCTTTGTGTCATATAACCCATTTCGAATAATGATATGTCGTTATGGATAGCATTTAAAGACCGGTGGTGAAGACCGGATATTTGAAAGAACGATAGGATGACCTATCGATTGTCTCTGCACTGAGTAGCTACGGTATAGAGATTCCTTAAGTGATGGGAAATCCGATCGGGATTGTGGATACCCGGATTGCAAGGGCTTCTTCGGAAGTGCCTTCGGTTCTGTTCGAACCCAGATCAGACTTGTATGGATGTGTGTCTGACATTACACTTTGAGATGTTAAACCAGTTTCTATCAAAAACATTTTTGCTTGGTGGCGGAGAATTTATTCTCTTAGCTTTACACCCTTCTCTGAGACGTACGAGCTCAAAGGTTATGTAGTTGATGGTTACTAGTTATACATTTCCAATTTGGTAATGTGGCATACGAAGTGCTGCTGATCATTTGTTGATCAAAGCATGGCTTTGTGAAAAAGCGTAGCTTTGTGGACGAGACCTCATCGAGCCTCGCAAACCGGTAATGGTCGAAACAGGAAAGATGCGGCAAGGTTTCATGTAACGATCCAGAATTTTTAGAAATTAAAATATGAATATTTAATTAATTTTAAATATTAATAAGTGAATTTATAAGTCAAATAAATTTTTATTTGAATTAATTAATTTAATTGGATTATTAAATCAATAATTTAATATGTTAAATTATGGAAATAATTGAAAATAGAGTTAAATATGATTGAAAATGATTTGTAAAATTTTATTTTATCATATGAAAGTTAGAACAATATTTTAGAACTTTTAAAATCGAATTAAAAGTTAATTTGTGAAAATTGAATATTTTAATATTTAAATCGACTAGTGAAAATAGTCAATTTTTGAACAGTCTCAGAATTGAACGAAACCAGTTCCATTGGATCCGTAATAGTTAGTTATTACCGGATTTCGAATTTCGTGTCGATCGGAGTTATCGTTTGAGCGTGGCAGCTCAAAACGCATCGATTTATTTTTAATTTTAATTTGACGAGTGAAAATAGCCATTTTTCAAAAAGTCTCGGATTTCGACGAAACCAGTTTCATCGGATCCGTAATGTGATATTATTGTAAGGTTTCAAATTTCAAGTCAATTGGATTTACCGTTTGTCCGGTACAAATTAAAACGCCTAGAAAATCGCTTAAATCGGTTTAATTTAAATTGAGCGTTTACAGCCATAACTCGCACATACTTCCGAATTAGCTTCCGAAACCTGTTCCATTGTGTCCGGAACGCGGGATAAACCCTAGTTATGTCAGTTTCGGCGCCTAAATCGGAGTTCGGAATTTCCGGGTGAATAGTGTCGTTCGATTCTCTATAAATACACCACCATCCTCATAAATTAAAAAAAAAACCTAAATTACAAACCCTAGCCGCCACCTCCCTATTCAACGGCCAGAAAACTCTTCCCTTTCCCCCTCGATTACTCCAAATCCGTCGACAATTAGGCTAAACTTCCTGAAGCAAAATCGAAGAGCATTGCGAGAGCTTTAAATCCGTACGGTGGAGTTCGTTGTTATCGACCATAGGCCGAGTTATTGGGCCGCGTTCGACTCATGTTGTGCACGCATTTCGAGGGCCAAGCAAGGGCCGAGCTCCACGTGCTTCAGGCCGAACATGAGGGGGGTGATGGCCTTTGATTTGGCGCGTCTTGATCGAGTTATTGATGAGTGTGGTGGTAGTATAATTAAACCCTAAATCTAAGTGTTGGGTTCGGCCGTGTTTTCTTCAACCTGGAGCTTGTGCATGATGAGGGAGAAGGATGGGGACGGTGGAGATGTATCTGGGTTTGGATCCAAGGGTGAGGATGTGTGTATGTTGAAATAAATTAAAATTATGTTGTAATTTGTAAGTTAAATCATGTTCAAACTTCAAAACTGCATAACTTTTTCATACGAGGTCGAAAAAATGCGAAACCAGTTGTGTTGGAATCGTATGGACGAGCACTACGCGATGGAGTTGGTTTGGAGTCGTTTGGAGTTAGTGAGAATTTCGGGTAAAATTAAACGCGCGTTTAATTTTATTCAAAATAAATCGCTAAAACGGAAATAAAATCAAGGTGAGAACTTCTCACTCAATCGAATCAGTTTCGATTTTATTTTAAATAGTTAGATTTAAAATATTTGAATGCATGTTTGAATGTTGATTTATATCTATTGATTGTTAAAATAGACATTATACGCCGTTAGTAAGCGGATGTTATTTATTAAAAACATATACCGCGAATATTTCATAAACAGTGAAATTGGTATTATATATAGTAATAATATATATATATTGGCATATGTATATATTGGAGTTATTGATTTCCCGCATTTTTTGTTTAGAGGATGAGACCCTATTACGCCGTTATTAAGCGGATAATATTTAATAAGAACATGTACCGCGATAATTTCGTACTGGAACGAAATTGGTATTGTGCTAATGTTTGTGGATACAGGAAAATAGGTTGGAGGGATCCAACTGGATTCCTCAACAGTTTTTATTTGAATTCAGATATTTTGATATTTTATGGATTTTCATATTGATATATGATATCATTGTAGTCGTGATTGACTATTTGGTGTGTAGCATCATTGGACCAAATTTTGGGATTTTAAAATGATTTTTAAAGTGATTTTTGAGAATATACTATATTTTGGAATTGATCCATTTTAAAATAAATAAACGTTATAATTTTTAAAGTTATAAAAATTATGATTTTTGAGAAATATAGTTAAAAATTGATTTTTGAGAATATGATGCTATTGAGTTTATAAAATAGTTTAATCGAGATATTTTAGAATTTTTGTGAAAAGTTTAAATATAGGATTTATAAAATTTAATTATTTTATGAATCAAAATGGTGAAATAATAAAGGAGATTAAAGACGTTTTAAAGAATAATATAAATTGATTTATATTAAGAGATTTATAAATGGATATTTATAAATTGAAATATAGACATTATAAAACGAGTTTTTATAAGTGTTTGAATGAAGTGAAAATGAATTTCATTAAAGAATGAAATTTATAGAATTTAAATGGTGAAGTTATAAGAATGAAATTTATAGAATTATAAACGGTGAAATAGAAATGAAATTTATAAATGGTAAGAATTATAAATTTGTGAAATTATTTAAAGAATAAATTTGGTTAAATAAATGAATCTTATAAGTTATAAGATTTATGATTTGGAAAGTCTTTAGAGGAACAATTTTGTAAAATAATCGTTTTATAAGTATTTAACTTATAATATGAACTTTTAGTTTATAATTGAGTTATAAACTGGAATAGGTTAATAAAAGAATTTATAAAAAGGAAGTTTTTATAAATAAATAGAAATGGAATTTATAAACGTTGTTTTATAAATTCGCAAATGACTTATTTTGATAAGTAAATTGTTGAAACCTATAAATGGAGTTATATTCACATTTTGAATAGTGAATAATCCTTTGAATTAAAATGAATAAAAGGATGAAATTGTTAATGAAGTATATTCACGTTTTTGAATAGTGAATAACACGTTAAAGAAATTGTTTTGGATTTGGATGTTTTAAATAAAATTAAAACGATCTGACGAAGTTTTAATTGTGTTGAGATTCGAAACCATAGATTTCAACATTAATTGTTGAAATAGACGTTTTTGAGAAATAGAAGGAAATAGTGGACTATAACACTGTTGTTATAGTAAATGATTTCCGAAAGGAAATGTTTTGTATAGTATTGGGATTTATATATCTATTTTAATTTCGAATCCCTATACTAGTGATTTTGGGTTGTTGTAACGATGTTTTACGCAGCATTCGTTTTGGCCAAAATAAATATGTTTAAGAGAATGATTTCCTTAAAGAATGAAATATATACTTAATTTCGATTGAAGTATATTGAATATTTTCTAAGTGTTGAAAATAAATAAAATTTTTGAATTACTTATAAATAAGTAAGTATGGAAATGTTTTCCAATATAAAGTGAATATTTTGAGAATTTATCTTTTTGAAGATAAATTGAAAAGAAAATTGAAATGAATAATTGAAATCGAATATTCATTGATATCTTGGAATTATAAATTCACTAAGGAATTTATAAAGGAAGTGGAATTTGTTTAAAAATAAATATTGATTTATTTTTGAAGTATGAAATAAGATATTTTGTGAAATAGATATTTTGGAAAATAAATAATTTGGAAAATTATTTGGAAACTGGTGATGTGTGCATATCAATTGATAGTTCAATAACCGACTATCAATATTTCCCTTTGAATGGGTAGTTGATGTGATTTGTTTGAATGTGAATGCTACACTTATTTTTGAATAAGCGCTCACTATTCGGGTTAACCGGGAAAGGACCATGGGGTCGTATAACCCATTCCGAATATGTGATACGTCGTTGTGAATTGCATTGAAGATCGGTGTTGAAGACCCGGTATTTGCGAGAGCGATAGGATGACCTGTCGATTTACTCTGCACCGAGTTGCTCCGGTATAGAGTTCTCCATATGTGATGGTGAATCCGATCAGGATTGTGAATATCCGGATTGCAAGGACTTCTTTGTAAGTGCCTTCGGTTTTGTTCGAGCCCGGAACAGACTTGTATGGATTGTATGTCTGACATTACAATTTGAGATATAAAGCCGATTTCTTTCAAATATATTTCTGTTGGTGGCGGAGAATTTATTCTTTTAGCTTAACACCCTTCTCTGAGACGTACGTGCTCAGAGGTTATATAGTTGAAGTTATCAGCGATATATTCCCAATTTGGTAATGTGATATGCTGAGTGATGCTGAAATGATCATTGTGTTGATTATTGTGATAGGATCGTTTATTTGATCGTCTATCTTGGTGATCATTGTGTTGATCATTTGTTGACCCAAAGCATGGCTTTTGTATAAAGTATGTTTTTGTGGACGTGACTTCGTCGAACCTCACACCCTGGAAATGGTCAAAACAGGAAAGATGCAGCAAGGTTATGAGGGGTAGCACCCTTTAGGGTATGTACGTTTCCTTCTGGATAGAGGTGGTATCATGGTATGGAGCCCAGATATTTAACCTATGTGGTTACTACGAATTTATTACTTTGTGGTTGTTGGTTTTCGGGATCCCGTGAGAAAGGTCGTTTACGATCGGGGAATGGCGTGCTCGAGTCAGTAGTTACCCAGTTAGGGGTAACCCGGCCTTGTGTTGGCAGAGTTCCGGTTTGGTTCTCGGGGATGTCTTTCCAGAGGCATTCTCATGTGGCAATGGGAAGTTCCTTGGCCTGACCATTTGTTGGAAATCCAAAGAAACAATACGAAACTTGTACGGTATTAGTTGTAGAACCTGTCATTCACTTATGGTGTCGCAACACTGTTTGGATAGTAGCTATAGTAGGCATACGATAATGGTCGTATGTTGGCTAAAATTTATATTCTACTTTCGAAATGAATTTCTTCTACACTATGCACTAGTAATAATATCAAATGCTATTTTAAATGCGTATGAAGCATCTTTGACTATCATAAGGAGAAATCTCCTCTGATTCTGCGTTTGCATGTGTGTGTGTGCGGGAGGCCTTATGGTAGTCTCATTTTTAAAAGCATTGCGAATTGATTAAAAATATTCCTCTATTTGATTTTTTAAGATAAATAAACTGTTTTGAGTTCTCACACCAGTCACATGACTGACTTGGAGTTTATTGTTTTCCTTCCTAAACTCTGGGTGCCCACCAATTTCCACACGGGCAGTTAAGAGTTAAGGTTTATCAGGATATTCTGGATATTCTGGAGTTGCTGGAGGCAAGCTGGATGGCATGGCGTATTACTTATATAGTATTTCTTTTTCCGCTGCACTATTTGTTGTTGTTGTACACTCTGATGATATGATGTAATGAAATGTAATGTATAAAATGTAATAATTGATAGTTCTTTGTTTAAAGATTATTCATTTATTATTATATGTTGTTCCGCTGCGAATTGTGAGATTCTGATGTTGTTCTGTTGTTTTCTGCTCCGTTCTGTTTTTCTTTTTCCTCTATTCTCTTTTTCCCTCTATTTTAAAATGTTCTATCTTATTTTCTGTTTTCTTTTCTCTCTCTCCATTTTCTACTTTCTTCTTTTTCTCTCTTCTTCTTTTCTTAAATTTTTCTTAAACCCCTAAGGGTTCGTATTTTCGTTCATCTTGAATTAAACAAAGGAGATTAGTGTCTATTCAAGGAGTACGGATTTACGGGTCTTTACAGTTGGTATCAGAGCTTATGGTTAAGCGACAACCATGGTTCTGTCGGGTGTTACTCATTAGAGATAGAGTCAGTAGTACTCTAGATTGAGTTTGAGTGTAATAATAGCTATGAGAGCGTATTTGTTAGTAAATATATAAAATTGTTTTATATTGTGATGATTGGTTTATTGAGTGGCATATGAACCTTCGTCAGCGTGGTCTCGACAACTATGCCGAAGGGGTTTCTAAACACTTAAATAGAACAATTCGACATAGTATTGTTTTAAATTGGGTAAATGAAATAATTTTACCTTGATTATATTTTATATATAAAGGAATAATTTTTCAGAATTATTAAAATGTGTATAAGTTGATTGTTTAGTTGTTTGAATAATCTAAATAAAGGAATTGTATAAGCAAAAAAGAATTATAAGAATTAAATTATAATTAAAGTGATTTACAATTGTGAAATAAACTTATATATGTAAGAAGTGAAACTAATGAATATATTTATGAATATGAGTTAAAAATAATAAAGTTAAGAGATGAATGTGAACTTAAGTTATGTAAATGAAATTCAACTTTTGTAATTGAATTGAATTAATGAATTGAATGAATCAATTGAATGTGAATTAAGTTGATATGAAATAATGAATATAAGTGTTAATTCATTAAAATCTAATGATATTAGAAGTTGAATAATTGAATGAAAATCAATTTGATTAAACCAATTGAAAGTGATGGTGTTAAGCCAAATTGAATGAATATAAGCAAAAGAATTTGGTTGTAATTAATATACATTGATTGTTATATGATTGTTGATTGATTGTATATAATTCATTAAGTGTTAATGAAAGTGAATTAATGAAATTGAAAGCTATGTAATTGAATTCAAATTAGAAGTAAATAAATTTGAATAAAATTGAATTTAATTTGGAAGTGAACCAACTTGAATATGAATTAGTGAATATAAACTAATTGAGAATGAATGTTAGTAAATCCAATGTATATAAATCAAATGTGATTTGAAATTGAAAACCCAATTCATTGAATATTAATGAAAATATGAATGAATATTGATTAGGTTATGAATGTTAGTTGGTTGATGTTTGCATTTGTTGCTTTAATTGCATTTGCTATGTTGGCATATATAGTTATTATGTTGCTATATGATGTATATCGATACTATTATCTATATGCATGATTCTCATGTTGTTTGTTGAGTGATTAGTAGGTGCGGATCGCGTTTGCTTCGCATTTGCAGCTCGCTTTTGCGCTATATTAGCCGTATATGCTTGCTAATAAAATATAAGGTACATATCTCGGATTAAATATCGTACTTTTACACTTTTTTCCCTTCGGGATGCCTCATTACTTGATGAGATGTATATTTGTGATATATATACTGTCATTTTTTTTTCGGATCTAGCCGCATAAAGGAGACTATGGCGAATTTTTCCGAAAATTAAAGGCGTTAGAAAATTTTTGAGAAAGTTGGAAAATTTTTGAAAACTTTAAACTTTGATTTGAAGTTGAAAGTTAAACAATAGTAATTGTTTTTGAAAAGATAACTAAGTATGATTTTGAAAACTTAGTAAAGATTTGTAAAGAAGTTTAAATTTGTTTTGGGAAAGTTAATAGATTCTATAACTTTTCTTACTTAATAATTTCGAGGACGAAATTCTTTTAAGTGGGGAAGATTGTAACGACCCAGAATTTTTAGAAATTAAAATATGAATATTTAATTAATTTTAAATATTAATAAGTGAATTTATAAGTCAAATAAATTTTTATTTGAATTATTGAATTTAATTGGATTATTAAATCAATAATTTAATATGTTAAATTATGGAAATAATTGAAAATAGAGTTAAATATGATTGAAAATGATTTGTAAAATTTTATTTTATCATATGAAAGTTAGAACAATATTTTAGAACTTTTAAAATCGAATTAAAAGTTAATTTGTGAAAATTGAATATTTTAATATTTAAATCGACTAGTGAAAATAGTCAATTTTTGAACAGTCTCAGAATTGAACGAAACCAGTTCCATTGGATCCGTAATAGTTAGTTATTACCGGATTTCAAATTTCGTGTCAATCGGAGTTATCGTTTGAGTGTGGCAGCTCAAAACGCATCGATTTATTTTTAATTTTAATTTGACGAGTGAAAATAGCCATTTTTCAAAAAGTCTCGGATTTCGACGAAACCAGTTTCATCGGATCCGTAATGTGATATTATTGTAAGGTTTCAAATTTCAAGTCAATTGGATTTACCGTTTGTCCGGTACAAATTAAAACGCCTAGAAAATCGCTTAAATCGGTTTAATTTAAATTGAGCGTTTACAGCCATAACTCGCACATACTTCCGAATTAGCTTCCGAAACATGTTCCATTGTGTCCGGAACGCGGGATAAACCCTAGTTACGTCAGTTTCGGCGCCTAAATCGGAGTTCGGAATTTCCGGGTGAATAGTGTCGTTCGATTCTCTATAAATACACCACCATCCTCATAAATTAAAAAAAAACCTAAATTACAAACCCTAGCCGCCACCTCCCTATTCAACGGCCAGAAAACTCTTCCCTTTCCCCCTCGATTACTCCAAATCCGTCGACAATTAGGCTAAACTTCCTGAAGCAAAATCGAAGAGCATTGCGAGAGCTTTAAATCCGTACGGTGGAGTTCGTTGTTATCGACCATAAGCCGAGTTATTGGGCCGCGTTCGACTCATGTTGTGCACGCATTTCGAGGGCCAAGCAAGGGCCGAGCTCCACGTGCTTCAGGCCGAACATGAGGGGGGTGATGGCCTTTGATTTGGCGCGTCTTGATCGAGTTATTGATGAGTGTGGTGGTAGTATAATTAAACCCTAAATCTAAGTGTTGGGTTCGGCCGTGTTTTCTTCAACCTGGAGCTTGTGCGTGATGAGGGAGAAGGATGGGGACGGTGGAGATGTATCTGGGTTTGGATCCAAGGGTGAGGATGTGTGTATGTTGAAATAAATTAAAATTATGTTGTAATTTGTAAGTTAAATCATGTTCAAACTTCAAAACTGCATAACTTTTTCATACGAGGTCGAAAAAATGCGAAACCAGTTGCGTTGGAATCGTATGGACGAGCACTACGCGATGGAGTTGGTTTGGAGTCGTTTGGAGTTAGTGAGAATTTCGGGTAAAATTAAACGCGCGTTTAATTTTATTCAAAATAAATCGCTAAAACGGAAATAAAATCAAGGTGAGAACTTCTCACTCAATCGAATCAGTTTCGATTTTATTTTAAATAGTTAGATTTAAAATATTTGAATGCATGTTTGAATGTTGATTTATATCTATTGATTGTTAAAATAGACATTATACGCCGTTAGTAAGCGGATGTTATTTATTAAAAACATATACCGCGAATATTTCATAAACAGTGAAATTGGTATTATATATAGTAACAATATATATATATATATTGGCATATGTATATATTGGAGTTATTGATTTCCCGCATTTTTGTTTAGCGGATGAGACCCTATTACGCCGTTATTAAGCGGATAATATTTAATAAGAACATGTACCGCGATAATTTCGTACTGGAACGAAATTGGTATTGTGCTAATGTTTGTGGATGCAGGAAAACAGGTTGGAGGGATCCAACTGGATTCCTCAACAGTTTTTATTTGATTTCAGATATTTTGATATTTGATGGATTTTCATATTGATATATGATATCGTTGTAGTCGTGATTGACTATTTGGTGTGTAGCATCATTGGACCAAATTTTGGGATTTTAAAATGATTTTTAAAGTGATTTTTGAGAATATACTATATTTTGGAATTGATCCATTTTAAAATAAATAAACGTTATATTTTTTAAAGTTATAAAAATTATGATTTTTGAGAAATATAGTTAAAAACTGATTTTTGAGAATATGATGCTATTGAGTTTATAAAATAGTTTAATCGAGATATTTTAGAATTTTTGTGAAAAGTTTAAATATAGGATTTATAAAATTTAATTATTTTATGAATCAAAATGGTGAAATAATAAAGGAGATTAA
Source organism: Allium cepa (assembly GCA_030765085.1). Lineage (NCBI taxonomy): Eukaryota > Viridiplantae > Streptophyta > Magnoliopsida > Asparagales > Amaryllidaceae > Allium > Allium cepa. Next base: position 664,492,210 of record CM060945.1, read on the forward strand.
AGACGTTTTAAAGAATAATATAAATTGATTTATATTAAGAGATTTATAAATGGATATTTATAAATTGAAATATAGACATTATAAAACGAGTTTTTATAAGTGTTTGAATGAAGTGAAAATGAATTTCATTAAAGAATGAAATTTATAGAATTTAAATGGTGAAGTTATAAGAATGAAATTTATAGAATTATAAACGGTGAAATAGAAATGAAATTTATAAATGGTAAGAATTATAAATTTGTGAAATTATTTAAAGAATAAATTTGGTTAAATAAATGAATCTTATAAGTTATAAGATTTATGATTTGGAAAGTCTTTAGAGGAACGATTTTGTAAAATAATCGTTTTATAAGTATTTAACTTATAATATGAACTTTTAGTTTATAATTGAGTTATAAACTGGAATAGGTTAATAAAAGAATTTATAAAAAGGAAGTTTTTATAAATAAATAGAAATGGAATTTATAAACGTTGTTTTATAAATTCGCAAATGACTTATTTTGATAAGTAAATTGTTGAAACCTATAAATGGAGTTATATTCACATTTTGAATAGTGAATAATCCTTTGAATTAAAATGAATAAAAGGATGAAATTGTTAATGAAGTATATTCACGTTTTTGAATAGTGAATAACACGTTAAAGAAATTGTTTTGGATTTGGATGTTTTAAATAAAATTAAAACGATCTGACGAAGTTTTAATTGTGTTGAGATTCGATACCATAGATTTCAACATTAATTGTTGAAATAGACGTTTTTGAGAAATAGAAGGAAATAGTGGACTATAACACTGTTGTTATAGTAAATGATTTCCGAAAGGAAATGTTTTGTATAGTATTGGGATTTATATATCTATTTTAATTTCGAATCCCTATACTAGTGATTTTGGGTTGTTGTAACGATGTTTTACGCAGCATTCGTTTTGGCCAAAATAAATATGTTTAAGAGAATGATTTCCTTAAAGAATGAAATATATACTTAATTTCGATTGAAGTATATTGAATATTTTCTAAGTGTTGAAAATAAATAAAATTTGTGAATTACTTATAAATAAGTAAGTATGGAAATGTTTTCCAATATAAAGTGAATATTTTGAGAATTTATCTTTTTGAAGATAAATTGAAAAGAAAATTGAAATGAATAATTGAAATCGAATATTCATTGATATCTTGGAATTATAAATTCACTAAGGAATTTATAAAGGAAGTGGAATTTGTTTAAAAATAAATATTGATTTATTTTTGAAGTATGAAATAAGATATTTTGTGAAATAGATATTTTGGAAAATAAATAATTTGGAAAATTATTTGGAAACTGGTGATGTGTGCATATCAATTGATAGTTCAATAACCGACTATCAATATTTCCCTTTGAATGGGTAGTTGATGTGATTTGTTTGAATGTGAATGCTACACTTATTTTTGAATAAGCGCTCACTATTCGGGTTAACCGGGAAAGGACCATGGGGTCGTATAACCCATTCCGAATATGTGATACGTCGTTGTGAATTGCATTGAAGATCGGTGTTGAAGACCCGGTATTTGCGAGAGCGATAGGATGACCTGTCGATTTACTCTGCACCGAGTTGCTCCGGTATAGAGTTCTCCATATGTGATGGTGAATCCGATCAGGATTGTGAATATCCGGATTGCAAGGACTTCTTTGTAAGTGCCTTCGGTTTTGTTCGAGCCCGGAACAGACTTGTATGGATTGTATGTCTGACATTACAATTTGAGATATAAAGCCGATTTCTTTCAAATATATTTCTGTTGGTGGCGGAGAATTTATTCTTTTAGCTTAACACCCTTCTCTGAGACGTACGTGCTCAGAGGTTATATAGTTGAAGTTATCAGCGATATATTCCCAATTTGGTAATGTGATATGCTGAGTGATGCTGAAATGATCATTGTGTTGATTATTGTGATAGGATCGTTTATTTGATCGTCTATCTTGGTGATCATTGTGTTGATCATTTGTTGACCCAAAGCATGGCTTTTGTATAAAGTATGTTTTTGTGGACGTGACTTCGTCGAACCTCACACCCCGGAAATGGTCAAAACAGGAAAGATGCAGCAAGGTTATGTGGGGTAGCACCCTTTAGGGTATGTACGTTTCCTTCTGGATAGAGGTGGTATCATGGTATGGAGCCCAGATATTTAACCTATGTGGTTACTACGAATTTATTACTCTGTGGTTGTTGGTTTTCGGGATCCCGTGAGAAAGGTCGTTTACGATCGGGGAATGGCGTGCTCGAGTCAGTAGTTACCCAGTTAGGGGTAACCCGGCCTTGTGTTGGCAGAGTTCCGGTTTGGTTCTCGGGGATGTCTTTCCAGAGGCATTCTCATGTGGCAATGGGAAGTTCCTTGGCCTGACCATTTGTTGGAAATCCAAAGAAACAATACGAAACTTGTACGGTATTAGTTGTAGAACCTGTCATTCACTTATGGTGTCGCAACACTGTTTGGATGGTAGCTATAGTAGGCATACGATAATGGTCGTATGTTGGCTAAGATTTATATTCTACTTTCGAAATGAATTTCTTCTACACTATGCACTAGTAATAATATCAAATGCTATTTTAAATGCGTATGAAGCATCTTTGACTATTATAAGGAGAAATCTCCTCCGATTCTGCGTTTGCATGTGTGTGTGTGCGGGAGGCCTTATGGTAGTCTCATTTTTAAAAGCATTGCGAATTGATTAAAAATATTCCTCTATTTGATTTTTAAGATAAATAAACTGTTTTGAGTTCTCACACCAGTCACATGACTGACTTGGAGTTTATTGTTTTCCTTCCTTAACTCTGGGTGCCCACCAATTTCCACACGGGCAGTCAAGAGTTAAGGTTTATCAGGATATTCTGGATATTCTGGAGTTGCTGGAGGCAAGCTGGATGGCATGGCGTATTACTTATATAGTATTTCTTTTTCCGCTGCACTATTTGTTGTTGTTGTACACTCTGATGATATGATGTAATGAAATGTAATGTATAAAATGTAATAATTGATAGTTCTTTGTTTAAAGATTATTCATTTATTATTATATGTTGTTCCGCTGCGAATTGTGAGATTCTGATGTTGTTCTGTTGTTTTCTGTTCCGTTCTGTTTTTCTTTTTCCTCTATTCTCTTTTTCCCTCTATTTTAAAATGTTCTATCTTATTTTCTGTTTTCTTTTCTCTCTCTCCATTTTCTACTTTCTTCTTTTTCTCTCTTCTTCTTTTCTTAAATTTTTCTTAAACCCCTAAGGGTTCGTATTTTCGTTCATCTTGAATTAAACAAAGGATATTAGTGTCTATTCAAGGAGTACGGATTTACGGGTCTTTACATTTCAAGGGTAGCTCCCCTAAGGTATGACCATTCCTTCAGGAAAAGGGTGGTATCATGGTATGGAGCCCTAATACTTACTCATGTGGGCACTGTAGTATATTTATTATTGTGTGATGTTGTTGGTGTAGAGGATTCTCGGTTAAAGGTCCCAAAGGACCGGGGCCGGCATATCTTAGGTTTTACTTCCCTAGAAGGGGGTAGCCGGCTTTGTTGGCAGAGAGCCGGGTAGGTTCTCGGGGCGTCCCGCCAGAGGCGTTCGCATGTGGCAATAGGAAGTTCCTTAGCCTGACCATTTGTTGTAAATCCATTCATCCAATATGCATTTCAACGATTTTAGTTGTAGAACCTGCCATTTAAAATGGCAGCTATAGTAGACATAGTATAATGGTACCTATGCTGGCTAGGATTTATATTATACTTTCAAAAGTTTTTCCACTATGCACTAATAATAATATCAAGAAAAGAATTCTCATATTAAGCATATTTGACTATTAAGGAGAAATCTCCTCCAATTTTGTGTTTGCATTGTGTGTGTAGCGGGAGGCCTTATGGTAGTTTCATTTTCCAAAAGTATTACGGATTTCAAATTTAACTTCTTTGCTTGCTTTAAAAGAACAAAGGTTTTTGTTTTCTCACACCAGTCCCATGACTGACTCGGAGTTTATTGTTCTTTTAATAAACTCTGGGTGCCCACAGTTTTCCATACGGGCAGTCTAGAGTTTTGTTTTTCAGATAGTCAGGTAGTAGATATCGTTTTGGTAGCCTTCAGCTTTCTGTTTTACACATTTTGGAGTCTTTGGAGTCCTCGACCGGTGTTAGCACCAAAATTGGTCGCTAACACCCTTAGAAAGATTGTGTAGAGAGATTAATGAAGAAAGTAAATTAAAACAGAGGATAGAGTGTAAATTTAAATGCAGAGAACAAGAACACCAAATTTATAGTGGTTCGGGGTAACTGCCTACATCCACTTTGAAGTTGATTTCCATTGATTTCCTTGATGGGTGATTACAGATACAATCCGTTTTTAGTTACTAGAATACAATTGCAAAGTAAAATAAATAAGTCTGGAATGAGTCTTGAAAATTGCAGAGTCTCCCCATTGTTCTCTAAAATCTCCCCTTTTTTGTGCCCCTACCCCTCTATTTATAGGCGAAGGTGGGTTGGACATCCCTGGTGGGCCTGGTAGCTTAATATCTTGGCCCGAGTGAAGCGGTCTCTGTGCGTCGAACAAGAGAGGCCGAACGATCAAATGCCGAACGTGTGATAACCCGGATTTTAGAATATCAGTAATTGTTAAATTTACTTGAATTTGATTAATTAAAATACTAATTATAGATTTAACAAATAAATCTGATAACAAATACTTATATTGGGATTTGTGTATAAATGAATTTGAACTATAATAAATACTAAGTTTTAAATATTTGGATAAATATTCATTTAATAAAATCCTAATATAATTATTGAAATTTGAAAATATTTGTTTAATAATCTTCTTTATTATTATTTGGCAAAATTTATCTTTTACAAATAAATATGTTTCTATTTTAATGAGTATTTGTAAATGGCAAATGAGGTTTGGATTTGAAATCCAAACATCTTTTAAAAGATAAATTTGATTATGAAACAAATCTTTTTATTACTCTTATTTAAATTTAAATCTAACCTTAAAAATATATTTTTAAACAATTAACATTTTATCTTAATGAAGCTCATGTGCGTTTAGATAAGTATTTATAATTAAAAAAATATAAAAATTAAATATTAAGCTTTGATAATGTATATATCTTTTGAAAATATAAGCATAAAATTTAAAGGTATATAGCATTTAAACCATAATAAGTATAAGATTTGAAATTTAATACATATGTTATAATTTATTAAACAAGGGTTTAAAGCCCAAATTATGAATAAATTCACAAAAAAAGGGGTTTAACACAATTTAATCAAAAAGTGACAAATGTATGTTTTTGGAACATGTGGCAACATACTTATTTTAATTTTAAACAAATCACAAAACAAATTTATATAAAACCTAATGCTTCTTCTCTTCAAAATTCTTTTCCTGTTCTCAATCAAAAGCAAAGAAACAAGTATGTAAATAACACTCCTCAAACACTTTTCAAAACCAGAAACTTTTGATCAAAACAAACCTGAACTCTTAAAAATCAATCAGCAACTCAAAGGCCCTGCATGCATTTTCTTCTCTGGAAGCCTGTATTTTTTCCACCTGAAACAAACATGCAAATGAAATCAAAAAGCTAGAGCAATAAATCAACATTTAAGTTTTTAAAAGGAAAGCATGCAACTGAGTTTAAGATCTAAAGAATTTTCAAGCAATTCCAGTTTTAAATCAAATTATAGCTTCTCTGTTCAAAACAGGTGAGTACACTTAACTTTTCAAGGTTAAAAGTCTTACTTACTCATAGATCTGTGAAGTGATATTGAATCTATCGTGGGTATACTTGTATTCTGATGATTTTCAGTAAAGTTCTCTGTTTGTAAACCTGTGCATGCTTGTGAATGTAAGTGTATATGCTCTGTTGTAATGGCAGGCTCGGTTTCATCACTAAAAATCATATAATCCCAAAACATTTAGATTTGGGTTATAATTTATAAAGGTAATACGATTAAACAATGTAATCTAAATTTTTAGATAGCTTCAGGAGTTATATTTGGGAATGATTTCGAAAAAAGAAAGAATAATAGTGAGAAACCTTAACCTGGAATTTGAATTGTTCTGATGTCTGTAAAATGTGAAAATTTGGTTCATTCCAACATTCAAAAATCTAGATCACATCACCTAGTTCATAATTTATGTTGATATAAACTAAGGAAATGTTTATTTCTTAATATAGTTTAGTTAAAATTTGATTTATATGGAAATCTTGCTGTATAGTTCATTTATGTCAAGATATACTGTAAATATCATATTCTGCTGAAATTTCAATGAAAGTGAATCAAAGCTTTAAGCTTGCATGATGATTTTCTTAGTAAAAATAGGAATTTTAGAGGTGAAATTGTGATTTTTTACATCCTATATTGTAAGAAATTTGGGAACGATCGAATTGCGTTCAAAAATTTATTTCTCGTGAATGGGTTGGTGAGGTGTGTCGCGCTTTGGTCAAGAAGAGCCTAGCTTCATGTGCAAGGACTTCACGGAAGCCAATTCTCGAATTTGGATTCGATTTGTGGAGAGGCACTGTTTTTAGGGTTTTTATTCGAGTTTTGTGGTCAAGGTTGCTCTTGGCAATGGCGGCTACGGGATGGAATAATATGACTGTGCACCCAAGGGAAAAGATTGAGGAAGGTATGGCGAAGTTTTCGATGAGATATGGTGGGCGCTGGCTGACAGAGGAGGCGCGACGAGGTGGGTTTCCAGATTTGGGTTAATGCCAATTTTTGGTTCAGGATCGAATTTGGAAGGGAGAGTTTTCTGTTGGGTTTCAAGAAGATAGGAAAGTCAGGAGGACCGTGAGAAGGTTGTCGGTGCGATCGGTGGCGAGGCACGATCACCGGAGGGAGCGTGCACGAATATGTGCACGACTTTGTGCATCTTTTAGCAGCAGATTGGTTTTGTATTGCCTGATGAAATAGGAGGATGAAGGAGAAGGGGGAATTCGTTGTTTGTGGGATTTCAGTTGGGTTGGGCCTGAAGTAGCAGGCCGTTTGTTTTAGCAGTAATTTAGATTAAGGGATAAGGGTTCGAGGAAGTACAGTTTACCAAATTCTTGGTGGATAAAATGGAACTAAAGTTAGCTCGGGTTTTGGGATTGGACCCGGGTAGTCTTGATACCGATAAAGTTAAAAGTTCCAGGGTTTAATTCATATGTTTTCTAATAAAATTTAATAATGATTAAATAGTTGATTATAATAGCGATTTATCTTAAATTAAACAAGGTCTTGATTCTGATGGTTAATTTATCAATATAATTAATTATTAAATCATTATTGAATAGTGGTAATAAAGGGTTCAAAAAAAAAGTTAACTTAATTACTTAGGGGCAATTAATTAAGTAATTAATTAAGGATAATAATTAATGGAATTGGTTAAGTATAATTTCTTAAAGTAAGTAATTAAAGGGATTAATTACTTAATGTAATTAATTAATTAATTAATGTGAGCAGTTGAAGTTAATTATTTAGTTTAATTAATTTAAGATAATCACTTGATGGTTTGATAAGTATAATTACTAAATGTAATTAATTAAGTGTAATTACTTAATGAAGTAATTGATGGGTAATTACTGGGATATAATTAATGAATGAATGGTAGTGGTTTTGAGTTTAATTGCTTTGTGAAATTAGTAAGAAGAATAATTACTCAGTGGAAAATAATTAATTTAAGAATTAATGTAATTAATTATAGTTAATTAATAAAGTAATTAAAGGAAACTAATTACTCAGTGTAATTAATTAAGTTAATATGGTTAATTTTAATTAATTAATTAGGTTTAATTAATTAAAGATAATCATTTGATGTTGGATTAAGGATAATTACTTCATGGAAGAAATTAAGTAATAATTACCCAGTGTAATTAAAGGATTAATTAATCAAGGAGTTAGTTTAATCCTTGAAATAATTAGGAAGAGTTAATTTATGATTTGATTAAATCTTGATTAATGAATGTAATTAAGTATTAATCATTAGATGAATTTAACAATAAGAATCTAATGAAAATAATTTGAGGACCATCCATTAATAATTAATGAAGTGTTCAATCTTGCTTATTAAAGGTTGAATGATGATGAGTGTTTAGGACTGGTTGATATCTCTGATATGAGTTGCTTTGTGATATATTATGTTGGATAGATGGTGAAAATGTGATTATCTATCAATTATGAATTGATGTGTTAAAATGTTATCTGGTAATTAAAGTTGAATTGTATCTGATTGGATAAATTTGGTTAAGATGAATTGAATTCGAAGAGACCGGAGTCGGGTATTAGTAAATACCCGAAACCACTTCGATTCTTTATAGATTGATATGTGAAATCAATAAACCGGAATGGAATGATTTAAGTGAAATTGACCATTTAATCTAAGTATGATACTTAGAAATGGATGTGTGAAATAAGTGATGTCTATAACGACTCGTGAAGTCGTAAATTGATATAAGTTACCCGGGTTTTAAATGAGTTCTATGCATTGGTATTTCATGTTACATGAGTTTACTCACGCTGTTTTCTAGCCTGACCCGGGTGTTACTTTGATGTAATGCTCGGGTCAGACCGAGTATTACAGATTTTCAGGTAAGGACGTTCTGGAGCTCAGGAGGAGAGCTAGATGGCAGGAGCGTATGGAGAGGATTCTGATATAGTATTGTTGTTATCTGGACAAGTTGTTAAACTATCCAGTTTGTATGGAATATTGAACTCTGATGTATATAAATGTAAAATTGACAGATACAGTTTTCTTTGCATAACTGTTATTATTATTTTCTATTATATTTTATCCGCTGCGAATGTGAGATTGTGCATTTCTTTTCTATTTTTCTTCTTCTATCTCTTTTTCTTTTCTCTAACTATCTGGAAATTTTGGGATCGAAACTTCCGGGTCGTTACATTTGGTATCAGAGTTGAAGGTTAAGCGAGAACCTTGGCTCTGGTGGGATTACTCATTAAGGATAGGGTAAGTGGTACCCTAGGATGAGTTGAGTGTGTGTGTGTGTGTGTGTGTGTATGAGAGGGCATACTTGTTATTTTCTTATATAAAGATTTTAAAAGATTTTATATAAGAATATATTTTGATATATAAGCAGTATTTCTTTTTAATAAATATTAAGGAAATTGGTTGTTAAATTATTGAATTAAATTAAGAAGTAATAGAATACAACCAAATTTAAATTGAATAAAGATAAGTTTGAAATGGATTCAAACTAAAATTTGAAATCTTGAATTGGAGAAGTATTTCAAAATAAGATGAATTAGAATTGGTTTTAAACCAAAGAAATAGATGGTTATTGTGTTTAATAATGGAATGATTGTTCTTCAATAAACAATAAAATGTTTAAGGAAGTAAACATTTAAAAGGAGAATAAACTTGTAAATTTGAAAGGATGTAAATTAAAGTGGGTTTCCAATTATGAAGTTTTGAATTCTAAATTTAAACCTTTGAAAATTGTTTTCAAAATGTTAAAGGAAATTAGATTATTCAAAACTATTTTGAATATGATCTTATTTTAAAATAAGAGATGTTATTTAATATATACAAATGAAAGGGGTCCTATTTCAAACAAGAGTTGTTTGAAGATTTAAGGGAATTTGTTTTGTATTGAAACCAAGGGTGGTTTAAATTTTAAAAAGTATAGCCTGGTTGGTTAAGGAATAGATATGTTTATGTATGGGTATGCATAATTTCAAAGATGGTTTGAGATAAACTCTAAATATTGAGTTTTAAATTTGGAATGAGATATGGTACCCAAAGTGATAAGTTTTGAACTTAATAAGTGGGGAGATCATTTATGTGGAGTTTAAAATTTGAAATGGGAATTCAAATTGTGTGAATTTGACTGAATTAAGTGAATTGAATTTAACTTAGAGGAAGTTAAATAAGTTTGAAAGGACTATCTGATTTGGGAATTTCTATATGAAAGTGAAATTTAACTTGGAAAGTTAGATGGTTAATTTAAATTGGGAATTTACGTGATCTCAAAATGGGTTTTGAGACCTGGAAATTGGAAATTGATCGATGTTTTAAAATGAATAGGATGATATCATCCTATTGTTATTAATAATCTTTTAAATTGTGAATTGGATTTTTTTAAATGAATAAGAAATGAAGTGTGGTGATATATCCATTATTGAGATAAAAGAAAATCTAACTTTAATTTGAAATTAAATTGTTTAAAAGCTTTTAATAAAGGTTAACTTGGTTCAAAGGGTTAAACCAACCTTAGTGAATTTAACTCGAATTTATATAATTCGAGATAGTTTAAATCTGGAATTTGAATTGAAATTAGTTCAAATTGAATTTGATTTGAAGTAATTGAAGGTATGATTGAAGATGTATGAGTATAAGATTCAAATGGAAAATTTGGATTGAATTCATTTGTAGAGATTTGAAATTAAAATGGGTTTAATTTGAAATTAGTCCAAATTGATTTAAATAATTTGGAATTGTAATTAAAGTTGAATAATTTTAAATTCAAATGGAATTTGAATTGAATTTGGGAGGAAATCAAGAATAATTCAACTTGATTTGGAAATGTAGTTTGAAATTGGGATTAATTCAAATTGGAAATGAATTGAAATTTGAAACAAGTTCAATTGAAATTTATTTGAATTAGTAGAATTGGAGATCAAGTTGAATAAAGTTAAATTTGGAAAGAAACTAAGATTACTTCAACTTGAATTGAGGATGAATCAATTTCAATAGAAATTGATTATTTAAATTGGGGTTAAGTCAATTTAAATGAAAATAGAATTTAAATTGAATTTATTGGGAATAGAGATTGGGAATTGAACAGTTTTGACTCTGGACTATTTTTTTTATATAAATTGATTTAATATAAACCTATTTTTCCAAGCTATTTATTATATATACAATTTTTCTTTTAAAAATCAAACTATCTTATATTTTTGAAACTGTTTAACAATTTTCTAACTATTCTATAAACTAATTACTATTTTCAACTACTAATTACTATTTTATAGCTATTTTGCAATTATTTAAACTTTCTATGACTATTTAACTATTTTCCAATTATTTTACAATTACTGAACTATTTTACTATTTTACAGCTATTTTACAAACTAGTAATTATTTTCCAACTACTTATCTATTTTTAACTTTTCAAGCTATTTTCCAGATTTAAACTGGACAGAGTTTAAACTGTTATTGTTTAAATACCCAATCGAGATAAGAATAGAGGTGATAATCCGAATGGATTTAAGCGATTGTGAATAAGTGGATGAAAATTAAAATGAATGTGAATAGAAAGAGAAATTGATTTGGCTAATAACCAATAAAGATAAATACGTAGGGTGTACGTATGTTATTCTATTCGCATAGTGATTTGATCCAGATTCGAGCACAGAATTTCGAGATAGTTATTTCGATCCGAGTGGGATTTTTCACTCGATTTTCGACGGCAAACCTAGATATGGGTTTTGATTGGTTCTGGATGTTCTCTATCATAGTTATGACTATGCAAGGAGAATGATGGTTTCTGATCAAGAAACCAGATCTGTGTACGCACTAGGAAGTCGGATGGACGATACTAGTTCGAAAGTGAAATTGTGTGATCGAGTGAGCGATCAGATTGGTATAGCGTACAGATGATATGTGTACATCGTACGGATTTGGATGGAAATGATATTAAAAAGAGTAATCAAATTGTAATATCTGATTTTGAGTAAACAAAGTAAATATCTTTGTTTTATAAGATAAAACTCCCCTTGATGAATCTATTGCCAGAAGGAAAGGATTTTGAAAGTGTTTGAAGTATAAAAGGAGTTTTATACAAGTTTGAAATGATCCAAAGTTTTGAAAGATTTTATATATCAGAATAAATATATATATATATATAAAGGATCTTATGAGGATTTTAGAAAGGTTTTGGGAACCTTTGGATTTGGAAAGGCTTTTGATTTTTGGGTAAAATCAATATTGAAATTTGGAAAGCCTAGTATGAGAATTATCGATTTTGGGATAATCGATTTTGTGTAAAGGAGCTTTGTATGAGATCATACTAAGTGTATGATTTAAAGATACTATATGTGTATAGTATAAAATGTTTTGATGATGGCTGTGGGGAAAAAGGCGCTCCCTTGAAATGAACTTTTCAGGAGTACCACCGGGTGGTGCTGCCTTGAGCCCCAAGGGGGGGTTCTAAAGTTAATCCTGTGATGAGTCCGGACAAAACTAGTTCTTGAGGATTATGAGTAGATTATACCATAGCGAAAGTCATGTGTGTCGCTGAGAGCCAACAGTCTGCGTTTGATTTTATATCGGCAGACTGCGACCTATGTAGGAGTGGAGAGGTTTCATTTCGACAGCGAAAATCAGATGCCGCTAAGAGCCTGCAGTTACATGAACTTTTGCCGCGACGGCAACGTAACCCTGGGTGTAACTGTGATCTGTTGTGTGGGATCATGGCATAATCGAGAGGCGCTGAGAGCCTGCAGTTACATGGACTTTTGCTGCGACGGCAACGTAACCCTGGAATATAACTGTGACCATGGATGGGTGTGATGATTTCCAGAGCATTATCACCAAAGATATATCCTCTATTTTCGAAAACTGTTTTTATATTTTCAATAAAGTTATTTTCCAAGTATTTTCACTTGGTGTTGAAACGGGTTTACCGAGTACTTAGAGATTTTCAGTCTTACGCCTGATCAACGTATAACCGAATGTCTGTGAGAACGAAGATGGACTTGTGAAAACATCAAGTTATAAATAGTATTTTTATAAAACTGTTTTGTAATATTATATAAATTTTAAAAGTGTTTTAAAATGATCAAAGAATATTTTAACAAGTTTTAATATTTAATAAATTCTGGTTTTGTTCCTTTCCGAGGACGAAAAGATTCTAAGGGGAGGAGGAATGTGATAACCCAGATTTTAGAATATCAGTAATTGTTAAATTAACCTAAATTTGATTAATTAAAATACTAATTATAGATTTAACAAATAAATCTGATAACAAATACTTATATTGGGATTTGTGTATAAATGAATTTGAACTATAATAAATACTAAGTTTTAAATATTTGGATAAATATTCATTTAATAAAATCCTAATATAATTATTGAAATTTGAAAATATTTGTTTAATAATCTTCTTTATTATTATTTTGGCAAAATTTATCTTTTACAAATAAATATGTTTCTATTTTAATGAGTATTTGTAAATGGAAAATGAGGTTTGGATTTGAAATCCAAACATCTTTTAAAAGATAAATTTGATTATGAAACAAATCTTTTTATTACTCTTATTTAAATTTAAATCTAACCTTAAAAATATATTTTTAAACAATTAACATTTTATCTTAATGAAGCTCATGTGCATTTAGATAAGTATTTATAATTAAAAAAAAATATAAAAATTAAATATTAAGCTTTGATAATGTATATATCTTTTGAAAATATAAGCATAAAATTTAAAGGTATATAGCATCTAAACCATAATAAGTATAAGATTTGAAATTTAATACATATGTTATAAGTTATTAAACAAGGGTTTAAAACCCAAATTATGAATAAATTTACAAAAAAAAGGGGTTTAACACAATTTAATCAAAAAGTGACAAATGTATGTTTTTGGAACATGTAGCAAAATACTTATTTTAATTTTAAACAAATCACAAAACAAATTTATATAAAACCTAATGCTTCTTCTCTTCAAAATTCTTTTCCTGTTCTCAATCAAAAGCAAAGAAACAAGTATGTAAATAACACTCCTCAAACACTTTTCAAAACCAGAAACTTTTGATCAAAACAAACCTGAACTCTTAAAAATCAATCTACAACTCAAAGGCCCTGCATGCATTTTCTTCTCTGGAAGCCTGTATTTTTTCCACCTGAAACAAACATGCAAATGAAATCAAGAAGCAAGAGCAATAAATCAAGATTTAAGTTTTTAAAAGGCAAGCATGCAAATGAGTTTTAAGATCTAAAGAATTTTCAAGCAATTCCAATTCTAAATCAAACTATAGCTTCTCTGTTCAAAACAGGTGAGTACACTTAACTTTTCAAGGTTAAAAGTCTTACTTACTCATAGATCTGTGAAGTGATATTGAACCTATGGTGGGTGTACTTGTATTCTGATGATTTTCAGTAAAGTTCTCTGTTTGTAAACCTGTGCATGCTTGTGAATGTAAGTGTATATGCTCTGTTGTAATGGCAGGCTCGGTTTCATCACTAAAAATCATATAATCCCAAAACATTTAGATTTGGGTTATAATTTATAAAGGTAATATGATTAAACAATGTAATATAAATTTTAGATTGCTCAGGAGTTATATTTGGGAATGATTTCGAAAAAAAAATGAATAATAGTGAGAAACCTTAACCTAGAATTTGAATTGTTCTGATGTCTGTAAAATGTGAAAATTTGGTTCATTCCAACATTCAAAATCTAGATCACATCACCTAGTTCATAATGCATGTTGATATAAACTAAGGAAATGTTTATTTCTTAATATAGTTTTAGTTAAAAATTGATTTATATGGAAATCTTGCCGTATAGTTCATTTATGTCAAGATATACAGTAAATATCATATTCTGCTGAAATTTCAATGAAAGTGAATCAAAGCTTTAACCTTGCATGATGATTTTCTTAGTAAAAATAGGAATTTTAGAGGTGAAATTGTGATTTTTAACATCCTATATTGTAAGAAATTTGGGAACGATCGAATTGCGTTCAAAAATTTATTTCTCATGAATGGGTTGGTGAGGTGTGTGGCGCTTTGGTCAAGAAGAGCCTAGCTTCATGTGCTAGGACTTCACCGAAGCCAATTCTCGAATTTGGATTCGATTTGTGGCGAGGCACTGTTTTTAGGGTTTTTATTCGAGTTTTGGGGTCAAGGTTGCTCTTGGCAATGGCGGTGACGGGATGGAATAATATGACTGCGCACCCAAGGGAAAAGATTGAGGAAGGTATGGCGAAGTTTTCGATGAGATATGGTGGTCGCTGGCTGACAGAGGAGGCGCGACGAGGCGAGTTTCCAGATTTGGGTTAGTGCCAATTTTTGGTTCAGGATCGAATTTGGAAGGGAGAGTTTTCTGTTGGGTTTCAAAAAGATAGGAAAGTCAGGAGGACCGTGAGAAGGTTGTCGATGCGATCGGCGGCGAGGCTCGATCACCGGAGGGAGCGTGCACGGATATGTGCACGACTTTGTGCATCTTTTAGCAGCAGATTGGTTTTGTATTGCCTAATGAAATAGGAGGATGAAGGAGAAAGGGGAATTCGTTGTTTGTGGGATTTGAGTTGGGTTGGGCCTGAAGTAGTTGGCCGTTTGTTTTAGCAGTAATTTAGATTAAGGGATAAGGGTTCGAGGAAGTACAATTTACCAAATTCTTGGTGGATAAAATGGAACTAAAGTTAGCTCGGGTTTTTGGATTAGACCCGGGTAGTCTTGATACCGATAAAGTTAAAAGTTCCAGGGTTTAATTCATATGTTTTCTAATAAAATTTAATAATGATTAAATAGTTGATTATAATAACGATTTATCTTAAATTAAACAAGGTCTTGATTCTGATGGATAATTTATCAATATAATTAATTATTAAATCATTATTGAATATAGGTAATAAAGGGTTCAAAAAAAAAAGTTAACTTAATTACTCAAGGGCAATTAATTAATTAATTAATTAAGGATAATCATTAATGGAATTGGTTAAGTATAATTTCTTAAAGTAAGTAATTAAAGGGATTAATTACTTAATGTAATTAATTAATTAATTAATGTGATCAGTTTAAGTTAATTAATTGGTTTAATTAATTTAAGATAATCACTTGATGGTTTGATAAGTATAATTACTAAATGTAATTAATTAAGTGTAATTACTTAGTGAAGTAATTGATGGGTAATTACTGGGGTATAATTAATGAATGAATGGTAGTGGTTTTGAGTTTAATTACTTTGTGAAATTAATAAGAAGAATAACTACTTCATGGAAAATAATTAATTTAAGAATTAATGTAATTAATTATAGTTAATTAATAAAGTAATTAAAGGAAACTAATTACTCAGTGTAATTAATTAAGTTAATATGGTCAATTTTAATTAATTAATTAGGTTTAATTAATTAAAGATAATCATTTGATGTTGGATTAAGGATAATTACTATATGGAAGAAATTAAGTAATAATTACCCAGTGTAATTAAAGGATTAATTAATCAAGGAGTTAGTTTAATCCTTGAAATAATTAGGAAAAGTTAATTTATGATTTGATTAAATCTTGATTAATGAATGTAATTAAGTATAAGGTTAATCATTAGATGAATTTAATAATAAGAATCTAATGAAAATAATTTGAGGATCATCAATTAATAATTAATGAAGTGATTAATATTGCTTATTAAAGATTGAGTGATGATGAGTGTTTAGGACTGGTTGATATCTCTGATATGAGTTGCTTTGTGATATATTATGTTGGATAGATGGTGAAAATGTGATTATCTATCAATTATGAATTGATGTGTTAAAATGTTATCTGGCAATTAAAGTTGAATTATATTTGATTGGATAAATTTGGTTAAGATGACTTTGAATTCGAAGAGACCGGAGTCGAGTATTAGTAAATACCCGAAACCACTTCGATTCTTTATAGATTGATATGTAAAATCAATAAACCGGAATGGAATGATTTAAGTGAAATTGACCATTTAATCTAAGTATGATACTTAGAAATGGATGTGTGAAATAAGTGATGTCTATAACGACTCGTGAAGTCGTAAATTGATTTAAGTTACCGGGGTTTTAAATGAGTTCTATGCATTGGCATTTCATGTTAGATGAGTTTACTCACGCTGGTTTCCAGCCTGACCCGGGTGTTACTTTATGTAATGCTCGGGTCAGACCGAGTATTACAGATTTACTGGTAAGGACGTTCTGGAGCTCAGGAGCAGAGCTAGATGGTAGGAGCGTATGGAGAGGATTATGATATAGTATTGTTGTTATCTGGACAAGTTGTTAAACTATCCAGTTTGTATGGAATATTGAACTCTGATGTATATAAATGTAAAGTTGACAGATACAGTTTTCTTTGTATAACTGTTATTATTATTTGCTATTATATTTTATCCGCTGCGAATATGAGATTGTGTGTTCCTTTTCTGTTCTTCTTCTTCTATCTCTTTTTCTTTTCTCTAACTATCTGGAAATTTCGGGATCGAAACTTCTGGATCGTTACAGAACGTCCAAATGCCGAACGTACCCCTCCATGCCAAACAATCTTCTTTGGCCGAGCGGCTTGAGACCGAACACACTGAATGCCGTGGGGAGCACTTGTGCCGAACGATGCTTGGAGCCGAACCAGTGTCATGTCTTGGTCGAACGATTGCTAGGCCGAACGAGATGAGGCCGAATGCTCTGAGTGCCGAACACTTCCCAATCCCGAACAAGGTATGGATGCTGATCGATATGGGATGTCGGACGACACTTGATGCCGAACGATGTCCATGGCCGAACGTAACTTGTATGCCGAGCGATGTCTTATGCCGGACAATTCTACCATGCCGAGCATGCTTGGATGCCGAGCATTATGGTGCCGAACCACTTAAAGGCCGAGCGAGGTTTCTGGCCGGACGATGCCTTTGGCCGAACGAAGCCTTTGGCCGACCGAGGCCTTTGGCTGAACCCTCCTGAATGACAGTTGCAAAGAAATGCTAGACGACCCAGTTGGGCCGAACGGTGGGTATGCCGAGTACCGAGTTGCCTGGCCAAATCTCCAGGAAACACTTGCCTCCCAAAGTGTATTACGTGACCGAACGCGATACGCTTTGAATTATATATCCTTCATGCTTCGCTTCGAACCTTTATTCATCACTCTTGGGGGTTGCATTCTTGTGAATGCCAGTCATAGAGGTATGTGTCAAACGTAGTGCAATATGCCAAACAGTCCAGTTGAAACCGAACACTCCTCATGTGCCGAGCGATACATTTTTGACCGGCTCTACCGGTTATGGCCTCTTCATCTTCTCCTTCTTCCCTATATAACCTGGCGTCTTCCATCCTCTCCTCTTTCCCACTTTTATTACCGCTGCCTTATACTTGCTGATTTTTCCAGTTAACAAACTCCAGCAATCCATCAATTCTTTCCAATTCCTCATCCCACTGACTAGGTATCGATTCTAATTCTTTCCCATAACTTAAAAAAAGGACTTGATGCTCGAGTTCCGTAATCGATACGGTGAATCGAGCCTAGGTTTAGATATTTTAAGGGTTTTCAGTGTTAAATAATGAGGGTGGAAGGAGGAGTGGATAGTGACGAATCTTCTAGGAAACTGTTGCGATATGTGTTAGGGTTCGGCATAATCCTCCTGTGCCGGACAAGATTGGAGGAAGAAAGAAAATGTGAGGAGCAGGAGATGGTTGGGATGCTGAACAGTAAAGTTCAGCATAGCTTGCCGAACACTCGGTTCTCGTTGCTTGGTCATGGATGGTGGAGGAGAGGAAAGGATTTTAGGGTGGAGTGCCGAACGTTGGAGCTCGGCATAATCCTGGTTCGGTGTGACTCACCACATGCCGGACGGTAGGAGGGAAGGTTTGGGAGGAGGCATGAGTTAGCGGAGAGGATGTTGAGTGTTGTTTCGGCCGAATGGGATTTTGGCCAAACGATAATCTATCGAGTGCTAACTGGTTCGGACTGTAGTTAGGCCGACCACGAGTTTTAGGTCGAACGCTAACTTTGCCAAGCGACAGCTTAGCCGAACAAATGTAAATGCCGAACCATATCAAGGCCGAACAATCACTCATGCCGACGGTATTAAGACCGAACAATCTTACACCGAACATAACATAAATGTCGGACCAAACATTCCAAACTATACTTAGCCGAACAACACATAAATGTCGAACTAAACATGCCGAACGTTCGTAAAGCAAGAACAATGACTCTAACATTCTAACATATCGAGCCGATTTGGAATAATAACCTTCTATTTTCAGTAGCTATAAATCTGAACTTTACTTGACGTAATCGGATAACTTCCTCTAACATTCCCTGAACTTGAAACTGTAATCGCCATTTGGTGGGCTTTTGGAGACGGTTAGCGATGACGGTCTTCGAAGGCGATGTTTTGAAGCTTAATTTTATATCAGTAACCTTGTGACTTCCAGATTTTCAATGCTTATACACGATTGATTGCACTAGCTCACACACCACACAGGGGGGAAATTTATGTTGTTAAGTATAACGCTGATCATTTTTTGAGTATAGTTCATACAAGTGCTCTGCAGGATTCGATTCCCGTCAAAAAAATGTCTAAAAAATCCAGTTCCGCCACAATCTCGGACAGACCCGGGCCGTCTTCCAAACAAAGGGACGTAGACACTTCTAACCCGTCGAACTCCCCGCTCATAATGTAGCTCCTGATGCCCTGGAGTCATCTATTCTCTTAGATAATCTGATCGATTCACAGGCTTCGAAGATTAACAAAGTTCCCCTTCGGCGAATATGCTCTATCCACGGCTTCCCTTTTGCCGATGTATTGGTTCCATCGAGGCATGATCGTCCACACCTGCCCCCAGTCGGATACACTGCCTGCAATAAGTTTATGTTCTGGGTGGTAGCGTGCCTCCATTCAATTTATTTCTTCGGGACGTGTTGCAATACATAGACGTCGCCCCGTCGCAGCTGCACCCAAACGGTTATGCGTTCATTTATGGGACCTACCTCCTTTTCATGGTTGTCTTCTCCTGGCCTCCAACTCCAGGCGACATCAGATATATTTATATGATCAAGAAGCGGAGAGATAGCCCCTCTTTCGTGTTCCTTGAGCAGCACCATAAGTGCCAAATTCTAACCGTAGCGTGGAGTAATTTTCCCTGTGCAAACAGGAATGGTTCTACGTGCGCTGCCCTCCTGGTTTCGCGAGGAGATGGGTTGAAGGAAGTAAGTCTTCTTCTTGGAGTGATGCTCATATTTCGGTCCGGGCGATGCTTTTTCTAACTCTTGTTTCATTTTTTCAGATATCAATCCACGTCTTGAGGGCTGCGGCTTTTCTGAGGTTGTTGAGGCTATTAGAGCTCTTCCCACCGAGGAACGAGACATCCGAACCCTCATTTCAAATGAGTCACTGTCAAGGTTCAGGTTGTTAGCAGAAGGTCGTCGGGTGAGCCTTCCTGAGGGCGTCTCCATCCCCAATCCTGCATCCGGTAAAGGGAAGAAGTTGGCTGAATCGTCGTCATGCCACACCACCGGTGCATAGGAGGACGGGGAAATCAAAGAGAGTGAAGCACCCGAAACACAATGTGAGAATGCGGGTCCTACTCAGGATCCACTGGTCGAAGTGCACGATATTGAAACATCATCTTCCCTTTCGAAGGGGAAAAAGAAAGTGACATGGAAGATTAGGAAGAAGAAGGTTGGCGAAACTTCCAAAGTTACGCTCATCCTGGAAGAGAAGGATGCTTCTTCACAGCACGTTGAAAGTTCGCTAAAGGGCCTCTCGAACCTCTCCATTCTGGAGGATCTACTCAACTATGACTTCAATGATCCGGAGGCATTCAATCTTCACTCGTCCATTAGAGGCGATGCAGGCATCTTATCCCACAACCAAGGAGAGAAAACTCCTGTTAGAAAAGCGACTGGTCCGTCAGGGGAAAACACACAAGGACACACACAAAACACTCGCACTTCCATTTGTACTTAATTTTCGTTGTCACACTATCACTTTGCTAATTTTCTTTTATTTGAGTTCTATGCAGGTGACATGGGGCGCTCACATGGATTCGATCGTCTTCGCGGTTCGTCCATTTTTCATCAAGCAGGACGGGATTCGGGTTTCGGAAGACGTCGAGATGGAGATGGCGATGGCGATAAAGACTATCATTCCCGGGACTCCTCATCCTGGAGGAAAACTTACTATCAGCCAAAGAATCACCAGGATACTTCGTCTCACGCGGAGCACAGCAAAGATAAGCACGGCCATAAGAGGTCGCAACCCGACGCACCCCGGGACCAACACTCTGACTCCTCTTCTACTCGACAGTCCCGAGGTTCTCGCCGGAGGGGTGAACTTTCGAAGCCGTCGCCCCCTGCTCCTACGACAGACCCAACAGTTTCATAGAAGCTGGCTGAGCTTAAAGAAAAATTCCCGAGAATCTGCTTCGATGGTGTTAACGTGAAAATCAGACGCTAACACCCCGGTGCAAGCTGAAGTTGAATGAAAGCACCACCCGTGTACACGGGAACTACAAACAAGTAGAGAAATCACAGAAAAAAGCAGAAAAGACAACAGTTTTTATAGTGGTTCGGCTTAGGGTAAGCCTACGTCCACTTTGAATCTCTTTATTACTGAATTTGGTTACAACTTTACAGGAATCTTCAATTACAACACACTTTAGACTAGTAGATCAAACTTTGATGGAGAATAATCTTCCGAATTCATGTTGGATGATATAGATTTTCTCTTGAAGATTGTAGTAATGTCCTCGGTGTTTGGAGTACTTGAAGTGTTGAATGAGTCGAGAATTCAGCAGAGTATCGGCGCTTGAAGTGATTGGCCAAAAAGTCCTCTTCCTGTTTGAGGTAGGTCGGTATTTATAGAAAAATCTTCCTTTTGGATCGTAAGTCGTGTTCGACTCATGGTAACCCGTGGCCGAGTTAAGTTGGGTCATGGGAGACTCAGCTGGTAGAGTTCATGCTTGGTGTCAGAGCGCCTTCGGTCTTCTGGATATAGCGCAAGTCCTAACTCGTTCACGAGTTAAGAGGTCATGGCCGACTTATCTGACTAAGCCCTTGGTTCCTCAATGGTTCACTTCTTCAGAATTACAAGTCATGAGTCGCTCACAAGTCAACTCTCTTTGACATAAGCATTGTGACTGCGGGCCACGACTCAGTGGTTTTAGGTCGTAGGTGAGTCATGCTGAGTCGTGAGTCGTGAGTCGCTTCCTTGAGTCGCTGACGACTCGAGGTAGGTCGTAGGTTGCACGATTCTGTGACCCGCGCAACTCCTCAATTTGTTGAGTCGGTAACTCATTGAGTCATTCCGCTTCTCTTAAGCCGCCTTGAATTCTAACTCGCCAGCTTGTTGAGTCGCTTCTACCCTTAAGTCGTGAATTCTCTTGAGTCGTAGACCCATTGAGTCGGTAAGAACCTTAAGTCATGAAGGCCTTAAGTCGTGATCCATCCCTTCTTTCTTAAACCGTTAAGTCGTAGACTCCTATATGTCGTAAGTCGTTCACTTCCGTAAGTTGTTTGCTCCTTTAGGTCGACCAATCCCTGACTCGTTAAGTCGTGTAACTCCCTTGAGTCGCTAACTTGTTAAGTCGGTTACCTATTGAGTCGGACCACTCCTTAAGTCGCTCTGCTTCTTTAAGACGTGAGTCGTCTCAGGTCTTAACTCATTGATCAAACGGGGTTAACATTTGCCCCTCGAAGTGCGCGCCTAAGTTGTAGGTCGCGTGCTTCGACTTTCCCTTGACCCGCGTGTGCCATTTCGAGTTCCACTGTCCTGGTGTATAAAAGGCTTAAGTCGCTCCTTCTACTTCACCTTCCTGCTTAATTGTTTACTTCCGCCATTAGCAACCTTCGAAGCTTTCAGAGTCGAGTTCATTGAGCTTACCTCATTTCCAACCAAATTCCTACAATCTTCATCATTACACTACGTAAGTAAACCCATCGCCCGCTCTATTTCGCAATTACCGTTACCCTTCGATCATGGACTTCACATTTCTTAACCTCAATCCAAATCCTCGCACCGTGCTTTATTTCGGGCCATGTTATGACTGATTTCTGACAAGCTTGGAGCGGTTTGATTTGAGTTTTTAGACGATTTGCAAGGAGGAGACGATGGGTTTTTATATTTCGAGTCAGTTGATCCATGAATTTAGAGGAGATGATACAGTCTTGTATGGGTTATCGGGTTAGGAGATAGGAGGATAACGGGTTAGGGGTTAGAAGGATAATGGGTTAGGAGTTAGGAGGATAACGGGTTACTAACTTGAGAAGAGGTTGGTCGGTTGAAGGAAACGTGACGCTAGCTTGGACGCGATCCAGTAATCTTGAGCGCAGTAATTTTGAGCAATTCAATAACCATCGCGACTTATCCTTTGACCGACTTACCAACCTTCACGACACAAGTCTTAAGTCGTAGCCGGGATAGGACTTGGAGAATTTCACGTTGCCTCGGACTGAAGCCTTTTCTATTTTCCATGGTTTACGACTTAGAGCATGGCCGACTTAAGGCACCAACAATCCAAGATTGAAACGACCTAACTTAACTCGCCTCGTAATCCTTAGGTCGTAGACGAGTTAGCCAGATAACCAATGATTTGATTTAACCTGTAGGAAGAATTTCTTAAGTCGTTGCCAACACTTAAGTCGTCGCCGAGTCAACACTTAAGTTGTCGCAGTTGACAATTTTGCTTGAACCTTGAACTTTAACTTGATTTGCTGAAATAAACTGCCTGAGTGCTGAATTGTTTGGACTTTAACTTGTTAAACTTTGTTGCATTTTTTCACAGGTCACTCTTGCAAGCTAATAACCTGTCTAATACAACATTTACAGAAAATTGGGACGAATATACTGCCACTGACTGCCCACATCAAATGACAGATTAGTTAATAACAATTAATCAACTTGAACAGATTGTGTGAACGAAGTGCTTTAAAACAACGAATTTAGGCAAAATATCAAGGCAACATCGGAATAGTCAACTAAACTTTCCTGTTTGCATTAACACTATACTTGAACTTCAAATTAACAAATCCTGAAATTTGATAGCCAATCAATTGTCGACGAGCTTAACTCCAGTTATATTTACTTGTTTATTTTTATTAGTTCTGCACAACACTTCATACTTTTAGGAAACGTGAACCTTCAAATTTGAATATCCAGTTGCTTATGTAGAATGGCCTCACATCAAGAAGAAGTAACGGAACAGATTGGAGAGGCTCTTCCAATAGCTGCTCCACTGACTACTCCACCGGAAAGAGTCTCAACTTCCTTGAACTACCGGACGTTTAGCTTATTGCGCGCTCAATTTGGCATCGTTGAAACGGATGCTATATTGCCCGGGCCAAATGATTTTGCTGATATACCTCCCCATGGTTTCGTCGCTGTCAACCGCCAAATGTGTTTGTGCGGTGCTATTCCTCCCTTCAACGAGTTTCTTCAGCAATTTCTACTTCGATTGACCATCTCTCTGTTTCAACTGCACCCCAATGGTTACGCCATTCTGATGGGGTTGTGTGTTTTATTCATGAGAACCCTGGGTCGGCTATCGAGCTTCGGAGAAATTTGTTACTTATGTTCCTTCACCAAGACTAAAGACCATCCCTCCATTGTCGTCATAAGGAGTGCTAGGAATCGCAAACTCGTGACTGACCTTCCCGAAAGTGCTCATGGATTTTTAAATCAGTTTTTCTTTGTTCGCTGCCCCCCAGGGTTTTATGCCATCTGGAGAGTAGGAAGTAAGATTACCGGCTTCTATTTTCCATTCCCGAGCTTTTCGAATTTCGAGTTGTTAATCGTTAATTTCACTCTTTCCTTTTTTCAGCACTTCCTTCCCCTTCTAGAGATCCAGGCCATAAGCAAGTTTTTGAGAGACTGAGTGTCGTGGCCGCGGAAGAGAGGAGTGTAAAATTTTTGTTGAGGGATGAATTTTTGCATCAATACGGGCTTTTGCATACCTCTCGCTCTACACACCCTCACGAAGTCCCAGACTCCCCAACCCAAGCACTGGATGCCCCAGTTTTAACCGATGCACCCATACCGAAAGAACCTGCCTCTGAGGCTTCTCTAGTGAAGTGCTCCACTTCTGTTGATGTCGCGGGGTCATCTGGCAAACTTGCCCCGGTTATTGAGGAAGAAGAGCCTCAGGGATCTCCCCCACGTTCACAGAAATCTAGCGAAGAAGCTGAGAAAACCAGCCCTGTCAAGCAGAGCACGGACGACACTTTCGAAGGACTGAGCGACCTCTTTGCCACCTCACAAGAGATCTTTAAAGATGATCCTATCACTACCGGGGTTTCTTCTTCAGTAGTTGAAGTGACTTCTATTCTGCAACAGACTCCGTCAACTCAAGAGTTGATGCTAACTTCTACACCCACAACTACTCCACAATTAAAGAGTGGTTCGTAGTTTGATGCGCGTAGTTTGCACATTACACACACTTAAAAATTTTCGGCACTTTTATGCTTCTGACTCTTTGCACTTTGAAGACTTCTAAAACTCATCTCTTTTTATTTCAGATTCTCTGATGGGACGCAGCGGATCCTACTATGATGACTTCCAGCGCTACGGGAGGCGTAGCCAATATGATTATAGGCGCTACCTCCCCTCTTACAGAGAATCTGATGAAGAGAGAGCCGCCCGAAAGGCTCAGGAGAGGAGGGCGCAAGAAGAGCATTCTGAGAGAAAAGAGAGGGAGGAGCGCCACGATTCTTCCCATTAAGGCGATGATTCCCACAAGAGAAAATCCCACGATGACCGATGAAAAAGTGATATGTTTGAGGAACTAAGCAAACGTGCCCGACACGGTGAGAAGCATACTTCTACAACTCCCGAAAAGATCACTGCCCCCGTCTCGCTTGACATTCCTTTCGGCTCTCCCACTCTCGGGAAGACAGACATCCAAACAATAATTAGCAGGCCTAAATTCCAAGTTGGACCGGGCCCAGCCACTTTGCAAAGCCGGTTTCCACAGTGGTGCCTGAAGGGAGTGCGGTTCGATCTTGACTTGGTCCCTATCGACAAGCCTGCCATGCTACGAAATCTCGATGCCGTCAAGCTTGATATTGAAAGGATGTCGAACTGGCAAAAGCTTGTAGACGAGCTTCAAAGGGTCAACCGTGCAAATATAGAAGCCATGCTTACTATGGAGAACGATAAAGCCGAATGCAGAAGGTTCTTGAGTAGCATGATACTGAAATGAGGAGCATCGCTACTTACAATGAAGAGCTTGAAGCGAAAGTTGAGGAACTTAAAAAAGAGCTTGCTACTTCTACTACCACATATACTCAAAAATAAGAAGTATTTCAGAAGCAAGTTCGCGATGCTCGCGCAGCTCAGCGACATGCCGAGACACAACTTGAAGCTGAGCAGAAAACAGCAGGAAGGTATCGTGCTGAGGTTACAGAATTACAGAAGAAAGTCAGCTCTCAGGAGGCGGAAATTCAAATGCTTAAGCTTCAACTTTCCAAAGCTGAAAGAGAGCGTGATGAGGCCATTGCCGGCAAAATTGCAGCTGAAGAATCTCATGAGGCAACAAAGACCAACATCAGCTCAACATTATTTGACTTCTACCTGCATAGCATCTTGGGGCGTGGTAGCCTCGCCTTTCTAGGCCCCAAGTACGAAATTACTCTGGCTGGGGTATGGGAGGCTGCACTTGATATGCTCGGTGCTAAAGGTGCTGGCTACGTCGAACCAGCTCTTGAAGAGCATTATTTTGATGACGATGCTCGCGTCGCTCTCGCCAAGGGAAAGGAACAACTTGCAAAATTGAGGGCCGAAATGGCGGTAGGGGAACATTCAGGAAAATCTATCTTAACTGCTCTGATCCAGCCTTCTCCTTCGGCCGAAATCGATATCATTGGTTCCAGTTCCCATTCTCCATCCCCTGCTAAAGTTACCGCCGAGATCACGAGTATACAGGGTGGAGATGAAGGCGGCGAGAGTGCCGAGGCACAGGCTTATGAAGTCGATGTCAGGAAACCGACTTCTCCAGGTAACTCTACTGTTAATCTTGCCCAAGTAGACTGCTCATCTATTTCTTACGAGCTTGATGAGCTTCTTGACTATTTCCTGAACCTCAGCGAGCCTTTATCTCCTCTCTTTACTGACTTTAACTTCTTTTCTTCTGTAGAGAAAGCAACGGGCATCGTTCAGACTTCCCCTCCTCCAATTATTCCTCCCTTGGCTCTCCAAGTCACCCCTCCTTCTGCTTCGCAACCCGGGTCGCAAGAGGAGCAAATAGAAGCACTTCACGACTTAGATGATCCTATTGCCTCTCAAGAACACAGGGGTGAAGGACTTGGAGAAGGCAATGAGTCTTCGGAGCGAACCACTTCTGATAACATAAAATTATCTGCTCTCGTTACTCCGGAAAGTGAGTCTTCTTTAAGGAAGAGGAGGAAACGTGCCACCTCCAAGAAGAGAAGGAAAGGCATTCTTGCTTCTGAGGAGGAAGCGGGAGTTAATCCGGCAGTAACCCTTTCTCCTTCATCCCCGACTCTCCCAAGCTGTCCTGAAAAGCTGCCTATCAGGTCAGGTGAAGGCTCTAAGGGTGGTGGCAAGAAGAAGTAAGGAGTCGTGCTTCAATTTACTTCTAGTTTTTGCTTTGTGCATGTACTGGCTGGAGATTGTGCGGGTACCGGCCCCCGCTTTTCTTTTTATTTTGAAACCTGTACGTGTACAAAATTTCAACAGTGTTGAATAAAATGATTCTTTTTCTTTGTACAAACTTCTGTCTATATCTGAGAATGCATTTATTATTCATTTTTGTACAAGTTTCTTTACACGATATTGCAGTGAGCTTGTGGTATATTGTTCGAGTGTAATTTTACCGATGTAGTTATACCATGTTGCCCCTATACCATAAGCTCGTTGCAACATTTTATATTTTGAGGGGACTTGTACTTTTATTTTCTAGAGAATAATTATTCCATACTTGGAGGAATAGTATTTTGTTAAAAAACAGAGTACAACTCCCTCCATATAAGTTTTTACGCTTCATCCTTCGAAGATATCACTTTTTCTTTTGTGCATATTCACATTTTACCAAGTGAATTCTTCTATGTGGTAAAGCGGGCCTCTGAAGGGTACTTTAACTTTTTTTTTTTGAGGAAGAGTATTTTCCAGAATAGGTGAATCATTCTTCCTTTGAAAGTTAAAGTGGGCCTTTGATGAGGGCTTTTTTTTCTTACGCCTCAGTAAAGGGCTTTCCGACTTTTGCGTTTCTGACGAAATGCTTCTTTGAAAAGTTGCACCTCTGAGGAGGGATTTTTCACGTTTCAACACCTGGAAGTTTTATTTCAATCTTGGTGAAACGTGTGCCTCCGAAGAGTTGTGCCTCCGAGGAGGGCTTTTTCACGTTTCAACACCTGGAAGTTTTATTTCAATCTCGGTGAAACGTGTGCCTCCGAAGAGGTCTTTCTGCTCAATTGTGCCTCCGGGAGGAGGTCTTTCATTTCTGCCTCTGGGAAGAGGTCTTTCTGTTTTGTTGTGCCTCTGGGAAGAGGTCTTTTTGTTTCTGCCCCTTGGGAGAAGCTTTTATTTTTCCCTGTTCGCTGGGAAGCGGGCCTCGAAGAGGGCTTTTCACATTTCATTTCACGGGAGTGTATCGACCGATCACGATGAAATGTGTGCCTACTAGTAGGGTTACTGCCTGAAAGTTTGGAGTTTCTTTCTCTCGGTTGGACGGATTCACGGGAGTGTATCGACCGATCATTCCTCAACTTTGTAACGAGAAAGGTCTCTCTTTTTCTGGCTAGGCCCGCTCGAGGTCTTTATCCTCCAAAGAGTTATGCCTCCGTAGAGGGCTTGTGCCTCCGAAGAGGTCATTTGCTGATTGATGCTTGCTCGCGCATGTCTCTTTTGCCATCCATTCACGTTGGCGATCCCCATTGTCTTTTGCAAGTGTCATCACTTTTTAGTTGCCAATGATTTCCCTTATCCAAAGAAATACACTTCATAGTTAAGCAAGTTGGTGGTGGTAGACACGGGCTATTTAACTGGTTGTTTGTTTATTCAAACATTTGCAGTTAGTTAGATATGGTCCACTTCCATCCACATTGCTCACTTTTGTTTGAAGCACTTCTTTTGTAGGATTTGAGTATGGAAATCTTGAATGGCTTAGTGCTTGCTTGCTGAGCAGTGTCGGAGATCAATTGGTCTTGCGATGGGTAAGCTTCATTTTTATAGCCTGCATTATTAAGTCGACATTTTAGTAACACAACTAACGTATTTTATATGTCGAAATAAAACAAAGCAGTTTATAATAGAAGAGAACACAAGATTTATAGTGGTTCGGCCAAAAACTGGGCCTACATCCACTTTATAGCTTTTCATTATTCACATGCTTTACAATTGTTTTCAATACAAGAATCATATATTTGCAATTCTTTTACAACATTTCAGCAAAGCTTTCAAGTAAAATAAGGACGCAAATGATTGTTGTTCCAAGCTTTTGGGATTGGTTCTCCTTCGACAGTTGTGAGTTTGATGTGCCGTCAAGAAGCTTCGTGCCTATAACATATGGCCCTTCCTAGTTTGGCCCAAACAAACCTGTAGTTGTCATGATTCTCTTCAGAACTAGGTCCCCAACTTCAAAGTTGCGCTGACGAACTTTGGAATTGAAGTGCCTGGCTATTCTTTGTTGATAAGCTGCAATTCTAAGTCTAGCCTCTTCTCTTCTTTCATCAAGGAGGTCAAGTGCTTCCAATTGTAGTTTTTCATTCTCATCTTGATCAAAATGGATCCTTCTGTGTAAGGGGACTTCAGTTTCCACTGGAATCATTGCTTCTGATCCATATGCCAATGAAAATGGAGTATGCCCAGTCGCAGTTTTGTGGGTGGTTCTGTATGCCCATAGTGCAAGCGGTAACTTGTCAACCCAACCACTTTTCTCTTTTTCCAGTTGCTTTTTGATGGTTGATTTGATGATTTTGTTTACTGCTTCCACTTGCCCGTTTGCCTACGGATGAGCCACTGCTGAGAAGCTTTTTCGGATTTTGAATCGCTTGCAAAAATCTTGGAATTCCTCACTTTCAAACTGAGTACCATTGTCTGTGATTATCTTCTGAGGCACACCATACCTGCAAATGATATTCTTAGTCACAAAACTTATCATTTTCTTAGAGGTAATAGTGGCCAAGGGTTCGGCCTCAGCCCATTTAGTAAAATAATCAACAGCAACGATAGCATATTTAATCCCTGATTTGGCAGTCGACAAAGGCCCAATGAGATCTATTCCCCAGATGGCAAACGGCCATGGACTGACCATTTGTGTTAGCTCAGTGGAAGGTGCTCTAGGAATTTTAGCGAATATCTGGCATTTATCACACTTTCGGGAATAGTCAGCAGCATCCTGATTAATTTCTGGCCAAAAGTATCCATAACGGAGGATTTTCTTTGCCAAAGTTTGACCACCTGTATGATCCCCACATTCCCCTCTGTGTACTTCAGTTAGAATCGTCTTAGCTTCTTCCCTTGTCACACATTGGAGTAATGGCATTGAAAATCCTCGTCTGTACAAACGACCATCTTGAACTATATACCTGGAGGCTTTCCTCATCAGCTTTTGTCATTCTTTCGAATTTTCTGGCAAAGAACCATTGAGTAGATATTCAAGTATCGGAGTCATCCATGATTCTTGCTCTCGGGATATGTTCATAATCCAATCAACATCCATTTCATCTGTGCTTGGGGCTGACAAGACTTCAACGGGAACTAACCCCAATAGTTGAGCTTCACCAGTACTCGAATACTTTGCGAGAGAATCCGCCTTCATATTTTCTCCTCGGGGAATATGGTTTATTGAATAACGGTCAAAATCTTGAAGGAGCTCCTAGGCTTTTGACAATAGGCTGGTAAATTTCCTCCTTTAGCTTGAAATTCCTTCTTGACTTGACAAACAATAAGTTGAGAATCACTGAAGATATGCAATGCCTTGATGTTTAGTTCTTTAGCGATCCTTAAACCAGCGATGAGAGCTTCGTATTCAGCTTCATTATTTGTCGAAGGGAATTCTAGTCTCAGTGCATAACATAGTGATCGCCCTTCTGGGGTTTCAAGGACAACCCCTGCTCCGGAACAGTAATCATTCCTTGCGCCATCGACATACAATTTCCATTGGATTGGGATGCCATCAATGACTTCTTCCTCACTATCACCTTTATCCGTGCATTCTGCGATGAAATCTACTAAAGCTTGTCCATTGATTGCTTTCCGGGGATGATAAGTGACATCATATTGGCTGAGTTCGATATTCCATTTCAAAAGACGGCCGAAAGTCTCAGGTCGGAATAGGACTTGCTTTAGAGGCTGATCAGTGAGGACTTTGATAGGATGAGCTTGGAAATAAGGCCTCAATTTTCTTGATGCGATCAACAAACAATAGGCGAGCTTTTCTAATCTGGAATAGTTCATCTCTGCCCCATTGAACCTTTTGCTGATATAATAGACTGGGCGTTGAATCCTTGCATCTTCCCGTACCAACATTGCACTGAGAGCATGAGACGAAATTGCCAAATATATGAAGAGATCTTCACCACTGTCAGGCTTTGAAAGTATCGGAGGCACTTCCATATGACGAATCAACTCATCAAATGCTTTCTGACATTCAGGAGTCCACTCAAAGTTCTTCTTTCCTTTTTTCAGAGCATCAAAGAATGGAATGCATTTGTCAGTAGCTTTGGAAATGAACCTACTTAAAGCAGCAACCTTTCCATTGAGACTTTACAGTTCCTTCTTCGTTCTAGGAGCCTTAACCCCTCTCAGAGCAGTGATTTGAGCTGGATTGGCTTCAATGCCCCTAGCGCTCACAATGAAACCCAAAAACTTTCCGGACTCCACTCCAAATGAACATTTCAGGGGATTAAGCTTCTATCTATACTTTCGGAGTACTGCAAACATCTCTGCCAAGTGATCCATGTGGTCCACTGCTTTCTTAGACTTTACTAGCATATCATCAACATAAACTTCCATTGTCTTGCCAATCTGTGGTTTAAACATGGTATTAACAAGCCTCTGGTAAGTTGCCCCTACATTCTTGAGTCCGAAAGGCATGACCTTGTAGTAGTAGAGTCCAACATCTGTGATGAAGCTTGTATCCTCTTGATCCTGCTCATGCATCATAATCTGGTTGTATCCGGAGTATGCATCCATGAAAGATAACAATTCATGTCCCGCTGTCCCATCCACCAACTGATCGATCCTGGGCAGCGGGAAACAGTCTTTGGGGCAGGCTTTGTTCAGATCCGAAAAATCAATGCACACTCTCCACTTTCCGTTAGCTTTCTTAACCAGCACTGGATTTGAGACCCAATTTGGATAAGTAGATTCTCTAATGAACCCGTTCTCCATGAGCCGATCCACTTCTTCTTTTAATGCTACCATTCTCTCAGGACCCTGAGTCCTTCTCTTCTATTTCACATGTGTAAATTTTGGACCAATGTTCAGGGTATGCACTGCAATCTCTGGGGATATTCCGCACATGTCCATATGAGTCCAAGCGAACACATCCAAATTAGCCTTCAAAAATGAAATCAAAACATTCTGAACTGTCGGATTGAGTTGTGAACCCACGTTAAGCACTTTGTTTGGGTCCTTTGGGTCAACAGGCACCGGTATTGTTACCTCTACTGGTACCACTCTATTCTCCCCTACACTGGCTTTCCTTGGATCCATCTCTCTTCGTGCCCCACTACATTCACCAGTGCAGGGTCCAACCTGTAATTGCTACAAGGTTGGTTCTTTGATGCGGACTGGAGCCGCCGCACCTTTTCCCATCTCTCTCTTCCTGGATTCTCGCAATTCTGCAAAATAACATTCTCGCCCCGCATCTTGGTCTCCCTTAACCACACCAACTCCATTATTTGTGGGGAATTTTAGAGTCAAGCACCATGGAGCAAGAACAGCTTTGAATGCAGCAAGAGTTGGACGGCCCAAAAAGGCGTTGTAGGCAGAGAATTCTTCAACAATTATAAAGGTTTGCTTTCGACCACCTTCCTCAGCCCTTTCCCGAGTTCTACAAACAAATCTATGGTCCCAATTGGCTGTTTGGGTTCTCCAGCAAACCCAGCAATCTTAAGTGATGAAGCTTGAACGTCAGCCATTGGAATTTTCATTTGATCAAAGATCTTCTTGAAGAGGATGTTGCATGAGGCTCCACAATCAACTAAAACTCTTCTCACAGTTGCCGGCCCAATACCAGCGGATATGACCAAAGGATCTATGGTCGGAGCTTCGATACCCAAAGAATCCCTGGCACTGAACACAATATCATCTGTGGAAGTCTTTTGTTGCTTTAAAGGCGCATCATTCTCTAAAACAAAAACATTCTCTTCAAGTAGTGCATGCTTCAAGGCCCGGGCATACCTTTCCATCTCGCCCCAGCTTCTGCCTGCTGGGTGAGGTCCTCCAGTTATTATATTGATGACAGGCCTTTCCGATTCATGCTCCACGGCCTTCTCACTTGAGCCAGGACGGTGTGCGGGAACTTGCTATTCTTGAGTTGACGAAGCTGAGGCATTTCTGTTCCTTTTCACATACTGCTGGAGCTTGTTTTTCTTTAAGAGTTGTTCAATTACCTCTTTCAATTGGCGGCATTCGTTGGTATCATGGCCGGGCTGGTTGTGGAACCGGCAGTACCTTCCACTTTTTTCCATCTTAATCGCAACTCTCATTTTAGGTGGTGCCGGATAATTGACATCATCTTTAGTTGCAAAGTAGATGTTTTCAAGGGTATCGGTAAAGGGTGTGAAATTGAAAGAACGACCTTTCTTAGCGTCTCCCTGTTTCTTTCCACCATCGTTTCCCCTTTTCTAAGTGTTTGGTTCCTTCTTGCTCGTAGCAGCACCATTGTTCCCAGCTTGCCCTGATACCACCTTAGCTGGTGCTTGGAGGCTCTCCAAGCGCATGAATTCATCCGCTTTCTTGTAGAATTTGTCAAGTGATTTTGGTTCTTTCATTTTCAACCATTTTTCAAATTCGCTTGACTTGTCAATTGCCCTCATCAAGTACGTCAAGACCATGCGTGGCTCAGCATTATCCACCTCAGCCAATGCTATGTTAAAGAGATTCAAGAACGACCTGATAGATTCTCCCGGATTTTGCTCTAGACTTGAGAGCGACATTATGTCCTTTGCTTTAGAAGCATACAATCGAAATTGCTCCTTGAATTTCCTGGTCAAATCGAAGAATTGATCGATGGACCTGACCGGCAGCTTTGTAAACCATAAAGAGCTACACCTTCTAGATAAACCGGGAAGTATCGGCATTTAATTTCATCAGATGCCCTGGCACCAGTCATGTGCCAGTCGTATTTGTACAGAAACTCGTTAGGATCACTCGTCCCCTTGTAAGCCGGAATAGTAGGGGGAACAAATTTCCTTGGGAACTCTGCTTTCAAGATCCTTTCGGTAAATGGAGTTTTGCTTGGAGCAAATCCCCACTCTTTCTCATCTTCATCTCTTCGCATACTTTCCTTCATGATTTGACGAACCATACCCGAAAAATACTCTTCATCATTTAGAGGCTCTGGAGGACACGCATCAGCCACTCTCTCTGAATTCTGCCTTGACAATCGTTCACGGAGGGTCGGCTGCGGCCCTGACCCTCCAGCTTGAAGAGGAGTCCTTTCTACAGGGTCTGCGGCTCTTTGAGAAATGTTTCCTTCAACATCCTGAATTCCCATAGTAGGGTTCCCATCATTATTACTTGGTTGACGGTTTGCCCCAAACAGATCATTTAACTTACTCAAGATCAGGGCATTCTGAGCATTCTGGGCCTCCAACTGTGCATTCTGAGCATTCAATTGTTGATTCAGCCCCAAAACTACAACATCCAATTCTGCTCGGGTAACTCCAACAGTTGGAGCTGCTTGACTTGAAGGAGGAGAGGTAGCAGTATTCTCTTGAACATTATCGGATCTTATAGAATTTCGTTTTCTCCCAGGAGCCATTATTTCAAACAAACTTCTGGTTTTAAAAGAAATCCTTTCAACAATCCTTCGCGGAGCAATAGTGGAAGTTTCCTGAGTTGGGTTCTCAGTGAAAGCACCAAAAATGTTAACGTGAAAATCAGATGCTAACAACCCGGTGCAAGCTGAAGTTGAATGGAAGCACCACACGTGTAAACGGGAACTACAAACAAGTAGAGAAATCACAGAAAAAAGCAGAAAAGACAACAGTTTTTCTAGTGGTTCGGCTTAGGGTAAGCCTACGTCCACTTTAAATCTCTTTATTACTGAATTTGGTTACAACTTTACAGGAATCTTCAATTACAACACACTTTAGACTAGTAGATCAAATTTTGATGGAGAATAATCTTTCGAATTCATGTTGGATGATGTAGATTTTCTCTTGAAGATTGTAGTAATGTCCTCGGTGTTTGGAGTACTTGAAGTGTTGAATGAGTCGAGAATTCAGCAGAGTATCGACGCTTGAAGTGATTGGCCAAAAAGTCCTCTTCCTGTTTGAGGTAGGTCGGTATTTATAGAAAAATATTCATTTTGGATCGTAAGTCGTGTTCGACTCATGGTAACCCGTGGCCGAGTTAAGTTGGGTCGTGGGCGACTCAGCTGGTAGAGTTCATGCTTGGTGTCAGAGCGCCTTCGGTCTTCTGGATATAGCGCAAGTCCTAACTCGTTCACGAGTTAAGAGGTCATGGCCGACTTATCTGACTAAGCCCTTGGTTCCTCAATGGTTCACTTCTTCAGAATTACAAGTCATGAGTCGCTCACGAGTCAACTCTCTTTGACATAAGCATTGTGACTGCAGGCCACGACTCAGTGGTTTTAGGTCGTAGGTGAGTCATGCTGAGTCGTGAGTCGTGAGTCGCTTCCTTGAGTCGCTGACGACTCGAGGTAGGTCGTAGGTTGCACGATTCTGTGACCCGCGCAACTCCTCAATTTGTTGAGTTGGTAACTCATTGAGTCGTTCCGCTTCTCTTAAGCCGCCTTGAATTCTAACTCGCCAGCTTGTTGAGTCGCTTCTACCCTTAAGTCGTGAATTATCTTGAGTCGTACAACCATTGAGTCGGTAAGAACCTTAAGTCGTGAAGGACTTAAGTCGTGATCCATCCCTTCTTTCTTAAACCGTTAAGTCGTAGACTCCTATATGTCGTAAGTCGTTCACTTCCGTAAGCTATTTACTCCTTTAGGTCGACCAATCCCTGACTCGTTAAGTCGTGTAACTCCCTTAAATCGCTAACTTGTTAAGTCGGTTACTTATTGAGTCGGACCACTCCTTAAGTCGCTCTACTTCTTTAAGACGTGAGTCGTCTCAGGTCTTAACTCATTGATCAAATGGGGTTAACAGATGGCCTGAAATTCCTTCCGGCGATTCGTCCTATTCTCGGTCATGTTAAACAGAGCGCTCTTGCCTGTTCGAATGACGTCTATGTTCAACATGACGCATTTGTTCACCTAGCTGAGAAACTTTCCGAAGTCTCTGTGGAGCGCCAGCATGAGATAGACCATTTTAAGCTTGAGGCTGTCCACGAAAGAAACATCATTAAGGCCCAAGACGAAAAAATCGTCACTTATAAGTTTGAACTCGACGTCGCCCATCGGAGTGCCAGGGATACTGCTGAGGCCGTTACTCGCTTGGAATCAACTCATAAGAAAGAGCTTGACGAGGTGGTTCACCGATGTGGGGCTTTAGCCTTAGAGAAGGACTCCGTTCAAAACGAGAGGGATGCGTTCAGCACCCGGGTCAAGGAACTTGAGGAGCTTCTCCGCAGAAAGAAAGAGGAGAAAACGGCTACCCAAAAAGAGTCACAGCGATACTGTGACGAGATTGTCGCCACCCGACTTTTAAAAGAACAACTCGAGGGCGAGCTTTCCAGGGTTGAGATGTTAAAGAGCGAGGCCCGTGAAGAGGGTAAGAAGATGGAATTGATGGACATCGATTCTCGTCTTGAGGCAGCCAGGGAAGAAGGTAGAGAAGAGATCAAAACCGCGTTCGACCCACTCATTGCCAAATTCAACGCCAGCGTGCTCATGCATCGTAACATAACTTTTTTGGGCGATGGCTATCTTGAATCATTGCTCGAGGCGTGCGAAACCTTAATTCAGATCAGGAAGGTCGAGCGCGGTGTCGAGAAGGATGACGAGGGGGCTTTGATAAAAGAATTTCTGAAGGGAAATGAGTCTTCGGACCTATCAGCGGCCAATGCCCTTTATTGCAAAGGCTCCCCCTCTATAAAAGGGAAAGAAGCTATCGCCGGTCCATCCGGGGTCGAGCCTCCTATTCATGTGCCTACCCAGCCGGCCAGTTGGCTGATATTTGATCCTTTTGAACGTCACATTGGCTACGATCCGGAAGCCCCCGGTCTAAGCGTTCATGTTTTGTCTCCTACCCCGGAGGGTGAGACCCCCCCTAACGGCTGAAATCTAGCCGGAACCTGGTGGGAAGTTCTTTTGCATTAACATCCTAAGTGTTTCCCTAGAAGCTGTCGTATTCTAATACTTGCTTTTCGTGACTTTGTGCAGATCGTTCTGATCTCGAACCCACTCCGAGGAGCAATGTCGCCAAGGAGGCGGAGAAGGAAACAAGTGAGGTCCCTCACGCAGGTGAGGCTCCCGGTCCTGATGCTCAAGTGATCGAGGTGCTTGATGAAGGTAAGTCTAATTCCTCCTCTGGGAGTTATGAAGTAGAAGTCACAGACGCCTTTGAGCATACATCTGAATTGAGCATGATGGAGCGTCTCGAGAAAGAGAAAAGAGATACGGTCAAGGTCAAGGTTGAGCCGCGTGAAGTGGACCTGGACGGTCCCTTGAACAAGCCATTGAAGGTCATCCTTCCTGGCAGGTCCAAGCCCTTGGATGTTCCCCCTACTTCTTCAGTTGTACTCCTTCATCAAGGAAAGGTTCCAAGGGTAAACGCTCTGGGGAAGAGCCGTCCTGGAAGAAGTTAAAGAAGCACAAGAAGTGACTACTGTCCTCGTTCAACATGAGTCAATCTAAGTCGTGTAATAATTTTTTGTAATTTTTGTAGATAGACTGTTGACTCCGAATTTTGGAGTGCTTGTAGCAGAAAACTTTTCTTGAATAAAGTTTAGTTTCCTTTTCTGTCTTTTCAAAAGATTCTTATTATTTAATTTTCTTTGTGATTGTGATTCGAATTCATGTTGTTGTTCGTAAAATAGACTTCTTGGTTTGTCTTCACATAGCCCGTTGATTCTCTGAGAGTTATTCATTTTCCTCCAATGCTTCAAGCACTTAGAACATTTTTTAATCTGTACAATGGGAACTTAGAATATTCCAATCTGCATTCTGGGGACTTGGAGAATTTTTACCGTTTATACTCGAGTTCACGCTTCAGGGACTTCGAGTACTCCAGTTTGCACTCCAAGGACTTGGAGATTTTGAGTCGTTTGTACTTGAGTCCGAACTCCGGGGACATAGAGCACTGTGGTCTGTACTACGGAGACTTTGAGATTTTGAGTCGTTTGTACTCGACTCCACACTCCGGGGACTTAGTGAACTCCAGTCCGCACTCCGGGGACTTGATGATTTTGAGTCGTTTATACTCGAGTCCGCACTCCCGGGACATAGAGTACTCCAGTCCTCACTCTAGGAACATGGAGGTTTTATTCGTTTATACTCGAGTCTGCACTCCGGGGACGTAGAGTACTCCAGTCCGCACTCCGGGGACTTGGAGGTTTTTATTCGTTTATACTCGAGTCCGCACTCCAGGGACTTAGAGTACTCTAGTCCGCACTCCGTGGACTTGGAGGTTTTTATTCGTTTATACTCGAGTCCGCACTCCGGGGACTTAGAGTACTCCAGTCCGCACTCCGGGGGCTTGGATATTTTGAATCGTTTATACTCGAGTCCGCACTCCGAGGAATTAGAGTACTCCAGTCCGCACTCCGGGGACTGGGAGATTTTGAATTGTTTATACTCGAGTCCACACTTCAGGGACTTAGAGTACTCCGCACTCCGAGGACTTAGAGATTTTTAATTGTTTATAGCGTTCGTACGCCAGCCAGAATAATATAATTTTAATCGTTTTCCACAGGACTATCTTACGCAGAAACATTAATCATTCATGAAAAAGATGGCTTCAAGCCTTTATAAATGAAAGCAAGCTAAATTGCCTTATTACATGCCAAGAACTAGAAATGAAAACGTACTGGAACTAAATGCAACTACTGCATGAAGGAAATAGACTAAGTATAATAACGTCGCAAGTGCTCGTTGTTCCATGCTCGGGGGAGTGGCGCACCATCGACGGTCGCTAGCTTGAAAGTTCCTTCTCCAAACCTCCGTTTGATGACGTACGGACCTTCCCATGCGGGGTTCATATGAGATGGGGCTGGAAAAACTCATTTCAAAACGAGATCTCCCACATCAAAGATTCTCTGTTGGACTTTTTCATTATAATATCTGGCGACCCGATGCCTGTATGAGGCCGCTCTCAAATCGGCTTCTTCGCGTTTTTCATCAATAAAGTCCAATGATTCCAATAAGAGATCCCAGTTTGACGCAGGGTCGTAGTGAGTTACCCGGTGAGATGGAACTTCAAGTTCCACGGGTATGACACTTCCGTGCCATATACCAAATGGAGTGTGGCTAGTCGCGGTCTTGTGGGTGGTTCTATAGGCCCAAAGCGCCGTCGAGAGTACATCTACCCACTTGCCTCTAGCTTTTTCCAAATGCTTTTTCAATATGGACTTGATCATTTTGTTTACGGCTTCTACCTGTCCATTCGCCTTCGGGTGAGCAACTGCTGCAAACCTTTTCTCAATGCCATATTTCTGACAAAGTTCTTTGAACTCCTTACTTTCGAATTGTTGTCTGTTATAATGGTCCGACGAAGGCCAAAACGGCATATGATATTTCGTACAATGAAGTTAATAACTTTCTTGGTGGTGATCGTGGCCATAGGCTCTGCCTCTGCCCATTTGGTAAAGTAATCGACCGCAACTATTGCATATTTCATGCCTCCTTTGGCTATGGGTAAAGAGCCGATCAGGTCAATCCCCCACATCGCAAATGACCAGGGACTAACAGTTTGTGTGAGTTCCGTCGGCGGTGCTCTTGGAATTTTTGCGTATACCTGGCATTTGTCACATTTTCTCACATAGTTTGCAGCGTCCCGATTCATGGTTGGCCAATAGTATCCATAGCGGAGGATTTTCTTTGCCAATGCTTGCCCCCCGGTATGATCACCGCACTCTCCCTCGTGGACTTCCTTTAATACCTGTTTTATCTCATCATGGGCCATGCACCGGAGTAAGTGGGTCGAGAATCCCCTCCGATACATTACCCCGTCATGTATTACATAACATGAAGCCTTATGAAGGACTTGGCGTCTTTCGCTCCTCTTCTCAGGCAAATCCGCTTGTAGCAGGTACTGCTTGATTGGGGTCAACAATGATTCCTTCTCAAGTTTGATCTCTAACACAAAATCTTTCTCCATTACGTCTATACTTGGAGCATAGAGGGTCTCAACAAGGAACAATCCCATTTGCTGTGCATCACCAGTGCTTGCAAATTTTGCCAGCGAATTGGCTTCTCTGTTTTGTTCGCATGGGACAAACGAGATGTCGTAGTATTCCAGATTTGCCAGCAGCTCTTGAACCCGAGCAAGGTAAGGAGCAAGTCTTTGTCCCTTCACTTGATAGTCTCCCCGCACCTGATATACTACCAGTTGCGAGTCACAGAAGATTTTGTTTGACTTCACTCCCAGTTCGATAACAAGTGTCAAGCCAGCAATCAATGCTTCATATTCGGCTTCGTTATTTGTTGATGCAAACTCGAGCTTCAAAGCGTAGCATATTGATCGGTCTTCAGGAGTTACGAGGATTATACCTTCCCCCGAGCAATGGTCGTTAGACGCCCCATCGGTGTACATCTTCCATCGAATGGGGGGTATGATTCTGTGATAGGTCGGTTTATCTAGCACAGTGAATTCAGCAATGAAGTCGGCTAGTGCTTGTCCTTGCATGGCCCTTCGCGGTAGATAGGCGACATCAAACTGACTCAACTCAATATTCCATTTTAACATCCTTTCGGAAGTTTCTGGTCGTTGGAGTACCTGCCGTAGGGGTTGGTCAGTGTAGACACTGATTGAGTGTGCCTGAAAGCAGGGGCGAAGCTTGCGTGATGCGATCACCAAGAAATAGGCTAGTTTTTCAATCTTTGGATAATTTCTTTCTGCCCCTGTCATGTGTTTACTGACATAGTAAACCGGCTTTTGAATCCGGTCTTCCTCGCCGACCAAGGCTGTACTGATAGCGTGCTGGGATACCGCCAAGTATACATACAATATTTCATGGTCTATCGGCTTGGACAGTACAGGGGGACTTTCCAAGTGCCTTACTAGAGCCCAGAATGCTTCCTCACGGTCGATTGTCCATTCAAAGTTTCTCTTTCCTTTCTTTGTAATGTAGAAGAATGGAATAC
This sequence comes from Allium cepa, assembly GCA_030765085.1. Lineage (NCBI taxonomy): Eukaryota > Viridiplantae > Streptophyta > Magnoliopsida > Asparagales > Amaryllidaceae > Allium > Allium cepa. The sequence continues at coordinate 664,533,298 of CM060945.1, forward strand.
ACTTGTCTGTAGCTCTGAATATGAATCGACTTAGCGCAGCCACTTTTCCATTCAGACTTTGCACCTGCTTTATGGTTCTGGGTACTTGTATATCTCGGATAGCCTGGATCTTCTCTAGGTTAGCCTCGATTCCCCGAGCATTCACAACGAATCCCGGAAACTTTCCTGATGCTACGCCGAATGAACACTTCAACGGATTGATCTTCATTCCATAATGCCTAAGTATGTCAAACATCTCTGCTGGGTCTCGGATGTGGACGTTTGACTACCGTGACTTCACTAGCATGTCATCCACATAGACTTCCATTGTTTTACCAATCTGATCTTTGAACACTCGATTCACAAAGCGTTAATAAGTCGGTTCTGCGTTCTTCAACCCAACTGGCATTACTACATAGGAATACAATCCCATGATCGTGACAAAAATGGTGTGTTCTTGGTCTGGGAGGTGCATTGGGATTTGATTATACCCTGAATACGCATCCATAAATTATAATAACTCATGTCCGGCAGTTGAGTCGACCAGATGGTCAATCCTAGGCAACGGGAAACTATCCTTAGGGCACGCTTTGTTTAAATCAGAATAATCAACACAGGCCCTCCATTTTCCATTTGCTTTCTCTAGTAGCACCAGATTAGATACCCATCCAGGGTAGAGGGCGTCACGGACAAACCCATTGGCTTTGAGCTTTTCCACCTCCTCTTTGAGAGCCGCGGACCTCTCCGGGTCCATGCCTCTCTTTTTTTTTCACTGGTACATATTTCGGGTCTATGTTCAACATATGACTTGCGATCGTAGGAGAAATCCCGCACATATCAGAATGTGTTTAGGCGAAAACATCAAGATTCTCTCGGAGGAAATCGGTAAGGTTCTCAGTGGCCAAAGGGTCGAGTTGCGACCCAATTTTAAGGACTCGTGATGGGTCGCTCTGGCTAACTGGGATGTCAATTGTGAGTTCAGCCAGTGCTGCATTGGTTTCCCTGGGTTCCCCATTATCGTCTCTCGGATCTATGTCCCTATAGATCCGAGAATGTTGCCCGAGCCAGGGCTCGGGCGCTACTTGTCAATCATCAGCATTTCGGCTGCGGACGGAGCGGTCCACAATCTTTCCTTTCTCTCTACGTCGTGCCTCCCTTAGTTCAGCTACATAGCATGCACGGCCGATTGCCTGGTCGCCGTGTACCACTCCTACCCCTTTGTCTGTTGGAAATTTTAACGTCAAACACCAAGGGGCCAAAGCTGCCTAAATTCTGCCAGGGCTGGACGACCCAAAAATACGTTGTACGGGGAATCAACGTCCAATACTATGAATGGTAAGATTCGCACCCTTCTGCGTTCACCTTTTCCTAGTTCAACTGGTAATTCCACATATCCCACTGCATCAGTCGGTGCGTCATTAAAGCCATGGATTCTGGCTTTGGATGGCTTCAAATCCTTGGTCTCCAGCTTCATTTGGTCGTATACCTTACGGAAGATGATGTTAACGGAACTTTCGCAATCAATTAGAATTCTCTTTACGAAAGCCAGGCCGATGGTCGCGGATATGACCATTGGGTCAATGGTAGGAGCCTCTACCTTATCCGCATCTCTGCTTCTGAATACGATATCATCATTCATCGTGCGCTGCTTCTTTGTAGGAGTCCCATCCTCCACATTCGAACAAAACTTGTACTCCGCATGTCTTAAGGAGTTAGCATATCGCTCCATCTCCTGCCAATTCTTATCTGTAGGATGAGGTCCGCCGGCAATCGTGTTAATAACCAATCTACCCACAGTCCGAGTAGGTTGTTCCGGTTGGTGTGAGGCTGGCCCGCATCCAGGGTCTAATGTTTCTTGCCTCCCATCCTGTAGGTCTTTGACAAATTCCTGCAGCTTTTTCTGTCTTATCAGCTTTTCAATAGCATCATGGAGGTGTCTACACACCTCCGTGTTGTGCCCATAAGACTCGTGAAAACGGCAATACTTCCGCTTCTGTTCTTCCGTCGATTCCTTTGGATGCGGCTTTCTATATTGGAAAGTGTTGCAAGTTGATAGATAGATGCTTTCAAGAGATGCGTTCAGCGGGGTGTATTCATTGTATGTTGGGATCCTTGATTTCCATTTCCCTGTTTCTTTTTTCTTTCCGGGATTTCCACCTTCGGATCCTTTAGACAGCCCGGGCTTGTTCTGGATGTTAACTTGAGTTTTTCCAGGATTATCTCCATTTTGTTTCACGACGATGTTACTTTTCACAGACTCTTGAACGGGCACTGATGCCTTGTCTCTCCTTGTCCACCGAGCTTCCTCCCTTCGTATGAACTGAGGAGCTTTCGAATAAAAATGTTCAAGCATAGCTAGGGGCTTCCCCGCCAACCAAACTCCAAATACAGAATCCGGATCCACTCCACGCGTTACTGCCATCAAAATCGCGTGGTCGCTAGGATTGTTCACCTCGGTAGCAGCAACATGAAATCTTTGCAAGTATGCTTTCAATGACTCTCCTGGAGTTTGAGTTACACTTGATAAGGACATCACATCCTTTGGACGAGTGGTGTGTATCCTGAATTGTTCTACTAATTTCATTGCTAATTCGTCGAAGCTGGATATAGATCGTGGTGGGAGTCGAGTGAACCACATGGTGGCAATCCCAGAAAAGGTGATTGGGAAACACCTACACTTGGTTGCGTTATTAGCTCATGCAGAATCCATCATCCATCCGTACCTCATCACATGGTGCCTGGGGTCAGTCTTCCCTTCGTAAGCTGGAATGGCGGGCATGTTGAACTTTCTTGGGTATTCGGCCTGTAGAATGGTATCCATGAAGGGAGTATGACTCGTAGACACTCCCTAGTCTTCATTAGTTAGACCTTGGTTTTCTTTTATCAACTGCCTGACCATAGCCGTCAAATCCAAGGTTTGTATGGAAGATGGAAGGTTGGGATCCGTTCCATGGGACCGTGCAGGTTGATGTCCCGTCCAATTTGGGTCTTGGTTTCTAGTAGATCGATCAGTAGCACCTGCATGTGCATCTTCATCCTTATGGCGTCTACGCCTAGGAGGTTCATCGGCAGAGGTCGAACTATCATCTTCAGAGTAAGGGACTGGGCTACCTCCAGCATTCAAATGCTGCTGCTGAGTAAGCTGAGTCATGAGGTCAGCGTTGGCTTGCATTTTCTCAGCAAGTTGCTTTCTACTTTCCTTAAGTTCTCTTATCAAGTCATTGAATTCTTCTCGGGAAACAACTTCTGCTTCGTTTTGGTTGGAGGGCCCTGCACCTCGAATCGCCTGTTGATTGCTAGTTCCCAGTTGTTGCAAACTAGCGGTTTCGTGGGCATCTTCATTTTGAGAGGCTGATCTCGTTCGTGGTCTTCCCATGGTAGAGTTGTTGGTTATAACTCTGAGTAGAATCAATAGATGCCTTATAAATGAGTATGGATCTCCTTTGGGGGATTTATGCAATCCAGTAGCTGCAAAGTAGATCCTAATAGCCCGAGAATTCAAATTCTCAGTGAAAGTATTGAAATTTTAGCATCAAAATTGGCTACTAACACCCTTAGAAAGATTGTGTAGAGAGAATAACGAAGAAAGTAAATTAAAACTGAGAATAGAGTATATATTTAAATGCAGAGAACAAGAACACCAAATTTATAGTGGTTCGGCGTAACTGCCTACATCCACTTTGAAGTTGATTTCCATTGATTTCCTTGATGGGTGATTACAGATACAATCCGTTTTTAGTTACTAGAATACAATTGCAAAGTAAAAGAAATAAGTCTGGAATGAGTCTTGAAAATGGCAGAGTCTCCCCAGTGTTCTCTAAAATCTCCCCCATTTTTCTATGCCCCCACCCCTCTATTTATAGGCGAAGGTGGGTTGGACATCCCTGGTGGGCCTGGTAGCTGAATATCTTGGCCCGAGTGAAGTGGTCTCTATGCGCCGAACAAGAGAGGCCGACGATCAAATGCCGAACGTCCAAATGCCGAACGTACCCCCCCATGCCGAACAATCTCCTTCGGCAGAGCGGGTTGAGACCGAACACACTGAATGCCGTGGGGAGCACTTGGGTCAAACAATGATAGGAGCCAAACTAGTGTCATGTCATGGCCGAACGATTGCTAGGCCGAACGAGATGAGGCCGAATGCTCTGAGTGCCGGACACTTCCCAATGCCGAACAAGGTGTGGATGCCGATCGATATGGGATGCCGGATGTCACTTGATGCCGAATGATGTTCTTGGCCGAACGTAACTTATATGCCGAGCGATGTCTTATGCCGGACCATTCTACCATGCCGAGCGTGCTTGGATGCCGAGAGTTATGGGGCCGAACCACTTAAAGGCCAAACGAGGTTTCTGGCCGGACGATGCCTTTGGCCGAACGAAGCCTTTTGCCGACCGAGGCCTTTGGCCGAGCGCTCCTAAATGACGGTTGCAAAGAAATGTTGGATGACCCAGTTGGGCTGAATGGTGGGTATGCCGAGTACCGAGTTGCCTGGCCAAATCTCCAGGAAACAACCGGACTTGCTTATCATTATGCAATCTTGATGGTGGATCGAGCTTGGAGTTTGGACCTTGGAGCTTAGTCTTTGGAGATTTTGGATCAGAGTTGCACTATTGGATTTTGTGAAGACTTATCTCATATTGTATCATGTTTCGCTATATTTTGTTGTATTCTCTGATGTTGATGATTATCATTGTATCAAATTGATATATTGGATATTGTATTCATGTTGTATCAGTGATATCATCTTTTATTTCCGCTGTGTTATTTATTATCTAATGTTGTTGCAAGCTCCGGCGATACGAATTTTGGTGTTGTTTGTCGGACATCGAGTTCGGGTCGTCACAGTATAACTGCTATTCTATTTAATATTATATTTTTATCTGCTGCGAATGTGATAATTCGTGTTTGGCGTTTCCTGTTTTCTTCTTCTTCTATCTCTTTCTTCTTTCCCTAACTATCTGGAGTTTTCAGGATTGAAAATTCCAGGTCGTTACAGTTGGTATCAGAGCTGAAGGTTAAGTGAGAACCTTGGCTTTGGTGGGGAATACTCATTAAGGATAGGGTCAATGGTACCCTTGAATGAGTTGAGTGTCTATATATATATGAGAGCGTATTTGTTATTTTCCTGTATAAAGATTTTCAATGATTTTATATGAGAATATATTTTGATATATATATAAAGCAATATTTCTTACTCATAAATGTTAAGGTAATTGGTTGTTAAGTTATTGGAATTAAATTAAGAGGTGATAGAAATACAGCCAAATTAAAATTAAATAAAGGTAAGTTTGAAAAGGATTCAAACTGAAATTAAATCTTGAATTTGGAGAAAAGTTTCAAAGTAATATAATAATGAATTGGTTCCAGATATGATAATCTTGGTTATTATCATTGTTGTGTTCAATAATAAAATGTGTGTTAATGAGTAAGCAAAATGAAATGTTTTAAGGAAGTAAAACATTTGGGTAAGTCTGACTTATGAACTGAAATTGAAAAAGGGTTTAAGTGGTGAAGTATTAAATCTAAGTCCAGAAAATTTGGGAACTTTGTTCCAAGTGTTTGAAAAAAAAATAGTATTATTTGAATAAAAGAGCTTGATTCAAACAAGAGTTGTTTGAAAATTTATAGAAATTTGTTTTGAATTAAAAACCAAAGGTGGTTTAAAATTTAAAGTATAGCTTGGTATGTAAAGGAATTAATATGAATATGTGGATATACATAATATCAAAGATGGTTTGAAATAAACTCTAAATGTTGAGTTTTAAATTTGGAATGAGATGTGATAACCAAGGTGATAAGTTTTGAACTTATAAGATTATTAATGTGGAATTTAAAATTTGAATGGGAATTCAAATTGTGTAGATTTGACTAGATTAAGTAAATTGAATTTAACTTTGAGAAAGTCAAATAAGAAACCTGAATTGGAAATTTCAAGATGAAATTGGGATTTAACCTGGAAAGTCAAATGGTTAATTTGAATTGGGAGTTTGTGTAATCTCAAAATGGGTTTGAGATCTAGAAATTGAAAATGGATGGATCTTTTAAAATAATGATACCCTCCCGTTGTTATTAATAATCTTTAAGCTGAAATTGGATTTGCTTAAATAAATGAAGAAAAGGGGTGTGGTAGTATATCCATTACTAAGATAAAATGGAATCATTTTGGACTTAAAATTTGAATGTTAAGATAAAAATTGAAATTTGATGATAAATTGAATTTCAAAGATTTAGTTGTTTAAAAAAAGATTTGGATTATTATTTTAACTTTGAAATAGGTTAAAAATGGAATTTGGATTCAAAATTAAATGGTTTAAAGATATAAGTTGATTTGATTTAAAGGATTAAATCAACATTTAATAATTTAACTCGAATTTATATTATTCGGGATGGTTTAAATTTGAAATTTGAATTGAATTAGTTCAAATTGAATTTGACTTGAATTAATTGGAATTGTGATTGAGGATGGATAAGTTTAAAAATTCAAATGGAAAATTTGAGTTGGATTGATTTGAAATGAAATTGAAGATGAATGGGTTCAAATTCAAATGGGAGTTGGGAAATTACTTCAAATATCATCGACTGCCTGACCATAGCCGTCAAATCCGAGGTTTGTATAGAAGACGGGAGGTTGGGCTCCGTTCCATGGGACCGTGCAGGTTGATGTCCCGTCTAATTTGGGTCTTGGTTTCTAGTAGATCGATCAGTAGCACCTGCATGTGCATCTTCATCCTTACGGCATCTACGCCTAGGAGGTCCATCGGCAGAGGTCTAACTATCATCTTCAGAGTAAGGGACTGGGCTACCTCCAGCATTCAGATGTTGCTGCTGAGTAAGCTGAGTCATGAGGTCAGCGTTGGCTTGCATTTGCTCAGCAAGTTGCTTTCTACTTTCCTTAAGTTCTCTTATCAAGTCATTGAATTCTGCTCGGAAAACAACTTCTGCTTCGTTTCGGTTGGAGGGCCCTGCACCTCGAATCGCTTGTTGATTGCTAGTTCCCAGTTGTTGCACACTAGCGGTTTCGTGGGCATCTTCATTTTGAGAGGCTGATCTAGTTCGTGGTCTTCCCATGGTAGAGTTGTTGGTTGTAACTCTGAGTAGAACCAACAGATGCCTTACAAATGAGTATGGATCTCCTTTGGGGGATTTATGCAATCCAGTAGCTGCAAAGTAGATCCTAATAGCCCGAGAATTCAAATTCTCAGTGAAAGTATTGAAATTTTAGCATCAAAATTGGCTACTAACACCCTTAGAAAGATTGTGTAGAGAGAATAACGAAGAAAGTAAATTAAAACTGAGAATAGAGTATATATTTAAATGCAGAGAACAAGAACACCAAATTTATAGTGGTTCGGCGTAACTGCCTACATCCACTTTGAAGTTGATTTCCATTGATTTCCTTGATGGGTGATTACAGATACAATCCGTTTTTAGTTACTAGAATACAATTGCAAAGTAAAAGAAATAAGTCTGGAATGAGTCTTGAAAATGGCAGAGTCTCCCCAGTGTTCTCTAAAATCTCCCCCATTTTTCTATGCCCCCACCCCTCTATTTATAGGCGAAGGTGGGTTGGACATCCCTGGTGGGCCTGGTAGCTGAATATCTTGGCCCGAGTGAAGTGGTCTCTATGCGCCGAACAAGAGAGGCCGACGATCAAATGCCGAACGTCCAAATGCCGAACGTACCCCCCCATGCCGAACAATCTCCTTCGGCAGAGCGGGTTGAGAACGAACACACTGAATGCCGTGGGGAGCACTTGGGTCGAACAATGATAGGAGCCAAACTAGTGTCATGTCATGGCCGAACGATTGCTAGGCCGAACGAGATGAGGCCGAATGCTCTGAGTGCCGGACACTTCCCAATGCCGAACAAGGTGTGGATGCCGATCGATATGGGATGCCGGATGTCACTTGATGCCGAATGATGTTCTTGGCTGAACGTAACTTATATGCCGAGTGATGTCTTATGCCGGACCATTCTACCATGCCGAGCGTGCTTGGATGCCGAGAGTTATGGTGCCGAACCACTTAAAGGCCAAACGAGGTTTCTGGCCAGACGATGCCTTTGGCCGAACGAAGCCTTTTGCCGACCGAGGCCTTTGGCCGAGCGCTCCTAAATGACGGTTGCAAAGAAATGTTGGATGACCCAGTTGGGCCGAATGGTGGGTATGCCGAGTACCGAGTTGCCTGGCCAAATCTCCAGGAAACAACCGGACTTGCTTATCATTATGCAATCAAATGCCGAACGTCCAAATGCCGAACGTACCCCTCCATGCCGAACAATATCCTTTGGCTGAGCGGGTTGAGGCCGTACGCACTGAATGCCGTGGGGAGCACTTGGGCCGAACAATGCTAGGAGCCGAACTAGTGTCATGTCATGGACGAACGATTGCTAGGCCAAACGAGATGAGGTCTAATGCTCTGAGTGCCGAACACCTCCCAATGCCGAACAAGGTGTGGATGCCGATCGATATGGGATGCCGGATGTCACTTGATGCCGAACGATGTTCTTGGCCGAATGTAACTTGTATGCCGAGCGATGTCTTATGCCGGACCATTCTACCATGCCGAGCGTGCTTGGATGCCGAGCGTTATGGTGCCGAACCACTTAAAGGCCAAGCGAGGTTTCTGGCCGGATGATGCCTTTGGCCGAACGAAACCTTTGGCCGACCGAGGCCTTTGGCCGACCGAGGCCGTTGGCCGAGCACTCCTGAATGACGGTTGCAAAGAAATGTTGGATGACCCAGTTGGGCCGAATGGTGGGTATGCCGAGTACCGAGTTGCCTGGCCAAATCTCCAGGAAACAACTGGACTTGCTTATCTTTATGCAATCTTGATGGTGGATCGAGCTTGGAGTTTGGAGCTTAGTCTTTGGAGCTTTTGGATCAGAGTTGCAGTATTGGATTTTGTGAAGACTTATCTCATATTGTATCATGTTCCGCTGTATTTTGTTGTATTCTCTGATGTTGATGATTATCATTGTATCAAATTGATATATCGGATATTGTATTCATGTTGTATCAGTGATATCATCTTTTATTTCCAATGTGTTATTTATTATCTAATATTGTTGCAAGCTCCGGCGATACGAATTTTGATGTTATTTGTCGGACATCGAGTTCCGGTCGTCACAATATAACTGCTATTCTATTTAATATTATATTTTGATCCGCTGCGAATGTGATAATCCGTGTTTGGCGTTTTCTGTTTTCTTCTTCTTATATCTCTTTCTTCTTTCCCTAACTATTTGGAGTTTTCAGGATTGAAAATTCCAGGTCGTTACAGTTGGTACCATGAAGGTTAAGTGAGAACCTTGGCTTTGGTGGGGGATACTCATTAAGGATAGGGTCAATGGTACCCTTGAATGAGTTGAGTGTCCATATATATATGAGAGCGTATTTGTTATTTTCTTATATAAAGATTTTAAATGATTTTATATAAGAATATATTTTGATATATATATATATATATATATAAAGCAATATTTATTACTCATAAATGTTAAGGTAATTGGTTGTTAAATTATTGGAATTAAATTAAGAGGTGATAGAAATACAACCAAATTAAAATTAAATAAAGGTAAGTTTGAAAAGGATTCAAACTGAAATTAGATCTTGAATTTGGGGAAAAGTTTCAAAGTAATATATTAATGAATTGGTTTCCAGATATGATAATCTTGGTTATTATCATTGTTGTGTTCAATAATAAAATGTGTGTTAATGAGTAAGCAAAATGAAATATTTTAAGGAAGTAAAACATTTGGGTAAGTCTGACATATGAACTGAAATTGAAAAAGGGTTTAAGTGGTGAAGTATTAAATCTAAGTCCAGAAAATTTGGGAAATTTGTTCCAAGTGTTTGAAAAAAATAATATAAACAGTATTATTTGAATAAAAGAGCTTGATTCAAACAAGAGTTGTTTGAAAATTTATAGAAATTTGTTTTGAATTAAAAACCAAAGATGGTTTAAAATTTAAAGTATAACTTGGTATGTAAAGGAAATTAATATGAATATATGGATATACATAATATCAAAGATGGTTTGAAATAAACTCTAAATGTTGAGTTTTAAATTTGGAATGAGATGTGATAACCAAGGTGATAAGTTTTGAACTTATAAGATTATTAATGTGGAATTTAAAATTTGAATGGGAATTCAAATAGTGTAAATTTGACTGGATTAAGTAAATTGAATTTAACTTTGAGAAAGTTAAATAAGAAACCTGAATTGGAAATTTCAAGATGAAATTGGGATTTAACTTGGAAAGTTAAATGGTTAATTTGAATTGAGTTTGTGTTATCTCAAAATGGGTTTGAGATCTAGAAATTGAAAATGGATGGATGTTTTAAAATAATGATACCCTCCAGTTGTTATTAATAATCTTTAAGTTGAAATTGGTTTTGCTTAAATAAATGAAGAAAAGGGGTGTGGTAGTATATCCATTACTAAGATAAAATGGAATCATTTTGGACTTAAAATTTGAATGTTAAGATACAAAATTGAAATTTGATGATAAATTGAATTTCAAAGATTTAGTTGTTTAAAAAGGATTTGGATTATTATTTTAACTTTGAAATAGGTTAAAAATGGAATTTGGATTCAAAATTAAATGGTTTAAAGATATAAGTTGATTTAATTTAAAGGACTAAATCAACAATTAATAATTTAACTTGAATTTATATTATTCGGGATGGTTTAAATTTGAAATTTAAATTGAATTAGTTCAAATTGAATTTGCCTTGAATTAATTGGAATTGTGATCGAGGATGGATAAGTTTAAAAATTCAAATGGAAAATTTGAGTTGGATTGATTTGAAATGAAGTTGAAGATGAATGGGTTCAAATTCAAATGGGAGTTGGGATTGCTTCAAATTGGAATTGATATGAATTGAAATTGGTTCAATTTGAAATTTATTTGAATAATTTGGAATTGCAATTAAAGTTAATAGGTTTGAAATCAAATGGAATTTGATTTGAATTTGGAAAGAAATCAAGATTAATTCAAATTGAGTTGGGGTTAAATCAATTTCAATGGAAATTGAAGTTATTTAAATTGGAATTGAGTCAATTTAAATGGAAGTGGGAATTTAAATTGAATTAATGAGAATGAAGATTTGGAAATTTAACTGTTTGGCTTTGGACTGTTTTCAGAATAAATTGTTTTAGTACAAATCTATTTTTCCAAGTTATTTATTATATATACAATCTTTCTTATTAAACCCAAAACTATCTTATACTTATTTTATAACTACTTTTGGAATTATTTTACTATTTTGTAACTGTTTTATAAACTAATTACTGTTTTTCAACTATTTTACAACTTAATTACTATTTTATAACTATTTTGCAATTATTTAAATTTTCTATAATTATTTTACTATTTTTTAACTATTTTACAATTATCTAACTATTTTATAGCTATTTTACAAACTAATAATTATTTTTCAACTACTTACCTATTTTAAAAAAAATTCGAGCTATTTTCTAAATTGAAGCCGGTCAGAGTTCAAACTGTTTATTATTGAATATCCATTTGGGATAAGGATTAAAGTGATAATCCAATGGAATTGAAACAATTGTGATTATGTGGACAGAAATTAAAGGAAATGTGAATAGAAAGAGAAATTGATTTAGTTGATAATCAATGAAGATAATTAATTAAGATGTATGTATATTATTCTATCCGCATAGTGATTTGGTCCAGATTCGGGCAGAGAATTTCAAGATAGTTATATCGATCCGAGTTAGGATTTTTCACTCAATTTTCGACGGCGAACCTGGATATGGATTGTTGATTGGTTATGGATATTCTCTATCATAGTTATGGCTATGTAAGGAGAATGACAGTTTCTAATCAAGAAACCAGATCTGAGTCTGCACTAGTAAGTCAGGTGGACGATACTAGTTCGGAAGTGAAATTGTGTGATCGAGTGGCGATCGTATTGGTATAGCGTACGGATGATAAGTGTACATCGTACGGACTTGAATGAAATTAATATTGAAAAGAGTTATCAAATTTGAATATTTTATTTTGAATAAACAAAGTTATATATCTTTGTTATATAAGATAAATCTCCCCTTGTTAAACCTATTGCCGGAAGGAAATGATTTTGAAAGTGTTTGAAGTATAAAAGGAGTTTTATACAAGTTTGTAATGATCCAAAGTTTTCAAAAAAAATTATACATATCTATATATATATAAAGGATCTTATAAGGATTTTGGAAAAAGGTTTTGGGAACCTTTGGATTTGAAAAGGCTTTTGATTTTTGGGTAAAATCAATATTGGAATTTGGGAAGCCTAGTTTTAGAATTATCGAATTTTGGATAATCGATTTTGTGAAAAGGAGATTTATATGAGATTCATACTAGGTGTATGATTTAGAAGATACAATTTGTGTATAGTATAAAGTGTTTTGATAATGGATCTGGGGAAAAAGGCGCTCCCTTGAAATGAACTTCTCAGGAGTGCCACCGGGTGGTACTGCCTTGAACCCTAAGGGAGGGTTCTAAAGTTGATCCTGTGAGGAGTCTGGACAAAACTAGTTTCTGAGGATTATGTATAGTGTGTAGAGAAAATCGATGGCGTTGATGCCTACAGAGGCATTTGGGTTATCCTGTGACGACAGTGTAACTTGATGTCACTGCGATCTACTGCAGACCATAGCGAAAGCCATGTGTGCCGCTGAGAGCCAACAGTCTACGTTTGATTTTATATCAATAGACCGCGACCTATGGTAACATAGCGAAAGTCATGTGTGCCGCTGAGAGCCAACAGTCTACGTTTGATTTTATATCGGTAGACTGCGACCTATGGCAACATAGCGAAAGTCATGTGTGCCGCTGAGTGCCAACAGTCTGCATTTTATTTTACATCGGTAGACTGCGACCTATGTGGGAGTGGAGAAGTTTCATTTTGACAGCGAAAACCGAGAGCACTAATGCCTACAGTTACATGGACTTATGTTGTGATGGCAACGTGACCCTGGAATGTAACTGCGATCTGCTGTGGGTTCCATAGCGTAATCGAGGGGTGGGGAGTGCCTATAGTTACATGGACTTTTGCTGCGATGGCAACGTAACCCAGGATAAGACTGCGACCATGGATGGTGGTGATGATTTCCAGAGCATTCTCACCAAAGATATTTCCTCTATTTTCAAAAAAAAACTGTTTTCTGTATTTTTAATAAAATTATTTTTCAAAGTATTTACACTGGATGTTGAAAACGGGTCTGCCAAGCACTTATAGATTTTCAGTCGTACGCTTGATTAACGTATGACCTAATTTCTATGAGAACAAGAATGGACTTGTCAAAACATCGAGTTATAAAAGTATTTTTATAAAAACTACTTTAGTAATATTATATAGATTTTTAAAGTAGTTTAAAAATGATCAAAGAAAATTTATCTGATTTTAAGCATTTTAACAATTCTGGCTTCATTCCTTTTCGAGGACGAAAAGATTCAAAGGGGGGAGGAATGTGACGATCCGGGATTTTGGCAATATTATTTTGTGTAAGCGTTTAATCTAGTTAAATAAAATACAAGTTTATCATTTTAAAAACAAATAAGACTTGGGGACAATTACCATTTATTTATTTATATACATATGTGTGTATTTTGAAGGGAAACTATGATTTAAAAATTCAAAATAAAATCTTTCAAAAATATTTAAAATAAAAATCTATCTTATTCACATTTAATTAATGCTCTACCTTATTTACATGTGATATATATATATGGATGTTATATAAATAATAATGTTTAAAATAAAATTTATCTTATCAATATTAAATATAAGTATAAAAATATATGAATATAATTAAATGTTTGATAGTTAAGCTTAAAAAAGAAATGAAAGTAAGGGTATATGTTAGAAATAAGTATATAAATGGTTATTGTGTATACGCAACATAAGTTAAAACTATAAAAAAATAACCATAACAATTTTTATGAAGCACAAAGGTATAAAACAAAACCAGACAAGTATGTATGTCTGCTGTGAATTTTATATATGCAATGCAAAAAGAAGAAAAAGAGAAAGAGAAAACAAAATATCTATATACATATAAAATAATAAAAAGATAATAAAAAGGATGTAAACTTGTAAGGAAACATTTGCATTAAATGATATCATTTCAAGCACAAAACATAACATCAGGGTCAAAACAAAATCAAGAGCATGTCATATGAAATCAAAACCAGGTCTGCATATTTCAACTCAATGCTAAAGTAAAAATGACATAAATAAATAAAATGTGGAGCCTGTACAACATAGCGGCCACCTTCTTGTTTCCCTGTAGACTTCATTCTCTATATACATACATATACCTTTGCTTTGCTTTAATCTCTGATTCGAACGAACTAAAAGAAAATTATTAAACTGCCACTTTGAAATCAAATAACTCAAGTTCAGGGAATCAAAACAAAAACAACACAAAATAGAGAAGATCATCAACAGGGCAGGGCAGCCGTTTTGCTATTCCTTTAAAACTGTGAGTAAACATCTTTCTTAAAATCTCAAGTTAATAAGAATTTGATGCCTATGGAAATCTTGGAAACTATGATATAAATTATGCTTTGCAGAGTAGTATAGATGTGATTTCCTGTGAATATGTATGAGGATGTTTGTATGAATGTCTGGAAAGATGATTTAGGCTCTGTTCTTAGCTTTACAGTTTAGAATCTATTTCAAAATCAAATTTTCCTTCACTTAATCTCTTTTAGGGATTGATATTTAAACAAAACTGGTTTGAAAAGGGAATGTATTTGATCTAAAAATAATTGCAGGAAATAAATAAGGGTGGTTTAAACTAAAAGAAGAAGAATAGTAGGAATGTCAATCCAATCAAATTTTCGATTTTAATGATTTCTAGTTTCAAGTATATAGCTGACTTTGTTTTCGAAATTTAGGATTTTTAAAGGTGAAATCACGATTTTTAAGTATCTAATTCGAGTAAAATTGTGAGTTGAACGGCATTCGTGTTTAAAGCATTTTCTGGTGATCACGAAGGTTAGGTGTCTCGGAATCGATGTCAAAGGAGGGATGAAGTGTAGCGAACACAAGAAAATTACTCAGTGATTTTTCTGATGACCGAGGTGGACAAGAGAAGGGAAATTAGGGTTTGATCGCCTGTTTGGATCGATAGTGGAATGATGATGGTTGTGTGGCATAGGCGATCTGGAAGTGATAGCGAGTTGGGGAAACGACGTAGGAGTCGATGATGTAGCTCTGGTCAAGATAGCGGGGACTCTGGTGATCAAAATCGACCGTGGCGGTTTTCTGACTAGATTGGGTTCGAGGAAGGGTCAGTTTGCTCGATTTTGAATTCTTGAAGAAATCATTGATCTGGATGGTGTTTTGGTATAAGGTGGTCACCGCCGACTGGTCTGAAGCATTGGTGATGTCGAAGAGGAATCATTCATTGGTGCACGTGTACAAAGCATCACCTGTATCAGGTAAATATTGAGGAGTTTGGGAAGAAGGCTATGCCTCTGGGATGGACACGGGAAGAAGGATTTTTGTCTCGAAGTCATGGTGATGTGGAAATTACTCGGGGTTTAGCTCGAGAATGTGGACGTTTGGCTCGGGTTCCTTAGCCTGATGATTTAGCGTGCTTTCTGTAAATACTAAAACAAGTTTTTATCCAAGTTTCAAGGTTTTAAAGATAAAGAAAATTTTAGATAAGATTTTCAAAAAATTTTAAGCTAAAGAAAACCTTCGGTAAGAACTAGCTCGAGGAAAATATGGGTTTGCCTTTGGGTTAGCTCGGGTGAGTATAGTAAGGTGATATCGAGGTCTGAATTTAAGTCAAACCAGGTTTTAACCTTTCTTTCTTTATTAAAACAATAGGTGTTTTATATCTAAAAGTTGATTTATTTAGTTGTAAAATTTATTTGAACTTAGTAATCCTTGAAGTTTATTTAAGATTTATTTTATAATGTAATGTAATTTAATTAAAGAGTAAATATTTTATCATTAATTAACTTAAGGGTCTTAAGTTAAATTACGGATTAATGATAATTTGATTCAAAGTCTATTTGATAAGATTTTAACAATAATTAGGAAGTAAATCAAGATAAATAACTTATCTTTTAATTAACTAAGGTTTGAGTGATTAAGATATATTAATTAAATAGAGATTAATTATTATAGGTGATTAAAGATAAATTAATTAATAGTTAGGGATTGATTAATTGATAACCAAACGATAATTAAAGGATTAATTGATCAAGTAATTAATTAAGGATAATTAAGTGATTAAGATTTGTTAATTAAGTATGTATAACCAATTGATTATTGAGTAATCAAGAAATAGTTAATAAATCAAGGATAATTGATTAAAGATTATTTATTAAAAGAAATTAATTAAGGGAAGTGATTAGAGGATCATTAGTTGATGAAATTAATTAATTGAGGTGACTAATTTAAGGTTAATTACTTAATTTAATTAAAGGATAATTAATCAAGGATGATTAATTAAGATGGATAATTAAAGAATGATTTATTATTAGAATTATAATTAATAAATGTTAAGTAAGAAGAATTAAGGTAATCCAAGTGATTAAAGTTGATAATTAATTTAATTGGTGATTAATTAAATTAATTAGGAATTATATCTAATAAATCTTGTTATAGATGGTAAAAATGATATTGGATGACTTAGATTAATGACATCTTTTAAATTCAATTAAGATGTGTTGTGATATGAATGGGTTGAACTATGATAATGTAGGTTACCTTTCTGAGTTGAAGTGTTATGTGATATGACATCCTGAATATGAATTGTATTGTTTAAACTTAATAACTTGGATTAGAGATGACATTGAATTCGAAGAGACCGGAGTCGGGTATCAGTAAATACTCGAAACCACTTCGAATTGCAATTTTGTATCCCTAAATTTGATATGTGGAATCAATAGACTAAAATGAAAAAATATGGACCTTTAAACTGAGTAGAATACTTAGAATTTGATTTGTAAATAAGTGTTGAGCATAACAAGTAATGAACTCGAAGTGAAGTACGAGTTACCCGGGTTTCCTTTTATGGTTTGAGTTAGTATGTCAAATTATATGGTTTACTCACGCTGGTTTCCAGCCTGACCCGGATGTTACTTTGATGTAATGCTCGGGTTAGACCGAGTGTTACAGATTTTTAGATAAGGACGTTCTGGAGCTCAGGAGGTGAGCTGGATGACAAGAACGTATGGAGTGTCTCCGCTGTATTATATTATTGTATATCTGAGACATGATGATTGTGTATATCCAGTGTCTGTATATATATGTGTAACTCTAATGTACTTAAATGTAATTAACTAATATAGTTTTTCCTTTGTATAACTGCTATTCTATTTAATATTATATTTTGATCTGCTGCGAATGTGAGAATCCGTGTTTGGTGTTTTCTGTTTTCTTCTTCTACTGTAACGATCCTAAATTTTGAACAATTTAAATTGTGAATATTTAATTAATTTTAAGTATTTGAATGATAATTTAAATTGAATTCCCAATGCTATATAAAACATTTCTATGATTTGGCGATTAAACTTTAAAATTTAATCTATACAAAGCTGAATAAAAATTTAAACTTGACTTTGGAGTTGAAATTGAATATTAAATTTGTATTATAAATTTAAACTAATGACTTAAGAAAAAAAAACTTGGATATAAGGATTATTTCTTATGTAAATTAATAGTTGAATTAAATTTTGATTTGAAAACTATGAGGCTATTTGAATTTTTCAAGTTAATATGAAGAACATATTTGAATTTAAAAATTTGAGCTTGAAGTTTGTAAATTTATTTAAATTCCCTTCAAAATTTTTGTTTAAGGAATTAGGTGGGCTTTACAACTTTCTTAGCCCATGGTTTTGCTTAAGTGCTGTAATATTATCTAAGGCTATACTCGATCCCTTCTCTATTTCATTCGTAACCCTAAAATTCTAAGAAAACATAACAATGGCGGCCCTGTCTCTCTCGTCTTCCTCTTCACTTCCAAACTAGGGCTTCAATTTCTGCTTCGAGTTCGATGCTTCAACTCGCTCGCGGCATCTTCAACAATTAGGGCTTCAGCTCTTCGTCTCTAAATTAGGGCTTGCGATCGATTTGGGGCTTTCGTTCAATAGCATTCGTTGTTCCAAAGCAGGGTTTTTGCGAAGCTCCGGCATCGTCTTCTACCCAGCTAGAAAAGGTGAGTTTTTCACTCACGGTTGATTTTAATGCAAGTGCTTAAATTTGTTGACTTGAATGCTTGGTTGCATGCTATGGTTTGGGAGTTATTCGTTATCAATTGCTCGGGTTTCGTTGGATTTAAATTGATAGGAGCAGATTTGTCACTGCATGTTGTTCGTTGAGTGATATTGCTACCAATTGCTCTGATAATTCGATATTAAACTGTTGAGAACAGATACTCTGTGTAATTTGTTTTTTTACTAATAAGAACAGATGTTATTTAACATATTTCATATTTGTTTTAAACTGTTAAGAACAGTTGCTATTTGATTTTGCTTTTAAATTGATAAGAACAAATGCTATTTAACTCTAATTTAAACGGATGAGAACAGATACTATAATTTTGTTTTAAAATGAAATGAGCAAACTTTCAACCTTTACTCCTTTGATACTGATGCATGTGATGTATTTGTGTGGTGATGATGCGTATATTTGTCTGCCTGGATGTATTCACCTGAATATGATTGAGTTAGGCTATATATACCCTGTCCTGTTTTGTTTCCAGACCCAAAATAATTAAAGAAAAATTCATATTTTTTCTGTCTAATCTATTTTTAGGCCATGATTCCTGAAGGAAATTGGATGTAAGGATATGTCATTATCTTTAAGAATAATTTTTAGGAATATGCATGAAGTTACTATTCTGAAATTAAAAGGGAAGAACAGTGGAAGTAAAAGAAGAAAATTTTTTTAAGTATAAAAAAATGAATAAATAAATAAATAAATGAGACAACTGGAAGTATGAATGTTTATATGTGAGCAAATCATCATCTTTAAAGCTTGGTCTGTTTTACATATGGGGTTGCTTGTCAACAGACTTCTCTGTTCAATAGTTAGTGAGCAAAACTTACCTATACCCTTGGACAATCTGATTTATGCTTAAAGTAAAATGGAAATGTTTGGTAAGTTAGATTGCATGCCTGTGAATGTATGCATGATGATATATATTTGTGTACAGGGTTTTACTCTGTCAGGTTACAGGTTTGGAAAAAAAATGATGTGTTGAAGCTTTGAACTGTTTCATGCATTATTGAGGCTCTTTGTAGTTTGGTCTGGTCTGCATACATGATTGTTGCAGTCCCTTTGCTGTTAGTCTTCATGCTGGTTTTGCCATTGTTCTTTGTTCATTGGTCGCTTGAGCATTTGACCTGCACTTGTTCATCATGATCACCTGTATCATTTGTCATGTAGCAGTATGTATGGTTGTTGGTCCCATTCACTGCTGCATATTGTTTGATCATCTTGTAGCTTCATATATACATGTGTGTTTGCAGGTACCTGATTACCTGTTTTGCTCATAAAAACCAAAATTTTAAATGGAAAAAAAATATACCAATACCACTTGAATTGATTCTCAGTTAGGATCTGTCTAAAGCCTGTGATCTCTGTGCATATATATATATATATATATATATATATATATATATTTGTAGAAAAGAATTTGTTGTGCTGGTTGCTCTATGAGAACATATATGCATATGTTTGAATGTTGCTGGTTATTTGAATCTGCAATCATAATTAGTTTGTAACTAAAATTTCCTTTAATAAGAAATACTTTATTAATTTGTTTAATTTTTGTTCTAAATCAAAAGATTATAACAGATTGCAAGTTTTTAATTCAGAAAGAGCTGCAGTTTTTAGATTCTTGAATGAAATTCATATTTTAAGTTACAAATTGAATCAAGTACATCTTGGATCTGAATTCAAATAAAGTTTGAAATCCAAGTTCCTTTTTTTTAAAAAAAGAAAGGGTATGGTTACAGGTTTATTACCTGAAGCTTTTGCAGTTTTGTTTAAACTGTTTCCAGATTTTAAGATTTGATATAAATTACAAACTAGAATGTTAACTTTGGATTTTAAACTAAATTTAATAATGAATTTGAATAAGTTTAAATTCTGTTCTTTTGAAATTATTTAAATTCTGGAAATTTTCAAAGTTTAAGTTTTTTTTTTATAAAACAGAAACTATTTTCTGTTTTAAATGTAAAGGCAAATTTAAAATTTGCAGGGTGGAGCTCTGCATTGTTGTCACTTGGTCTGTTTTCACTATGGTTCATTTTTGCTTGCATACTTTCAAAACACTCCCTCATTTTTACCTGATGCCTGACTCTGTTCAACTTTTATTTTGCCGAGCCTTGGAGATTTATCACATCTCCATGCTTACAATTTTGCATGCTCCATTGTGTCTGAAACAATGCTTGTATTCTCTATTTTCATTTGCAGTTTGGTTGCCTTTGTCTGGTTCACGATTTTGTTATGTGAGCATGTTGAACTGAGTCTGTGTACATTTGGAGTCTTGTACATGCAGTCTGAAGCATTTTGTGAATCCATGTTGTATGTTGAAGTCCAGTGTGTGACTGTGTTCACATGTATTCATGTTCAAGTTACAACTGAACTCAAATTTTGAAGTCTGGTCTTTGTTAGCATTTGGTCTACACTGGGCATTGCGTTCATTTGATCTACACTGGGCATTTGGTCCACATGTTGTTTGGTCCAGTACACCTTGGTTATGATCTGATATATATGTGATGTATGTATATATTTGCATATATGCATACATGTGTCTTAGTGAGTTTGTAATTATTGTGTCTATGCTATGACCATTTCACTGTATTCTATTCAGTGGCCATAAATTCTGGTTGGACTTAAATGTGTTCATGCCTTCGGTTTCCTTGATGTCTTTGTATTCACCACTTGAACTGGTTTGGTGTTTTGATATTGAATCTAGTTCCATGTAGCTTGTATTATTTGTTTCACTGTACTTGTTCACTGCCCTGTACACGATCCGTGTTGCATGCTTGTTGCTGCATGCTTGTTTGCTTACTGTTTTTTTTTAAATTGGCACTGGTTTTGCCTTGAGCCTTTTCTTTGCAGTGATTTGTCTGATTTGCGCTTGCAGCCACACGGGATTGACAGAGATTAAAAATTTGAAATTGTTAATGTAAAAATCTAAAATAGATTTTAAATTGATTCATTTGTTTCATCATCTCTGTTACCATTTTATTCAGTTCATTGCAAATTTAATTACTTGAATTAAGATTAATCCTGACTCGAGTGTTTTTGTGTTTTGCAATAAACGCTCGGGTCAGACCGAGTATTTTTACAGCTTGAAGATTTTCAGGCAGCGAAGTTTGAGAGAGGGGGATTAAAGCACTCCACTAAAGCTTTTCAGAAATTTCTTTTTTTGTACTTAATAAAATAAATTGTTTCCGCTGTATAAAATGTAATGTATTGTATAACTCTGATATTTGTATACAAAAGAAAAGTTTATTTATAAAATATATTATTGTTTCTGTGATTCTGTGACTGATCTTGCTTATCTAGGTGAAATGTGATGGGGGGTTCTCGCTTCGCGGTTAGGTGGCGAACGGGAGACTCTTACCCCCACACGTCCTCTTTACGGGGTTGGTTAGGCGTAAGCCGTGACAGTCGAAAGGCTGGCCGTAAAAGCAAGGGCAGGGTACCATTTGTAGCCACGGTGGTGCCGGGATGGTTGCAAAGCCTACCGGTTGCTGCTGACGGAAATGAGGTTCTTACAAAAGTGGTATCAGAGCTTTGGTTTACACAAAGCTTAGTTTATGGCGTTTAATATGAATAGTTACTAGAATCACTTTAAAGAAAGTGTTTTCAAATCTAAAGAAGTTTAAAATTGTTTTCTTTAAAATAAAGGGTATTTTGAAAATTAGAATTATTTTGAAGATTCCCCTCTCTAAATTTAGGTTTGCGACCGTTTCTCTTCGGTGAGGTCTCGTTAGACTTGAGTTTCGATCATTCGGAAACTCATTATCGAATTTTTGAGAGTTATGGAAAATGAAACATGAGTTAAGAGAATTAATGAATTGGTTTAAATTGGCTTAAATCAAATATTTTGAATATCTTCAAAGTAGTAATTGGAAAATAAAATGATATGTCAATTTGATTATAATCAAATGGATTATTGAACTATAACTTGGAAATTTAATTTTGAATTCTTTTGAAAATTGATTTCAAATGTTGTGAAGAACGATTTAGTAAATAAATGGATTATAAGTATTTAACTTATAATATGGATTTTGGGTATATAACTAAGTTATATGAATTGAATTGAATCAAATTAGTAAAGGAGATCATAAAACAAAGTTTATAAATAGAAATGGAATTTCTAAAGATGTTTGTAAATTCCGCAAATGACTTATTTTGATAAGTAAATTATTGTAACTTATTAAAGGTGTTATATCTATGGTTTTGGACAATAAATGAGATATAAAAAGAGATATGAATCTAATGAAAATTTATAAGAGATTTAAATTGATGGAATGAAGAATTTGAATTTGAATGGGCATGGAAATAAGTTAAGTGGAAAACTTAATATTGGAAATTTGAAGTTGGTTTAAAATCAATATTTTGAAATGTATGCAGAATTCAAACTATGAATTAAGTTGAAGTTGAAAAACTTAAATGGGAATGTTTTTGGGAAGCAACACTATGAAATGAAGTAAATTCATTTTAAGTTGTTTTGAAATGTGTTTAAAAGAATGATTTCTTTTAAGAATGAAATATATATTTGATTTTAGTTTAAGTATATCAAATATTTTCAAAATGTTGAAAATAAATGGATTTGTAAATTACTTATTATTGAATAAGTATGGAAATATTTTCCAATATGAAACGAAAGGTTTGAAATTTTATCTTTTCAAGATAAAGTGAAAAGTGAATGTTTTGAGATTTTATCTTTTAAAGATAAATTGAAAAGTGAATATTTGAATTTGTTTCAAATGGTTAAGTGTGAAAATTTTTATATCTTGTAAAGATATTATTTTTGGGAAATTTGAACACTTAGTTCAACTTGGAGAAAAAAAATAAAAAAATTTCAAAGTGATTGAATTTTGAGTTAAATTGAGTTTAACTTTGACACACAAAAACAATGTAAGTTGAACTTTGAATTTTAAATGGATGATTTGGATTGTATGTCTAACGTCGTGAATTGACGACATATCAATTGATCTCTATTAAATATATATCTGTTGGTGGCGGAGAATTTATTCTCTTAGCTTAACACCCTTCTCTGAGACGTACGAGCTCAGAGGTTATATATCGATAGACATCAATTATGTGTTGAGGATTGACGATGTAACGTGAAATCCAAATCGAGTGTGAAGTCGATAATAAATTGGATTATGAATGTGAATTAGGTTTGAGATAACCTTAAATTTCCAAATCGGCTTAGAGGAAAATTTTAAATGGATGATGAAATGAAAAAATTTGAGAATCCTCTATTTGTTATGGGTATGAAATATTGTGGTTTTCATAACGTATATGTGTGAATACGATTAATTCGAAAACCAATTAGTTTGGAAAAGTAATTGTTATGGAAAACTTATGTAAGTACATGAGTATGATATGTACAAAAATGTGAAATGAAATATTATATATGTATGTATAATATTATGTTTTCCAAATTGAGGATATGGAAAAGTACCTTCCATTTAAACATTTGTGAAGGTTGTTGGAACTCGAGATGAGTGTCCATTTGAAAATCGTAGCTACGTAGTATTTCCATTAGTTGGAATGTCCTTTTGGACTGGTATAGTGTGCTAGCGTAATTCGAGGGGCTAGATGCCTACGGTTACAAGCGATTCCACTGGGATAGTGGCGTAACCGCCGTGTATACCGCGATCTAGTTACACTTGGGTGGTAGCGTAATTTGAGGGGCGTGATGCCTACAGTTACAAGCGATTCCACTGGGATAGTGGCGTAACCGCTGTGTAAACTGCAATCTACAAACCAAAGCGTAATTCGAGGGGCGAGATGCCTACGGTCACGAGCGATTCTACTGGGATAGTAGCGTAACCGCCGTGTGAACCGCGATCTTTGGCAACAACCATGGCGAAATTCAAGGGATGAGATATCCACAGTTACAAGCGACTCTACTGGGATAGTAGCGGAACCGCCGAGTAAACTGTGATCCATAGGGGAATGTGCTTTCCATATCCATTTTTAAAAGAATTTTTAAAAAGGTATTTTCACTGGGAATTGAAGCAAGTATATTTAGTACTTGGAGATTGTTAGACTTGCGCCTGGCCAGCGTATGCCTAATGTCTTTAAGAACGACGGTAGACTTGTTAAATTTCGAGTTAGCAAGTATTTTCAAACTTTAAATAGAAAATCAATTATCTGAAATTAAAGTGACATAAATTCTAACTTAATAAATTAAGGGAGAGTATTTTTGAAATGTTTTGAAAGTCCACAGCTTTGGAAAAGTTATACTATGTAAATTTCTTAAATGAAGAAGTTCAAATTTAAAATTTGGGTTTTGTAAGTTGAAAATTTTAGTAAAGATTTTTGTGTCTTGATTGTAGAAAATAATAGACAAATGAGTTAATAAACAAAGCTAGTGAGATAAAACAAATAGAATGAATCCTATACTTACTTATTTATTTTTAATAAGTTTCAAACTTGATTAATTTGAGTAGGGTATAAATATTAGTGAAATTTCAACAATCATTTCTCCTTACTTGTAATTTCGGGACGAAATTCTTTTAAGGAGGGGAGATTGTAACGATCCTAAATTTTGAACAATTTAAATTGTGAATATTTAATTAATTTTAAGTATTTGAATTATAATTTAAATTGAATTCCCAATGCTATATAAAACATTTCTATGATTTGGCGATTAAACTTTAAAATTTAATCTATACAAAGCTGAATAAAAATTTAAACTTGACTTTGGAGTTGAAATTGAATATTAAATTTGTATTATAAATTTAAACTAATGACTTAAGAAAAAAAACTTGGATATAAGGATTATTTCTTATGTAAATTAATAGTTGAATTAAATTTTGATTTGAAAACTATGAGGCTATTTGAATTTTTCAAGTTAATATGAAGAACATATTTGAATTTAAAAATTTGAGCTTGAAGTTTGTAAATTTATTTAAATTCCCTTCAAAATTTTTGTTTAAGGAATTAGGTGGGCTTTACAACTTTCTTAGCCCATGGTTTTGCTTAAGTGCTGTAATATTATCTAAGGCTATACTCGATCCCTTCTCTATTTCATTCGTAACCTAAAATTCTAAGAAAACATAACAATGGCGGCCCTGTCTCTCTCGTCTTCCTCTTCACTTCCAAACTAGGGCTTCAATTTCTGCTTCGAGTTCGATGCTTCAACTCGCTCGCGGCATCTTCAACAATTAGGGCTTCAGCTCTTCGTCTCTAAATTAGGGCTTGCGATCGATTTGGGGCTTTCGTTCAATAGCGTTCGTTGTTCCAAAGCAGGGTTTTTGCGAAGCTCCGGCATCGTCTTCTACCCAGCTAGAAAAGGTGAGTTTTTCACTCACGGTTGATTTTAATGCAAGTGCTTAAATTTGTTGACTTGAATGCTTGGTTGCATGCTATGGTTTGGGAGTTATTCGTTATCAATTGCTCGGGTTTCGTTGGATTTAAATTGATAGGAGCAGATTTGTCACTGCATGTTGTTCGTTGAGTGATATTGCTACCAATTGCTCTGATAATTCGATATTAAACTGTTGAGAACAGATACTCTGTGTAATTTGTTTTTTTACTAATAAGAACAGATGTTATTTAACATATTTCATATTTGTTTTAAACTGTTAAGAACAGTTGCTATTTGATTTTGCTTTTAAATTGATAAGAACAAATGCTATTTAACTCTAATTTAAACGGATGAGAACAGATACTATAATTTTGTTTTAAAATGAAATGAGCAAACTTTCAACCTTTACTCCTTTGATACTGATGCATGTGATGTATTTGTGTGGTGATGATGCGTATATTTGTCTGCCTGGATGTATTCACCTGAATATGATTGAGTTAGGCTATATATACCCTGTCCTGTTTTGTTTCCAGACCCAAAATAATTAAAGAAAAATTCATATTTTTTCTGTCTAATCTATTTTTAGGCCATGATTCCTGAAGGAAATTGGATGTAAGGATATGTCATTATCTTTAAGAATAATTTTTAGGAATATGCATGAAGTTACTATTCTGAAATTAAAAGGGAAGAACAGTGGAAGTAAAAGAAGAAAATTTTTTTAAGTATAAAAAAATGAATAAATAAATAAATAAATGAGACAACTGGAAGTATGAATGTTTATATGTGAGCAAATCATCATCTTTAAAGCTTGGTCTGTTTTACATATGGGGTTGCTTGTCAACAGACTTCTCTGTTCAATAGTTAGTGAGCAAAACTTACCTATACCCTTGGACAATCTGATTTATGCTTAAAGTAAAATGGAAATGTTTGGTAAGTTAGATTGCATGCCTGTGAATGTATGCATGATGATATATATTTGTGTACAGGGTTTTACTCTGTCAGGTTACAGGTTTGGAAAAAAAAATGATGTGTTGAAGCTTTGAACTGTTTCATGCATTATTGAGGCTCTTTGTAGTTTGGTCTGGTCTGCATACATGATTGTTGCAGTCCCTTTGCTGTTAGTCTTCATGCTGGTTTTGCCATTGTTCTTTGTTCATTGGTCGCTTGAGCATTTGACCTGCACTTGTTCATCATGATCACCTGTATCATTTGTCATGTAGCAGTATGTATGGTTGTTGGTCCCATTCACTGCTGCATATTGTTTGATCATCATGTAGCTTCATATATACATGTGTGTTTGCAGGTACCTGATTACCTGTTTTGCTTATAAAAACCAAAATTTTAAATGGAAAAAAAATATACCAATACCACTTGAATTGATTCTCAGTTAGGATCTGTCTAAAGCCTGTGATCTCTGTGCATATATATATATATATATATATATATATATATATATATATATATATATATATTTGTAGAAAAGAATTTGTTGTGCTGGTTGCTCTATGAGAACATATATGCATATGTTTGAATGTTGCTGGTTATTTGAATCTGCAATCATAATTAGTTTGTAACTAAAATTTCCTTTAATAAGAAATACTTTATTAATTTGTTTAATTTTTGTTCTAAATCAAAAGATTATAACAGATTGCAAGTTTTTAATTTAGAAAGAGCTGCAGTTTTTAGATTCTTGAATGAAATTCATATTTTAAGTTACAAATTGAATCAAGTACATCTTGGATCTGAATTCAAATAAAGTTTGAAATCCAAGTTCCTTTTTTTTTTTAAAAGAAAGGGTATGGTTACAGGTTTATTACCTGAAGCTTTTGCAGTTTTGTTTAAACTGTTTCCAGATTTTAAGATTTGATATAAATTACAAACTAGAATGTTAACTTTGGATTTTAAACTAAATTTAATAATGAATTTGAATAAGTTTAAATTCTGTTCTTTTGAAATTATTTAAATTCTGGAAATTTTCAAAGTTTAAGTTTTTTTTTTTTATAAAACAGAAACTATTTTCTGTTTTAAATGTAAAGGCAAATTTAAAATTTGCAGGGTGGAGCTCTGCATTGTTGTCACTTGGTCTGTTTTCACTATGGTTCATTTTTGCTTGCATACTTTCATAACACTCCCTCATTTTTACCTGATGCCTGACTCTGTTCAACTTTTATTTTGCCGAGCCTTGGAGATTTATCACATCTCCATGCTTACAATTTTGCATGCTCCATTGTGTCTGAAACAATGCTTGTATTCTCTATTTTCATTTGCAGTTTGGTTGCCTTTGTCTGGTTCACGATTTTGTTATGTGAGCATGTTGAACTGAGTCTGTGTACATTTGGAGTCTTGTACATGCAGTCTGAAGCATTTTGTGAATCCATGTTGTATGTTGAAGTCTAGTGTGTGACTGTGTTCACATGTATTCATGTTCAAGTTACAACTGAACTCAAATTTTGAAGTCTGGTCTTTGTTAGCATTTGGTCTACACTGGGCATTGCGTTCATTTGATCTACACTGGGCATTTGGTCCACATGTTGTTTGGTCCAGTACACCTTGGTTATGATCTGATATATATGTGATGTATGTATATATTTGCATATATGCATACATGTGTCTTAGTGAGTTTGTAATTATTGTGTCTATGCTATGACCATTTCACTGTATTCTATTCAGTGGCCATAAATTCTGGTTGGACTTAAATGTGTTCATGCCTTCGGTTTCCTTGATGTCTTTGTATTCACCACTTGAACTGGTTTGGTGTTTTGATATTGAATCTAGTTCCATGTAGCTTGTATTATTTGTTTCACTGTACTTGTTCACTGCCCTGTACACGATCCGTGTTGCATGCTTGTTGCTGCATGCTTGTTTGCTTACTGTTTTTTTTAAATTGGCACTGGTTTTGCCTTGAGCCTTTTCTTTGCAGTGATTTGTCTGATTTGCGCTTGCAGCCACACGGGATTGACAGAGATTAAAAATTTGAAATTGTTAATGTAAAAATCTAAAATAGATTTTAAATTGATTCATTTGTTTCATCATCTCTGTTACCATTTTATTCAGTTCATTGCAAATTTAATTACTTGAATTAAGATTAATCCTGACTCGAGTGTTTTTGTGTTTTGCAATAAACGCTCGGGTCAGACCGAGTATTTTTACAGCTTGAATATTTTCAGGCAGCGAAGTTTGAGAGAGGGGGATTAAAGCACTCCACTAAAGCTTTTCAGAAATTTCTTTTCTTGTACTTAATAAAATAAATTGTTTCCGCTGTATAAAATGTAATGTATTGTATAACTCTGATATTTGTATACAAAAGAAAAGTTTATTTATAAAATATATTATTGTTTCTGTGATTCTGTGACTGATTCTGTTTAAATGTTATAAACTAAATAAGAATCCGTCATTTTGAACGTTTCTAGTTGGTTTAATTACCGACTAGAGACGGTCAGAGCGGCGGGTCGTTACATCTTCTATCTCTTTCTCCTTTCCCTAACTATCTGGAGTTTACGAGATTGAAAAGTCTGGGTCGTTACAGACGATTTGGCAATCCAACTGCTCCTTATGTAGTTCTCGTTGAGCTCTACAACTTTCCTTCAACGCCTCGACTTTCATTGAGTGGTTGATGAGGAATTGAGGGAGAAAGACTGGGTGATTTCAACCATTAAATTTAAAGTGTTGGATACTGTTTTAACTTGGGTTTTGAGAAAAAGTGGGGAGTTGAGGTCCCTATATAGAAAAATATCTAAACAGTATTCATGTCGAAAATTTCCGAACTCCAATCGAGGCATGTCACTTGGAGTTCTACATGAAATATCCACATTTCAAACATAATGGAACTAGTATCGGGACCTAAGTCCATCATATACATAAGTTAGCTTTTAGATTTTATCATATTAATTTAAATTCCTTTAATAAATTTCTACGCGTTTCGAGCTTGCACGATCATACGATACGTCTGATCGCCACGAAATTCGACGGTATATAATAATTCACTATTATAGATTCAATCAAACTGGTCTTGTCAAAATCCGAGATAGTGCCCTAAAAGGCTATTTTCACCCATTAATTAAAACGGTTATTATAAAGCAAGTTTATTCACTTTTAAATTCAAATTCAAAAGTTTACTATTTTCATTCTTATTTAAATAAAATTTTCAATTAACTTTCAAAATCTTTGTTATTCGCATAAAATTCAAGAATTAATTATTTATACAATTTCAAATATTTAATAACCATTATGTTTGAAATTCAATTTATTTAACTTATAAAATTACTTTTCAATTATTTAAAATCATTTAAATATTCCAAATTCAAATGATTGAAATTCTGGATCGTTAAATTAGATGTTTTGGTGTAAGGAGAAGTATTTATGTAAAGATGAGAATTTTATATCTGTAAGGAGAAGTATTTATTCACTTATATCTGTAAGTGACGAACCCTGATAAGAAGAAGTATTTATGTGTTATATTTAAATAAGAATAAATCTTATTTAAGGTGGAAACAGATATGAACAGATATTCATATCACTAAGGTGGAAACAGATATTCATATCACTAAGGTGAAGTATTTCAGTCACAGATATTCATATCACTAAGGTGGAAACAGATATGAATATAACACATAAAAGTGTTCATCAAAATAGTGTCATATAAGGTCTACTTCATCACAAAAGAATAGGTACTACTGTTAGACAAAAGAATAAGTATACATCAAGGAGTCTCTATCTCGAACGTCTAAAAACAAAAACTACTAAGCAAAAGTAGTTTGCCAAGAGTCAAGTGACGAACCCTGATAAGAAGTCAAGTAGAAGCAAATACCTTGGTCTAACCCAAGCATTATTTAAGAAGAAAATAATAAACGGATCAATCTAGCTATAAATATCATATAAAATGAGATAGAATAAGACATATGACAAAAATTTATGATAACAATAATGCCATACTGTGACAAGTATGCATTAAATAACAACAAAAATCATACTGTATCTCACACTTTCTCAATCACCTAAAAGAATATCATATTCTTTAACATATTCACCAAACCACAAATATTGATAAAACTTATCAATGTAAATCACAAAAATTGGTGAAACACAAATTTTAGAAATCATCAGATAGAAATCCAGAAAAACGCAAAAGGGGGAGGCCTATCAAAAACGAGAGCATGAAAACCCACCAATACGTGTATCACAAACGAGATGTTATCCCATGTACCGAACATCGACGCATCTAGAAAGATACGCCCCATGCACAGTCGAACATCGACGCACCTAGAAAGATACGCCCCATGCACAGTCGAACATCGACGCACCTAGAAAGATACGCCCCATGCATAAACAAACATCGACGCACCTAGAAAGATATGCCCCATGTATAAACAAACATCGACGCATCTAAATAGATATGCCCCATGCAAAGTCGAACATCGACGCATCGGAAAGATACGCCCCATGCACCGACTTCTCGAGCCGATTGCTACACGAACGGTCCAAAGACCATGGGTTGCTAGCCCATAAAAATGAGGCAATGCACCATAAAATCGGGATATAGTCCCCCACGTGGACAAGGAGAGATGAAGCTCAACATAATGGGGTATTGTCCCCCACGCAGACAAAGAGACATCGCATATCGCTAGTCTAAACCATAAAATGACCACCATTGATCAATAAGAAGTGTGAATTACTGTAAGCTAGTAAATAAATGAGTTTAGCTTCATGTCCCATAACCACCGGCTTAACTTAAATATTTACAAACAAATTGTAGATTTCCACTCGAAAATTGTCACCAGATTTCAATTGAACAAGTCCAAGAATTAACTGACAAAGAAAACGCAAGCATTTCATACCACTTGCTTTGCTAAGCCGCTTAATTAGATTTATCATACGAATGAGGTAAGGTTTGTACATACTAATAGATTGGAAGACGGTTTTCAAAACGAGCTTTGAAATAAAAGTAACATTAAAATCATTTTTGTGAATGAGTTTGAATATTTACTACTAGTATAGAAACCTTCGTATTTTAAAGTGACAAATCACAGAAAACGGTTGTATAAACAATCGATTACCAAAAAACTCACATTCGAAGACGTGAATCAAATCCATAGAAGTCGATACCAAATCCATCAAATGGACATTCGCAAAAATCCATAAAAGAAGTCATCAAAGTCGATAATAAATGATGACGATCAATCGGATCAACCAAAAATCGATTAAAACAAAAACCCATCAAAAACAAGTAAGTTGGCTCAAATTAGCAGCTCCAGACGTCAGGTGGTTCTCCCAGACGTCTGAGCTGAAAGAATGGAAATGTTATTCCAGATCGCCTAGACGTCAGGGAAGTAAGCTCAAACGTCTGATCTGAGTATTTGGAATTTTATTCCCTTAGCTCCAAACATCTGAGCATACTGCCAGACTTCTAAGATGAAGCTCAGGGCAAGAATCTGCCTTAGCCATTGATGGCCTATTTGTCTCCGAGGCTATCGAACGAACGACGATGGTTTTGGATTTATGCCAAGCGTTAATCCAGCCCTATAGGCTCTTCAATACACTCCAAACAACATGTCAAAACATCCAATGTAGGATTTCATAGATTTTGACTTTAAAATATCAAAAAGTGGAAAATTCACAATTCCAATTCAATTCAAAGCAAATGAACATGAAATAGGTGTGACGACCAGAAATTTCTGACAGTTAAATTGGAATATTGAATTGATTTTCAATACTTGAGAAGTTAATTTTAACTTGAATTTCGAATATTAATATTTACTCGATAATTAAATTACTGAATTATATAATTCGAAGTTGGGTGAGATGTCGAATATGAAATTAAAAGTCGGTTAAAATATAATTGGAAGGCTTATAAAATTTATAATGGTGTTACTGAAGATAATGGAATGGTTGAAATTTAATTCAAAGGTGATTTGTTCAGTTTTGAAATTATATTGTTTAAATTGAATTTAAAAATAGCCTTCCGAGGCTCGGTCTCGGAATTCGATGAAACCAGTTCCTTTGGATCCGTAATAGTTAGTTATTATCGGATTTCAATTTTCGTAGTGTTTGGATATATAGTTTGCTCTTACGGATGTGAAACGCGTCGAAATTAAAACCGATAATTTAATATTTTAAATCAATTTAAAAGGCTAACTTCCACGTATGATCAAATCAGCCTTTGAAACACGTTCTATTGTGTTCGGAATGTGGGTAAAACCTTATAATCGCCACGCAGCATTTTTTTTAAGAGGAGTTCGAAATTTTATATGGCAATTAACGAGACATTTTGGAAATTTAATAATATAATAAAATTTGAAGTGCATAGGTAGCCAAAGATATTTTAGTAAACAAGCGTACACAGGAAGCCTTCCCCAATCCAATATCTCATTTCCGTTCCTCACTCTATTCTCTTCAGTGAAAAATCGAATGCGTGAAAACAAATTCATTTTTGTTTAACAATGAAATCATGGCCGAAGCCATTCATTCAAAAAAAAAGGGTTTTGAAATTCCTCTTCTTCCCAAATACCTTATCTTGAAACCCGAAGCCACTACCTAAATTCGAGTATCGCGGTGAGTTTTGTCATGGTGTTCAAATTGAAGCGAGGTACTCGACGCCAGGGAAGCACACGCGTGTACGGGCATGTAGGCACTTGGGTTTTTGCGACAGCGACATCACGATGAAGGAAGCAGCTGTCACGGCCTCGAGCGATGGACCTTGGTGTGGTGAGTTAGGGTTAGCTGTTGGAAGTCGCGATCAGTTGTAGACGATCGGAAGCTGAGCCGTGTGATATCGCAAGCTAGGAGTTTGATGCAAAATCTCGTTGAGTCTTTGATATCGGCAGTGATGACCGATAGTGGTGCATATGTCGCGATTTAGCCTTGTTGATTCGTGAATTCGAGACGATGCTTGCAGGTGAGCAGTGAGGTATTTTCCATTCTAATGTTGAACTAATACGTATTTACACTTATAGATTTTTAAGATAATATTAATATAGAGGAAGTATTGTAGAAAAGAGTTTTACAGTTAGGAAACTATATATATATATATATATATATATATATATATATCAGTATTTGATTTTTAACAGTGAAATATATATGCAAATTATTCAATTTAAATAGGGATAAATATATATATATACACACACACTCACACATTTTAATACACATTTTTCTTAACTTACTAGTTTAATAATAATATGGCTTGATGATTAATTTATCCAATCAACTTATTTAATTTATTATAGTCACTAAAAGATTTTAAAAAAAAGGGGAATTATTAGTTTAAATTAAATAATTTGTTTTAAAATTAAATCATTAGTTCTAATTTAATTTATTAAACGGTAATTAATTGTTCGATTAGTTCAAATATTAATAAGCCGCATGCATAATGTTTATACAAGGTCAAGGAAATGGTGAAAATCGAGTCGAGATCAAAGTGGATTACGAATATAAGCAAAGGTGAGTAAATCTCATTCTGTTGGATTTCTATTTAAAATTCAAATGGTTAAATTTAAATATTTGGTTGAATGATTGAATTAGTTTGATATGCACTGTGAATCGATGATCTGGTGATTGTGATTTTGGATGATTCTCGAGTTAAGTGTGGTTTGACTCGAAATATTTGGGTTTAAGTTGTTTAAAACTTAAATCATAAAAAAAATTGAATTGTTTTCATTATAATGTTAATAAGGATTTAATGATTTGTGATTCATTAAATTAGTAGGGTAATTAAAATGGATAATTAATTAATTCAATCAAATAATGATTTGGGGCGATTAATTTAGTAATTAAAGGTTTGAATTAATTAATTAATTAAAGTCTGAATTAATCTATTAAGCTTAATTAATCTAGAATAACCAATGGATGGTTTGACAAGTAATTACTTAATGTAATTAATAAAGGATGATTACTTGTGTAACTAATCAAGAGATTAATTAAGATGATTAATTAAAGAGAAATTGATTTACTTAGTGAAGTAAATAAATGGAAAGCTAATTGTAGGTTGAGATAATTCAAGAAAGATTAATATTGTGGTTGAATGAAGTAATTAATTTGGATTAGGCTAAAATTGAACTATAATCGAAAATCATTAATTTATATAATCAATGTTGTAATTAAAGATTGATTAATTAAGATGAATTAATCAAGAATAAGTGACTTAAGAGGAGTTGATTAATATAAGTAATTAAGAATTAATGGAATTAAAATAGTCAATCAATAAGATTACTTATTGACCTTGGTTAAGTACAATTAATATCGTGAAGTCAATTTAAGATAATTACTTGAATGTAATTGGAAAATAATTAATCTAGGGTGATTAATTAAGATGAATAATGATGAGTTGACCAATTAATTAATTTGGAATTAAATAACGTTGAATGAAGGGATCTAGGTGATTGAGGTTTGAAATTCAATTTGAATCAATTGAATTAATTTGTATGTGATAAGGCTTTGTTTATGGATGGTTGAATGGTATTGGATGTTTGAATGAGTTAATATATCTGATATGAAATGTTGTGTATTTCATTTGAATAACTTGGGATAGGATAACATGAGTTTCGAAGAGACCGGGGCCGGGTATTGGGAAATACCCGAAACCACTTCGAATTTTATAAATTGGTTTGTGAATTCAATAGGCTGAGATGAAATGATTTAAGTGAATTGGATTGTTTTATCTAAGTTTGGTACTTAGAAATGGACGTGTGAAATAAGCATTGTTTATAACAAACTGTGAATTTGTTGGATTGATATAAGTTGCCCGGGTTTATAAAAATTAATTATTTTGGTATTTCGTGTTAAATGAGTTTACTCACGCTGGTTTCCAGCCTGACCCGGGTGTTACTTTGGTGTAATGCTCGGGTCAGACCGAGTATTACAGATTTTCAGGTAGGTACGTTCTGGAGCTCAGGAGACGAGCTGGATGGCTATAGCGTATAAAATATTTCCGCTGTGTTATATTGCTATGTATGTGAGGCATTATAATTTTATATATTCAGTGACTGCATATTATGTGAAACTCTGATGTATATTAAATGTAGTCGACAGTTATAATATTCTTTTGTAAACTGTTATGATTTATTATTATTTTATCCGCTGCTTTTGTGAGATGTTTGGTGTTTCTGTTCTTCTTCTTCTATCTATTTCTTCTTTTCTCATAACTATCTGGAATTTTCGGGTGTGAAAATTTCGGGTCGTTACAGTTGGTATCAGAGCAGAAGGTTAAGCGAGAACCTTGGCTCTGGTGGGGATTACTCATTAAATAGAGTCTGTAGTACTCTAGAATGAGTTGATTATATATATATATATATATATGAGGGCGTACTTGTTATTTTCTTATAAAGATTTCAAATGAATTTGCATAAGGATATATTTTATATATAAAGCAATATTCCCTTCTAATGAATATTTAAATGATTGGTTGTTAAGTTATTGGAATTAAGTTAAGAAGTAATATAAAAATATGACCAAATTGGAACTTATAACCAAAGTTGAAGAATAAACTTATATAACAAAATGGAATTTGAAATATAGATTGCCAATGTAATTTATAAATTGAAATAAACTTCATAATAAATGAGATTATAATTTGAAATAGAATTCCAGAGAATATTTGGAAATAAAGTAAGATGAAAATTCCAGAGTAATGTTTAAATATGAATTGGATGGATTGGGGATTTGGAAATTTTGGGAAAATTTAAAATTCCTTTGGATTTGAAAGTGGTTCCCAAATGTTTTGGAGAAATAATGGTATTATTTCAAAAATATTTTTGTGTTGAATTTGAAATCTGGGAGATTTGGAGTAAAAAAATATATTTGGAAATGCTTTTAAAGAGATAAAAGCATCGAACTCTTTCGCTCACTGGAAAATAACGTCGATGATGACTGTAGCATTTTCGATGTTTATTTTCGAGTTTCTAGAAGAGAATTGCTACCAAACTGTTTTACATAGGAATTGTTTGTGAACTGGGTTTGGTTTTGAAATTCAAAGGGGTAATCGAATTTGCCAAAGAATTTTGGATATAGTTAATTCTAAGGTGATATTGAAATATGGAAATTTGTTTAAACTTTGGAATCTTGATTAAATGTTTATAGGATAATAAAAATATATTGGCTAAATAAAATGTATAATTGCAAGTTAAAAGCAAAATGTGAATGAAATTGATTATAAATAGAAGTTGTAAAATTGAAAATTATAATTATAGTTGTACAAGTTTAAAAATCAAATGGAATTTGATTTGAAGTTGGAAGAAATTGAGAATTAATTCAACTTGAATTGTGGTTAAACCAATTTCAGTGGAAATTGAAGTTATTTAAATTGGAATTGGAAGTTGGGAAAGTGAACAGTTTT
Source organism: Allium cepa (assembly GCA_030765085.1). Taxonomy (NCBI): domain Eukaryota; kingdom Viridiplantae; phylum Streptophyta; class Magnoliopsida; order Asparagales; family Amaryllidaceae; genus Allium; species Allium cepa. The sequence continues at coordinate 664,570,147 of CM060945.1, forward strand.
GGCTCTGGACTGTTTTCAATATAAATGGTTTTAATATAAACTTATTTTTTTTCAGCTATTAAATATACACAACCTTTCTTTCTTAAAGCCAAAATATTTTATACTTGTTTTACAATTATTTTTGGAACTATTTAACCAATTTTCAACTAATTTCTAAACTCATTACTATTTTTCAACTATGTTACAAATTATTTACTATTTTACAACTATTTTGCAAATATCTAAAATTTCTGAGACTATTTAGCTATTTTTCAAACTATTTCATAATTAGCTAACTATTTTATAGCTATATTTCAAACCAATAATTATTTTTCAACTACTTGCCTATTTTCAAAATTTTCAAGCTATTTCCTAAATATAAACTGGTCGGAGTTCAAACTGTTATTGATTAAATACCCAACTGGGATAAGAATTGAGGTAATATCCAAATGAGGATTAAGGCAAATGTGAATAAGTGAATGGAAAATTTAAGTGAATGTGAATAGAAAGGAAATTGATATTGGACAGAGTAATCAAATGTGAATATTTGATTTTGGGTAAACAAAGTTATATCTTTGTTATATATTCTTCCCTGGTTGAATCTATTGCTGGAAGAAAAGGATTTTGAAAGTGTTTAAAGTATAAAAGGAATTTTATACGAGTTTAAAGTGATCCAAGGTTTTAAAAATTATATATATCTGTATACATATAGAGGACCTTATGAGGATTTTGGAATAGGTTTTGGGAACCTTTGGATTTGGAAAGGCTTTTGATTTTTGGGTAAAATCAATATTGAATTTGGAAAGCCTAGTTTGAGAATTATCGATTTTGGGAATAATCGATTTTGTGTAAAGGAGCTTTGATAAAATTCATACTAGGTGTATGATTTTAAAGATACTATATGTGTATAGTATAAAGTGTTTTGATGATAGCTCTGGGGGAAAAGGCGCTCCCTTGGAATGGACTTCTCAGGAGTGCCACTGGGTGGCGCTGCCTTGAGCCCCAAGGGGGGTTCTAAAGTTGATCCTGTGAGGAGTCCGCACAAAACTAGTTCTTGAGGATTATGAGTAGTGTATACCATAGTGGGAGTCGTGTGTGCCACTGAGAGCCAACAGTCTGCGTTTGGTTTTATATCGGCAGACTGCGACCTATGGTATAACATAGCGAAAGTCGTGTGTGCCACTGAGAGCTAACAGTCTGCGTTTGAGTTTATCTCGGTAGACTGCGACCTATGTAGGAGTGGAGAGGTTTCATTTCGATAGCGAGATCAGAGGCCGCGGAGAACCTGTGGTTACATGGACTTTTGTTGTGACGGCAACGTAACCCTGGATGTAACTGTGATCTATTGTGTGAGTTCCATGGCGTAATCGAGAGGCCGCGGAGAGCCTGCAGTTGCATGGAATTTTGCTGCGACGGCAACGTAACCCTGGTATGTAACTGTGACCATGGAATGGGGGTGATGATTTCCAGAGCATCCTCACTAAAGATATTTCCTCTATTTTCAAAAAAAAAACTGTTTTCGATAATTTCAATAAAATTGTTTTCCAAATATTTTCACTGGGTGTTGAAAACGAGTTTACCAAGTACTTGTAGATTTTCAGTCCTACGCCTGATCAACGTATGATTGAATTTCTGTGAGAACAAGGATGGACTGGTTGAGACATCGAGTTATAAGAAATATTTTTATAAAATCTATTTTTATAGTATAAAGTGGATTTAAAAGCATTTCTAAATTTTTAAATTAAAAGAGTTGAAATTTTTGGAAATAAAGGTAAAATCCAACTGAAATTATAAAATAAAATTGGACTCGGGAAATTTAAATGAAGCGATCCTTTGTAATAAAATCGAATATTAAATTAAAGGTGGAAGTAAGCTAATTAGCTAAATAAATTATTTAATAGAGAATGTTGATAAAATTTAACTCGGTCAACTAAAATGGATTGCAAGTTGATAATTGAGTTGGAAATGAATTCGAATTTGTCAATAGAATTCGACTTGGGTTTGATAATGGATTAAATAAGAAGAAAGGAGTAAAATAAAAAAAAAATTAAGTTGTCTTGAAAGGGTGATGGTTTGACTTGCAAATAAAATTCAAGTGTGATATGAATAATACTTAACATAATTTGCAAGTAAGTTTGATATAATGGAAGTGTTGTCGAATGAAATAAAAGTTAATTATAATAGAAATGGTTTGGGTTGCAAACAAAACCCAGGTGAAGAGATATAAATTGAGAATGGCTTTGTATAAGTAAAATAAATTCGCAAAAGAGTTAAGTATGTGTTGGATATTATTTTGATAAATTGAGAAGGTGAATTAAAATGAAAATTTTAAATGAATGGGCTAACTGAAAATTTAATGGAAATTGCTTAAATGCGGATCAAATAGAAGCAAACTTAAGTTTGATGTTGGAATAAACTAAAGTAAATTCACTCAAGTTTAAAATTTATGGAAGTTTGGTTTTGAATAAAAGTGAAAGCCCATTAAAATAAGGCCTGGATTGAATTAACTTGGAAATGGCTAGTAATATACAAGAATGAAATGTGTCGAGCTAATGAATGGATGGTAAATAAATTAGAAATGAAATGGAATTGAATATAGAATGAGTTGAAATTAATTTAAGTAGTTATAAATTGAAATAGATACTTTATTAACCGAATATCGTCGAGATTGCATAGCAATAATTGTTGTTTGGCGTAAACCAAAGTAATTAAATTCTATGAATTAGTGGAAGCAAATATAATTGATTTTTTTTGAATCGATTGATATGAATATGAGTTTGTTTGGAATTAGAAATGAATTGAAGGTAAGTAAGTGAGTTGTACATTACTTAAATTGAGTTGCAAACCATTGAATTGAATGAAATGGTATATAAATTGGTTGAAAGCAATGGAATTAGTTTTGAAACATATAAATTGCTTGCGGGAGTTATTTTGAATGTATATCTTTTAGAATTGAAGTGTTATAGTTGTTTAAGTAAGAGAAATGTTATAAACTTCATATATGTAGTACTTATATGTTTAAATTAAGTAAGTACAGGTACCTAGAGGCCGTTTGGCTGGTTTGGATTGCGTTAATTTCTTAAATTAATAAGCTGCTTGTTTAAATGCTAAATAAGGTACGCCTATGCTATAAAAATAGGAAATATGAACTGTTTTTGCTTTTTCCGACCGGGTGGGTCGATGTATATATATTTATGTCTCTTGTCAAATTGCAAAAGCTCCTCCGTACAAAGGAGACTCTACCAAAATTTTCTGAAAATTTTGTGAGTTAGAAAATTTTTGAAAAATTTTGGTTAACTACAAAATAATTTCAAATTGGGAATTTAAGTAAACTAGTAAATGAAATTAATATGAACCAGTTTAAATGAAAGATAAAACTCAATATTAGAAATCGAAAATAAATTGAATTCATATGAAACGGTAAAAAACCAATTTGAATAGAAATGAATATGAAAATGTCTGTAAGGAAAAGTATGTAAGATTTGGAAGGGCTATGATTGGATATTATTGCTTAGTAGGTTATGCATGTATTAAATGGGGAAAAGGAATTGGATTTGATTCCAAATGATAAATGTGAATTGCCCGACAAAAGGTATGTATTTAAATATCTGTATGGAATTGGATTGGGTTTCTGATGTAGCCACTTGGCTTTTGTTTTCTTTCTGGAATTTGGGAGCCCGTAGAGGCCATTTGTAGTTGTACCGAGCTAGCCGCGCAAAGGAGATGCTGGCAAAAAATTTCGGAAATTTAGGGAGTTAAAAAAATTTGGAGAAAATTTTGATAATTCAAAATTCGAATTTAAATTGAAATTTAAAGGATTAAGCAAAAGGATGTCGTTTGAAAATGTGGAAGAGTTTGGAAGGTTAGTAAGAATAATAAGAGGTCTTTTATAAAAGATAGTGGATAAGATGTTGAACTGTTAGTTTTGGAGAAAAAGGTAAACGGGTTTATTACCATTCTTCCTAACTAATAATTTCGAGGACGAAATTCTTTAAGGGGGAGGAATGTGACGACCCGAAATATCTGACAGTTTAAATTGGAATATTGAATTGATTTTCAATACGTGAGAAGTTAATTTTAACTTGAATTTCGAATATTAATATTTACTCGATAATTAAATTACTGAATTATATAATTCGAAGCTGGGTGAGATGTCGAATATGAAATTTTAAGTCGGTTAAAATATAATTGGAAGGCTTATAAAATTTATAATGGTGTTACTGAAGATAATGGAATGGTTGAAATTTAATTCAAAGGTGATTTGTTCAGTTTTGAAATTATATTGTTTAAATTGAATTTAAAAATAGCCTTCCGAGGCTCGGTCTCGGAATTCGACGAAACCAGTTCCATTGGATCCGTAATAGTTAGTTATTATCGGATTTCAATTTTCGTAGTGTTTGGATGTATAGTTTGCTCTTACGGATGTGAAACGCGTCGAAATTAAAATCGATAATTTAACATTTTAAATCAATTTAAAAGGCTAACTTCCACGTACGATCAAATCAGCCTCTGAAACACGTTCTATTGTGTTCGGAATGTGGGTAAAACCTTATAATCGCCTCGTAGCATTTTTTTAAGAGGAGTTCGAAATTTTATATGGCAATTAACGAGACATTTTGGAAATTTAACAATATAATAAAATTTGAAGTGCACAGGTAGCCAAAGATATTTTAGTAAACAAGCGTACACAGGAAGCCATCCCCTATCCAATATCTCATTTCCGTTCCTCTCTCTATTCTCTTCAGTAAAAAATCGAACGCGTGAAAACAAATTCATTTTTGTTTAACAATGAAATCATGGCCGAAGCCATTCATTCAAAAAAAAAAGGGTTTTGAAATTCCTCTTCTTCCCAAATACCTTATCTTGAAACCTGAAGCCACTATCTAAATTCGAGTATGGTGGTGAGTTTTGCCATGGTGGTTCAAATTGAAGCGAGGTACTCGACGCCAGGGAAGCACACGCGTGTACGGGCATGTAGGCACTTGGGTTTTTGCGACAGCGACATCACGATGAAGGAAGCAGCTGTCACGGCCTCGAGCGATGGACTTTGGTGTGGTGAGTTAGGGTTAGCTGTTGGAAGTCGCGATCAGTTGTAGACGATCTGAAGCCGAGCCGTGTGATATAGCAAGCTAGGAGTTTGATGCAAAATCTCGCCGAGTCTTTGATATCGGCACTGATGACCGATAGTGGTGCATATGTCGCGATTTAGCCTTGTCGATTTGTGAATTCGAGACGATGCTTACAGGTGAGCAGTGAGGTATTTTCCATTCTAATGTTGAATTAATACGTATTTACACTTATAGATTTTTAAGGTAATATTAATATAGAGGAAGTATTGTAGAAAAGAGTTTTACAGTTAGGAAATTAAATATATATATATATGTATGTATGTACGTATGTATGTATGTATATGTATGTATGTATCAGTATTTGATTTTTAACAGTGAAATATATATGCAAATTATTCAATTGTAATAGGGATAAATATATATATATATATATATATATATATATATATATATATATATGCACGCTCACACTTTTTAATACACATTTTTCTTAACTTACTAGTTTAATAATAATATGGCTTGATGATTAATTTATCCAATTAACTTATTTAATTTATTATAGTCAGTAAAAGGTTTTTTAAAAAAAGGGGGAATTATTAGTTTAAATCAAATAATTTGTTTTAAAATTAAATCATTAGTTCTAATTTAATTTATTAAACAGTAATTAATTGTTCGATTAGTTCAAATATTAATAAGCTGTATGCATAATGTTTATACAAGGTCAAGGAAATGGTGAAAATCAAGTCGAGATCAAAGTGGATTTCGAATATAAGCAAAGGTGAGTAAATCTCACTCTGTTGGATTTCTATTTAAAATTTAAATGGTTAAATTTAAATATTTGGTTGAATGATTGAATTAGTTTGATATGCACTGTGAATCGATGATCTGGTGATTGTGATTTTGGATGATTCTCGAGTTAAGTGTGGTTTGACTCGAATATTTGGGTTTAAGTTGTTTAAAACTTAAATCATAAAAAAATGAATTGTTTTCATTTTAATGTTAATAAGGATTTAATGATTTGTGATTCATTAAATTAATAGGGTAATTAAAATGGATAATTAATTAATTCAATCAATTAATGATTTGGGGCGATTAATTTAGTAATTAAAGGTTTGAATTAATTAATTAATTAATTAAAGTCTGAGTTAATCTTTAAGTTTAATTAATCTAGAATAACCAATGGATGGTTTGACAAGCAATTACTTAATGTAATTAATAAAGGATGATTACTTGTGTAACTAATCAAGAGATTAATTAAGATGATTAATTAAAGAGAAATTGATTTATTTAGTGAAGTAAATAAATGGAAAGCTAATTGTAGGTTGAGATAATTCAAGAAAGATTAATATTGTGGTTGAATGAAGTAATTAATTTGGATTAGGATAAAATTGAAGTATAATCGAAAATCATTAATTTATATAATCAACGTTCTAATTAAAGATAGATTAATTAAGATGAACTAATCAAGAATAAGTGACGTAAGAGGAGTTGATTAATATAAGTAATTAAGAATTAATGGAATTCAAATAGTCAATCAATAAGATTACTTATTGACCTTGGTTAAGTACAATTAATATCGTGAAGTCAATTTAAGATAATTGCTTGAATGTAATTGGAAAATAATTAATCCAGGGTGATTAATTAAGATGAATAATGATGAGTTGACCAATTAATTAATTTGGAATTAAATAACGTTGAATGAAGGGATCTAGGTGATTGAGGTTTGAAATTCAATTTGAATCAATTGAATTAATTTGTATGTGATAAGGCTTTGTTTATGGATGATTGAATGGTATTGGATGTTTGAATGAGTTGATATATCTGATATGAACTCATGTGTATTTCATTTGAATAACTTGGGATAGGATAACATGAGTTTCGAAGAGACCGGGGTCGGGTATTGGGAAATACCCGAAACCACTTCGAATTTTATAAATTGGTTTGTGAATTCAATAGGCTGAGATGAAATGATTTAAGTGAATTGGATTGTTTTATCTAAGTTTGGTACTTAGAAATGGACGTGTGAAATAAGCATTGTTTATAACAAACTGTGAATTTGTTGAATTGATATAAGTTACCCGGGTTTATAACAATTAATTATTTTGGTATTTCGTGTTAAATGAGTTTACTCACGCTGGTTTCCAGCCTGACCCGGGTGTTACTTTGGTGAATGCTCGGGTCAGACCGAGTATAACAAATTTTCAGGTAGGTACGTTCTGGAGCTCAAGAGACGAGCTGGATGGCTATAGCGTATAAAATATTTCCGCTGTGTTATATTTCTGTGTATGTGAGACATTATAATTTTATATATTCAGTGATTGTATATTATGTGAAACTCTGATGTATATTAAATGTAATCGACAGTTATAATATTCTTTTGTAAACTGTTATGATTTATTATTATTTTATCCGCTGCGTTTGTGAGATGTTTTGTGTTTCTGTTCTTCTTCTTCTATCTCTTTCTTCTTTTCTCATAACTATCTGGAATTTTCGGGTGTGAAAATTTTGGGTCGTTACAATAGGTGTTAGGAATTCATACCTAACAGCTATCAAAGGTATAGACATAGATGTGAGTTCAAGAACTCACCTTTACACCAAAGACAACAAATGAGAAGCTCTAAAACAAAGGAAAGATCAACCACTCTTCAAATTCAACTCTAGAAACTCCAATCTATGATCAAATGAAAATATTTCCTAAGTTAAGGTTTAATAATTTCTAAAAATTGGAGAGAGATTAAGGTGGAGAAGAAGAAGAAGAAGAGGATGCTTACCTAAGATTCTCTTTGATTTTGGAGCTTGAATTTAAATTTCCTAGCAAAACTAGGGTTTAGGAATTTTGATTTCTTTTCTCTTCCCCCACTTTTACTTTAGCTTGAAGTGTTAGGAAAAATAGAACGAATGAATAGGAGAGGGGGTGGAGTTAGGGTGTTATGTTGGGTTAATGGGCTGAAACCTAAAACTGAAACCCAATAGAAAAATAGCAAAATTCAACTCAACTCCAAACATATCGATATTTATACTCAAAAAGATTGGAAATGCCATTTTGAACTCAATGAAAGTAGTCTCGAGTCCTAATTCGACTGTTTACATAAAGTAGCATTTCGGACTTTAAACTGACTAACGATGCTATATTTAAATGAAACATTTAAATATACAATCGTAAAATATGCGGGTTGTTACAAATCCTAATTGAAGAAATAAATTGAGCACATTTATTAAAGACCAATAAAAAGGGAAATCAATAAAATGGGTAGCAATGGAATGAAATATTAAAGATAACCCATCTTAATTTGAAGGAGTGGCAGGACCTCAACACCATTTATATTAATCGATGATAAGTTGCAACTTCTAGTTAAATTTTCTTTTGGAGTTATTGGAGTATATTCGCTAGTTGTCGTCCTTAGTTATTCAAAAAGTGGATGATATGGTATAAGATATATCCCTATTTTATTCCTAAGTAGACTTTATGAATGGGATATAAATGATTTAATATATGTTAAGATGCAAAGTGAATAAGTGTAACAACCGTAGATTTTGCCTATATATTTTAAATTTGACTTTATTTTTATTATTTTAAATTTGTTTTATTTCAGACATTTCATTTTTTTAAATATAAATGTTGATTTTTATGTGAATTATAGTTTCAAACTTGTATAAATTGAATATTTTACTGAAAAGTGAATTTTTGGTCAAACTGGTCAAACTTTGACTTTTAAACTTCAAACTTAAATTATTTAAAATCTTAATTTTTTATGAAAATAGATGAAATAACTTGAATACTGCTTTTCGTTTCTTTGAAAACGGATTCAAATTGTGAAAGTTATACTATTTTCAATATTGTGTGTATATTAAGTTATTTATCAATATTCTTTCTTTTAATGTATATAAATGATATTTTACTTGATATATCTAATCCTAATTTGTATATTTATGTTATTGTATGTATATTTTTGTATTATAATAATTATAAAATGAAGTAAACAATTTTCCAAAGTCAATGGTGATTTATTGTAATTTCTCGACACCGTTTTGGATTTTTAAGCAATTTCTTTAAATCTTTTTCTATTTTCTTTAAATTTAATTTTTTTTTTGTATGTGTTAATATGTTATTTTAAGTATATTTTGTCTTTTAAATATTTTTAAAGTGATGTTTGAATTTTTCCAAAGCTTATTGAATTTATTTCCAAATTTTAAAGCCTAGTTTCCATTTTTCTACTATTTTCTTTATTTAAATTATATTTAAATTAAAATTTATATATTTATTTGTGAATTCATTCTTACTTTTATGTTGTTATCTTTGTTATAAATATTATGACAAGTCCATCAAAGTTCATTCTGTTTATTTTTCATTTTTCTAGACTAGTTTGCAATTTTGTGCTATTTTCTTATTTTAACCTTATATAATTAATAAATATTTATATATATCATCTATTTTGTTATATTTAGAAATTTTGACTGGAATCATTATTAATTTCAGTAATATAAACTTATATGAATAAATTAAGGAAATACCAAAGGTTTTAAAAGCTTTTGAAACGTAAGTCGTTTCTTTTACCGTTTCCTCATTTAATCTCTGGCGGTTTTTATTTATTTATTAGCCTTTACTTCTTTTGGCTATATATTACTTTATTTGGCCGTGTATTCCAGTCTTCATTCACTAAAAAAAATTCCACTTCTCATTCATTCACGGCTAGGAGAAAAAAATTGGGTAACGGCCACCTCTTTTTGCACTTTTTCTTCTATTTTTTTCCATACTTTTGTCTTGTTTCTTTCTTCTATTTGCATGGCCTCCTCACTATTTCCATGGCCACCACTCTCTACATCTATTCCCTGCCATCATCACCACCTACACTCCAGGTCATGACCATATCCGAGCCAACCATGGTGACAAAACCACCCAAAATCCAACCTATGCCTTGAAAACATGCTAATTTGAGCCTTGTTGCTTCACCATTTCATTTTCCACCACCACCTCTAGCCACCATCACCACCTCTGACCAGACCACCACACACCACCCCAACATCATTTTAGATATAAACTTGAATGGCCGAGCCAAACCACTCCATGGCCGAGCCCTTTTGTTGACCATAAACATGCTATTTTGCCTTAAACCCTTAACATTCTCAAGTTGTAACCCCTCCACCTTCAATGCCTTGTATCCGTGCATTCTTGTGTTCATACCTGAGCCATGCTATGTCCAAACCTGAGCCAAATACACCCCTAATCCATTCAAAACAATAATAGAAAGCAAGGCAAAAGATCGTGTGTTCATATTGCTTTTTATTCCAAAGTTATTTCAATTCAATCGGGTATTGAATCTATGTTTATGTTTGGTTTTGTTTATGGGTTGTGACAAGATCATTGAGCTTGGTTCTCTTCCCACTTGGATCTATTGTTGTGTCATCTTGCCTTTTGGAATCCGTTTATGTCGTTTGTATTGCAATCTCTAGCTAAAAAGGTGAGTAAAGCTCACACGACATTTATACTTATGCAGTTGTGAAACAATAACAACTGAATGTGTAGAAAAAATATGTGATGTTATAACTGCCTGTGATTAATTATATATGATGTTAAACCTATTAAATTTCATGTCATATCATCTGTTATTATATATATGTTGTTACTGTTCATTTTTATATACGTTTATCACACTGCAAGTTCCATGTAGATTAGAAATCACTATGGGTTGAAATGATACATACACGAACGGACTTTAGAATACGGAATGTTGAATATGCGCTTATATGATTTTTGTTTGATGATAATAAACATATATTCATTTGTTTAAATGTATTTGATAATATACTATTTTATTTTCACAGATTAAATAAATATTTGCTGAATAAAATAAATAACACAGAATTTGAATTCAAACGAATATTTTATTCAAACAAATATTTATTACAATTTTGAATAGTATACAAATTCAAGCTCTCACTATTCACTATACAACTTTGATACAATTTCAATTACATCACTATTGTACATCAGCACCTCACTACATATCACTCACACTCGTATTTATCTTCAACTGCATTCAAGTTTGAATCCAGCATCTGAGCAATCTGCAAAAATATAAACTAACGCAGTAAAATTGAAAATAAAATATTTTTGCGATATAAAATAAAACGTGAATTTTTGAAAATGATATTTGCCTCAGTTATTTGGGTTGTTCGTCATCATTTAAATTTGAATTCATCATACACGAACAACTTGTGACATACACGGTATATTACTGTATATGCCACAAGGCCGTGCACGCCGATATATACACTTGATTGATTTACAGGGACAGGCAAGCACAGGTCAAACCCAAATGAAAAACCGAGTTCAACTCACGTGCAATATATTCAAAATCACGACACGAGCACAAGGTCAAACCCAAGTTTTGAAACTGGGTTCAACACAAGGCAACGTCAAGTCCAGACAATACAGTATGAACAAGCCAAAATGAAGTTGTACAAGTACAGTCAAGAAAGCAGCTCAAGTAACAAAAGTCAAGTACAGCAATGAAACAAAATAGTATGACATGAAGCAAATGAATATAGTGAATGAAATGCACAAAGACATAGCATCTGTCTCAGGTTAATAAACCAGAGAAATGCACAGTGGAATGAAGTCAGGTGATGCACATATACTTGAAAGCTACAGCATCAAGTAGACCAAGTTCATATGCAATGAGAGGAACATCAAAGACAAGACTAAGTGCAGCATCAGTGAAGACAGTTATTTCACAATGAACAATGTGCACAAGTGAATCAAGTGAATCATAATGAAGCAGTGCAACATCTTCCATCAACACACTCAAGTGACTCAACAATGCAACAAGGTGATATGCAAACTACATGCAGACCAGAAGCAAAATCTCGAGTGCAACAGTGAAGTTCAGCTATGCAAACAACATAACAGTATACAAGCTCGCACACAAGAACATGACAGCAAGCACAAAGTGCACAGCAACTATTAACTGCCACAAGACCATCATGCAAAGACCAGAAGTACAGAATGAACAAGCAGTGCACCAATGAACCATCAGAGAGTGCAACACAGTGAAATGACCAAGTGAAACTGGAAACAACAATGGATGCAAACTACAAATACATGATACTGTTCAATATCCAAGACTTAAGAATGCATCAATATGACACAGTATACACAAGTGAAGCCAAAAGAAATCAATCCAGTTCCCACACAACTCAATCAAGTAACCAACATCTAGTGCTATCAAATGAACCAGTGACAATGCAACAATCAACTCAAATGAATACAGCAAGCATGCAACAGAGGTCCAGCGTATATAGATATGCAATGACAAAGTGGATCAAAATGAAACATACAAAATGCCCAAGTAAAGTGCACAGTGAAGTATAAAGCAACTACAACAGATGCAGTGAAGCATCTGTGTAAATATATGTACAGCATGTCAAAGCAAGATGCATATATGACAATCAACCAAAATTGAACCAATGATCTAGGTTACAACTTCAAAATCAGTGGGCAAAGGCATTGAAGACCAGCAAATGAAGCAAGTCCAAAACAAATATACAATGCACCAAGCATCGAACCAGAAGACCTAAGTCAGATAACAATTAAACCGAAGCTATCAATATCAAGTTCGTGCCAAAGTCAATTTTGAACAAGTCACAATCAAACGAACAAGTCAAATTCAAAACCGTGGTCATCACGAAACAAATCAAAGCCGTGGGAAGCAAGCAACAAAAATATACGCATATGAAAAGGTCAGAAATCATCTCAGCATCAAAGTGAAATCGAACGACTGATCAAATATCAGTTGACAAATTCAAGTACAAAATATACGACGCAAATCCAGGGTTAAAAACCCTATATAAGAAAATCATCATCGGCAATCATATCCATCAGAGTTCGAATACTAAAATTAAAAAAGTAACGAAGCATAAATTCGTACCAGAAGCAAAAATCGAACTCATCGAAGTAGCCAGTGAAAGCAACGAGATTCGATCGAGCAAGGCAACTCTTATTCAACCAGAGATTCGATCAAATCTAATAGGCGCTTCGAAAAAGCCCTAATTTTTAATCAGGAAGAAAGAACGAAGGAAGCCGCCATATTTTCTCATAAAGGACTGAGCGAATAGAAGTGGATCGGGTCACATAAAATAAAGAAAAGAGGACGGCTTGAATAATATAAAAGGATTCTTGTTTATATTAAGGGCTATTTACTTTTTATGTTTGTGTTTTCTTTTAATTTCAAAATTCTCTTTTAAACCGTGGTAATTTTCTAGTCGTGTGACTAGGGTACAAACTACGGTGTGTAGTTTGAGAATTCGCAACTCAGTAGTTGAGTTGTGGTCAGGGTTTTGAGCATAGAGTTAGATTAGTCAATAGCGGGTATAGCGAGTTTACGTGTGTAAGCGAGGGACTATCTAATTTCTAGTAGAAACCTTGGGGGCAGCACGTAGGCAGGTTTTTGCCGAAGCTGGGTAAATTCTGTGTTGTTCTGTCCTGTTATTTATATTCTGCTATATCTGTGCTGCTATTTTGTGATCCGTGTTAATATTAATTAACTTCTGCAATTAAGTTTTTATAATTTACACTATCACCCTATTCACCCCCCCTCTAGGGTGAAATCGATCCTACAAGTGGTATCAGAGCTAGGAATAGAAGTCAACATTTGTTTTAAAAATTCTATTTTTGAAAAAATCAGTTTTTGTTTAGAAATTTGAATTTTTAAAAATGGCTTCTTTTAATAATGCTTTTGCAGAAGGTCAATCCATAGTTAGACCACCAATGTTCAATGGTGAATATGCTTTTTGGAAAAATAGGATGAAATTTTTTTAAAAAACCATTGACGCTTGGGATATTGTTGAGACAGGTTATAGAATACCAACTATAACTGTAGATGATCAGGAAATAGAGAAACCAAAGGAACAATGGACAGAACTAGAAAATAAATTACAGAATACTAATGCCAAAGCTATGAATTCTATTATCTGTTCATTGGATCAATTTGAATTTAATCGTGTCTCACATTGTCTAACTGCGCAGGAAATATGGCACATATTAGAAGTAACTCACGAAGGAACATCTCAAGTCAAAGAATCTCGCCTTGCCATGCTAAGCAGCGAATACGAGAACTTTACAATGGCGAAAGAAGAAAATGTCAAAGAGATGTACGGACGACTTTTCAACATCGTATACAAATCAAAAGCTCTCGGAAAAACATACACCGAATTGGAAATAGTCCGTAAAATTCTCAGAATCCTTCCACGAAGCTTTGAAGCAAAAGTAACTGCCATTCAAGAATCGAAAGATTTAAAACAACTCAAAGTCGAAGAACTCATCGGAAATCTCACCACTTACGAGCTAGAAATGAAATTCAAGGAAGAGCGTGAAGGTGGTGATACTCGAAAGAAATCAATAGCTCTCAAAGGAACAACTGAAAGTGATGATGAGAATGATGACGATGATGATGGAGCAGCAGAGCTAGCGCTACTAATAAAGAAATTCAAAAAGTGGAATCGCAAATACGGAAATCCAGCTCGAAATCATGAATTGAAAAGCAGAATAGGCAAAGCACTAGACAACCCAGAAGATCAGAAAATCATATGATACAAATGCAACAAACCCGGTCATATCAAGCCACAATGTCCTCAAAAACGATCAAATCAAGGAAAGAAACTAAAGAAGAAAAGCTTTGCGGCTACTTGGGATGAAACTGACGAAGATGAAAGTGATAACACCGAGAGTGAGAATGAAAAAGCAAACATGTGCCTTCATGGTGAAGTTACAGACAGTGATGACGACGAGCCAAGCGAGGTATCAAAACTCACTCATTCTGAATTACTAATTTATTTCCATGAAGTAAATGGCTGTTATGAACGACTTAGGGAAAAATATGCTAAACTTGAATCTCAAAAGGATACTTTGATAGAATGCAATAAACAACTTGATCAATTAGTTAAGAACTATCAATGTAGAATTCCTAAGTGTGATAAGTGTCCAACATTCGAAGAAGAAATTAAAAAATCGAAAATCAATATAAAATCACTTGAAAATAAAATTCTGATTTTAAAAGAGAATGAAAATACTAGGAGAGAGAATTCTATTAAAAAGTGCACACAGTTGTTAAACGAAAATGAATCTCTCAAATCACAAGTCCAACAATTGTCAACGACTTTAGATAAATTTTCAAAAAGTGAAAAATCGTTGAATATGCTATTAGGAAAGCAAACTGTTAATACGGTTAGACAAGGACTTGGATATAATAATTCGAAAATTGTTGAAAACAAGATTAATCAAGTTAATTCTATGTGCACAATTTGTAGAAAATTTGGACACGGTCACAATAATTGTTGGTATAGACCCAAACATGTGAAAACTATACCGATTTGGGTTTCAAAAGGCACAAATATAAAATCTCTCAAAGTTAAACAAATTTGGGTGCCAAAGGGAACAATTATAAATAGTTTTGGGTCTACACAAAATTATTTTTCAAAATTTTCTTCCACTAACAACCATGGACCTATAAAAACAAATAGGTCACTAAACTCTCTTCTCGTGTAGGTATGCTGGCAGGCTAAGGAACAACAGCAATGGTACTTGGATTCTGGCTGTTCCAGGCACATGACAGGCGATAAATCGAAGTTCCTTAGCCTAGAAAAGTACAAAGGTGGCAGAGTCACAATGGGGAACAATGACAAGTGTAAAATTGTCGGTAAAGGTAAAGTAGGTAACAATACATTTACCTTGAATGACGTTTTATATGTTGAAAATCTGCACCACAATTTGATATCAATCAGCCAGCTATGTGATAAAGGTATGAATGTTATCTTTGATTCTGACATGTGCAAAATTGTTGACAAATCATCAAAAGAAATCTTATTTTCAGGAAAAAGGAAAGGTAATATATATTCTCTATCTTTTGATGATCTCATCCTCTCTAAATGTTTGGTAGCTAAGGATATAGAAGTGAATTTATGGCATAGACGTTTAGGGCATGCTAGTATGAACTTATTAAACAAATTAAAAAGGAAAAGTTTGGTAAGAGGGTTGCCATCACATGAGTTTGAAACTGAAAACATCTGTAAAGCATGTACTTTGGGAAAACTTAGAAAATCATCGTTTCATGCCAAAAACAATGTAAGCACTTCTAGAGTTCTTGAACTAATTCATATGGATCTATTTGGACCTAATGACATTGCTAGCTTAGGAGGTAAGAAATATTGCTTTGTGTTAGTTGATGATTACTCAAGATATACATGGGTATACTTCTTAGCTAAAAAATCAGAAACTTTTTCATACTTCACAAGATTCGCAAAATTTGTGCAAAATGAAAAAGAAGTCTCTATTGTTTCGTTAAGAAGTGATCATGGTGGAGAATTTGAAAATTATGAATTTGAAACTTTCTGTGATGAAAGCGGAATCAAACATGAGTTCTCTGCACCACGTACTCCACAACAAAATGGGGTAGTTGAGAGAAAGAATCGAACTTTACAAGAATTGGCTAGGTCTATGTTAAATGAATATGAACTACCTCTGCATCTCTGGGCAGAAGCTGTAAATACAGCATGTTATGTAATGAATAGAGTTATCATCAGACCGATTCTTAACAAAACCCCCTATGAGTTATGGTTCAACAAAAAACCAAACATCGCTTACTTCAAAGTGTTTGGATGTCCTTGCTATATTCTTAATACAGGTGATCAGTTAGGAAAATTTGAAGCAAAGGCTGATGATGGCATCTTCATGGGTTACTCTTCGAGAAGCAAAGCTTATAGAGTCTACAACAAAAAGACTAAAACAATCGTAGAGTCAATCAATGTGAAATTTGATGAAGGCATTGACGAACAGGACACATCCAAAAGCAACGTTGAAGAGGAGAAAGAAAAGGATGAGTTTGAAAAACCAAAAGAAACTGCTGTTGAAACTATCACAACTCAAGAAGTCCGAAGAAATCTGGATCCAGAAAAGCTGAAATACAAAACAGACCATCCACCAGAATTGGTAATTGGAAACCCTATAGCAGGTATACAAACTCGTTCATCCTTTAAAAATCTATGTGATCTGTGCTTATATAGTGGATTTATTTCAGAAATAGAACCAAATAGCATAGATTCAGCCCTTAATGATGAAAACTGGTTCATGGCCATGCAAGAAGAACCAAATCAGTTTGAACGAAATAATGTTTGGAGTCTAGCACCTAGACCTAAGGATTATCCAGTTATAGGAACAAAATGGATTTTTAAAAATAAATATGATGAATCTGGAAATATAATTAGAAATAAAGCTAGACTAGTTGCTAAAGGATACAATCAAATTGAAGGAGTTGACTTTGATGAAACCTTTGCGCCTGTAGCTAGACTAGAATCAATTAGAATATTGTTAGCTTTTGCTTCTTACAAAGTATTTAAACTAAGACAAATGGACATTAAGAGTGCTTTTCTTAACGGAGTTTTAAAAGAAGATGTGTTTGTTGAACAACCAGAAGGTTTTGAAAGTCATGAATATCCAAACCATGTATACAAACTAAAGAAGGCATTATATGGATTAAAACAAGCTCCCAGAGCTTGGTATGAATGTCTTACTTCTTATCTCCTTGAAAATGGGTTCAAAAAGGGATGTGTAGATACCACACTATTTCTGTTGCATGAAAACAATGATATTTTGATTGTTCAAATATATGTTGATGACATCATTTATGGTGCTACTAACAAGTTATTGTATGAGAAATTTGAAAAAGTCATGCAGGAAAAATTTGAAATGAGCTTGGTTGGAGAGTTAAAATTCTTTTTAGGATTTCAAATCCAACAAAGCAATAAAGGCACATTCATTTCTCAAACAAAATATATCAGGGAACTTGTCAACAAATTTGGATTGAAAGATGCTAAACCAGCAAGAACTCCCATGAGTACAACACTTAAACTTGACAAAGATGAAAAGGGTAAGACAGTTGATCAAAAGCAGTACAGAGGTATGATTGGATCACTCCTTTATCTTACCGCCTCTAGACCTGACATCATGTTTTCTGTCTGCTTATGTGCGCGTCTTCAATCTAACCCAAAAGAATCTCATTTAAAAGCTGTTAAAAGAATTATAAGATATTTATTGCACACCCCACGGTTTGGTCTTTGGTATCCATCAAATGATAATTTTGAATTGAAAGGTTTTTCAGATGCTGATTATGCTGGAAATTTGGTTGATAGAAAAAGTACTAGTGGAGCATGTTTTATGTTAGGACATTCATTAGTTGCATAATCGAGTAGAAAACAAAATTGTATTGCATTATCCACAACAGAGGCAGAGTATATTGCTTTGAGCGGTTGCTCTGCTCAAATCTTATGGATGATACAAACTTTGCATGACTATGGCCTAAATTTTAAACGTGTACCACTATTGTGTGATAGCAAAAGCGCAATTGATCTCACAAATAATCCTGTACATCATTCGCGAACAAAACATATAGATGTAAGACATCATTTTATTAGAGATCATATTTCCAAAGAAAATATCTGCATAAATTTTATTTCAACTGATTCTCAATTGGCAGACATCTTTACAAAACCCCTACCAGAAAATAGTTTTTGTAAACTACGACTCAGTCTAGGTGTTTTAGAAATATGCTGAATATTTAACATTTTTTTTTCTCCCTACAAATCATTGAAAAGAAAAATAGTGATTGAAAAAGTGATGAGTGTTGATATTGATTATATATTATAACTCGAGAAAGTATAATTACAAAATTTCTTTAGAAATGTAAACAAGAGTTATAAAACTTTTTGTTGGTAAAAATTCCATGACCATCTCTATACCTATCATATTTCTATCAACCATCACTCATCAAAATTCTATATAGTTTGTCGATATGTGGTACTTTAAACAGGAATCGTTCGTTTTTCATTTTTTTTTTAAAAAAATAAAAAAAAAATAAAAAATAAAAAATAAAAAATTAATAACAATAAATAAATACCAAAGTATTCACTCTCATTTAAAAGTCCTCACGGTTATGCATGGGTGAATTACTTGGAATTTGTTATGTGCTTCCATGCTCATTTAAAAGTCCTCACGGTTATGCATGTATGGAACACATATCAAAAGTTGATTTTTTAAAAAATAAACAAGTTGATTCTAATCCCATTTAAAAGTCCTCACGGTTATGCGTGGTTAGAAGATACTTGAATTCATTTTTCTAAAATAAATTTGGAATACTACTAATCTCATTTAAAAGTCCTAACGGTTATGCATGATTAGTAGATATTCAAATTCCTGATATAAAAATACCACAAATAGACACAATTGTATGGTTTTATATGATGACATCATCTCCATCATTCTAAAAGTGGAACATGCGCCTAACAAAATTTTTATGATTTTTGTTTGATTTTTTTTATTGAAATTTGATATTTATATTAAATTGAGTTTTAATGTTGAATTGATATCGATTACTTTTTCTCTATTTTCTCTAACACTTTATTCTTTTGCTGATAACAAAAGGGGGAGAGAAAAGTTAAGATTTTGTCAAATAGAATCAAAGCAAAGGTCAAATAAATTTCCATTTACATATAGGCTCATTTATATATTTCTATTTGTAAGCATATATGTAGGGGGAGCTTTGTGTAGAGAGGAAGCATTTAAATAGGGGAAGCAATTAGGATATATCAATGATCAAATACATTTAACATATTCAAAATCTTAAATATATGTTTGTTATCATCAAAAGGGGGAGATTGTTGAATATGCGCTTATATGATTTTGATGATAATAAACATATATTCATTTGTTTAAATGTATTTGATAATATACTATTTTATTTTCACAGATTAAATAAATATTTGCTGAATAAAATAAATAACACAGAATTTGAATTCAAACGAATATTTTATTCAAACAAATATTTATTACAATTTTGAATAGTATACAAATTCAAGCTCTCACTATTCACTATACAACTTTGATACAATTTCAATTACATCACTATTTTACATCAGCACCTCACTGCATATCACTCACACTCGTATTTATCTTCAACTGCATTCAAGTTTGAATCCAGCATCTGAGCAATCTGCAAAAATATAAACTAACGCAGTAAAATTGAAAATAAAATATTTTTGCGATATAAAATAAAACGTGAATTTTTGAAAATGATATTTGCCTCAGTTATTTGGGTTGTTCGTCATCATTTAAATTTGAATTCATCATACACGAACAACTTGTGACATACACAGTATATTACTGTATATGCCACAAGGCCGTGCACGCCGATATATACACTTGATTGATTTACAGGGACAGGCAAGCACAGGTCAAACCCAAATGAAAAACCGAGTTCAACTCACGTGCAATATATTCAAAATCACGACACGAGCACAAGGTCAAACCCAAGTTTTGAAACTGGGTTCAACACAAGGCAATGTCAAGTCCAGACAATACAGTATGAACAAGCCAAAATGAAGTTGTACAAGTACAGTCAAGAAAGCAGCTCAAATAACAAAAGTCAAGTACAACAATGAAACAAAATAGTATGACATGAAGCAAATGAATATAGTGAATGAAATGCACAAAGACATAGCATCTGTCTCAGGTTAATAAACCAGAGAAATGCACAGTGGAATGAAGTCAGGTGATGCACATATACGTGAAAGCTACAGCATCAAGTAGACCAAGTTCATATGCAATGAGAGGAACATCAAAGACAAGACTAAGTGCAGCATCAGTGAAGACAGTTATTTCACAATGAACAATGTGCACAAGTGAATCAAGTGAATCATAATGAAGCAGTGCAACATCTTCCATCAACACACTCAAGTGACTCAACAATGCAACAAGGTGATATGCAAACTACATGCAGACCAGAAGCAAAATCTCGAGTGCAACAGTGAAGTTCAGCTATGCAAACAACATAACAGTATACAAGCTCGAGCACAAGAACATGACAGCAAGCACAAAGTGCACAGCAACTATTAACTGCCACAAGACCATCATGCAAAGACCAGAAGTACAGAATGAACAAGCAGTGCACCAATGAACCAGCAGAGAGTGCAACACAGTGAAATGACCAAGTGCAACTGGAAACAACAATGGATGCAAACTACAAATACATGATACTGTTCAATATCCAAGACTTAAGAATGCATCACTATGACACAGTATACACAAGTGAAGCCAAAAGAAATCAATCCAGTTCCCACACAACTCAATCAAGTAACCAACAGCTAGTGCTATCAAATGAACCAGTGACAATGCAACAATCAACTCAAATGAATACAGCAAGCATGCAACAGAGGTCAAGCATATATAGATATGCAATGACAAAGTGGATCAAAATGAAACATACAAAATGCCCAAGTAAAGTGCACAGTGAAGTATAAAGCAACTACAACAGATGCAGTGAAGCATCTGGGTAAATATATGTACAGCATGTCAAAGCAAGATGCATATATGACAATCAACCAAAATTGAACCAATGATCTAGGTTACAACTTCAAAATCAGTGGGCAAAGGCATTGAAGACCAGCAAATGAAGCAAGTCCAAAACAAATATACAATGCACCAAGCATCGAACCAGAAGACCTAAGTCAGATAACAATTAAACCGAAGCTATCAATATCAAGTTCGTGCCAAAGTCAATTTTGAACAAGTCGCAATCAAACGAACAAGTCAAATTCAAAACCGTGGTCATCACGAAACAAATCAAAGCCGTGGGAAGCAAGCAACAAAAATATACGCATATGAAAAGGTCAGAAATCATCTCAGCATCAAAGTGAAATCGAACGACTGATCAAATATCAGTTGACAAATTCAAGTACAAAATATACGACGCAAATCCAGGGTTAAAAACCCTATATAAGAAAATCATCATCGGCAATCTTATCCATCAGAGTTCGAATACTAAAATTAAAAAAGTAACGAAGCATAAATTCGTACCAGAAGCAAAAATCGAACTCATCGAAGTAGCCAGTGAAAGCAACGAGATTCAATCGAGCAAGGCAACTCTTATTCAACCAGAGATTCGATCAAATCTAATAGGCGCTTCGAAAAAGCCCTAATTTTTAATCAGGAAGAAAGAACGAAGGAAGCCGCCATATTTTCTCACAAAGGACTGAGCGAATAGAAGTGGATCGGGTCACATAAAATAAAGAAAAGAGGACGGCTTGAATAATATAAAAGGATTCTTGTTTATATTAAGGGCTATTTACTTTTTATGTTTGTGTTTTCTTTTAATTTCAAAATTCTCTTTTAAACTGTGGTAATTTTCTAGTCGTGTGACTAGGGTACAAACTACGGTGTGTAGTTTGAGAATTCGCAACTCAGTAGTTGAGTTGTGGTCAGGGTTTTGAGCATAGAGTTAGATTAGTCAATAGCGGGTATAGCGAGTTTACGTGTGTAAGCGAGGGACTATCCAATTTCTAGTAGAAACCTTGGGGGCAGCACGTAGGCAGGTTTTTGCCGAAGCTGGGTAAATTCTGTGTTGTTCTGTCCTGTTATTTATATTCTGCTATATCTGTGCTGCTATTCTATGATCCGTGTTAATATTAATTAACTTCTGCAATTAAGTTTTTATAATTTACACTATCACCCTATTCACCCCCCCTCTAGGGTGAAATCGATCCTACACGGAAAATCGTTATGGGCTGAAATGATAAGCCTGAATGGTTTTTATTTATTTTATTTAACTTGGGATTGTGGGTTTGAAATGATAGAACCCGGATATTTCTTTTTAAACTGCGGATCGAAATGATACATATCTGTATCACTTGACCTAGGTTTGAAAACTATATACAGACCCGTGGTTATTTTATAAAGAATGTTGGATATTTTTAAGCTTGTTAAAATATAAATTTATGAAATTTTATTTAAATAGATTTTTAAATGTTATAAAATAAAGAAAATTATGATTTTTTTTCTATGAGATAAAAATATAATTAATGAAAGGTTAAATTGGATTATTGAATATAACTTAAGTTAGGAAATTTGGAATTTTGGCTAAAAACGATATTTACGTTATATGAATAAAATGGAAATTTAATTTTATTGGAAATTGTTAAATATGATAGCTTTATTAAATTTGAATTTAAGTGATTTATTAAAGTATTATTAATTTTCTATGAATTTAAGTGGTTAAATAAATAAATGCTTAAAAAGTGAAATTTGAAAATACAACTTGATTTGGAAATATGGAATTTGGTTTTGTTTAAAGTTTTAAGTTAATTAAATAAATTGGGAATTTAGTTTAATTTATGAAATGACAATTTGAAAATGTAAACATTAATAAAGTGTTAAATGTAAAAATAGGAAGTTTGCACTTGAATTTATTAAGTGGATTTGTGAAATTTGATTTAATTATAAAATGTTGCTTTATAAAAATAATTAATTAAAAGAGTATTTAATGAACATCTTTGAATGTTAAAATATGATTTTTATGATGTTTAAATGGTTTAAATTGAAATGTTTTGTAACGATCCTGATTTTAAAGACGAATTTAAATTTATAATTTAATTTAATTTTAGATTGAATTATGGATTTGGTTGAATTTTTCAAATTAAATAAGATGTATTTACTTATTTGTTTTTGAATTTGATTTGAAACTCAAAGCGAATACATTGAATTGAATTTTAAATAAAGTTTTTAAAATAAAATATATGTATAAAATAAATACCTTAAAATTTTGGTTATGTAAACTATAAAAATATAAAAGTAAAAATAAATAAACTAAACAAAGTAAAATTTAACAAACAATTTACGTTGTGTTTTAAAATCAATGTACATCTATAAAATAAAATACAAATATATATAGGATAAATAAAAAATGAACTAACACGTAAAGTGAAATCTAATAACAAATTTAAATGGAAATTTATTTATATTATAAGTAATATTATAAAGTTAAAGTGTAAGACCAAACATAAGTGTGAACACTTGAAAAAGAAAGAAAGATATTAAAAACTTAAGTATGCAATACAAAGTAATACAATACAAGTAACAAACATAACTAAAACAACTTTTAAAAATGAATGTTATAGAGTAAAATCAAAATCTATCAAACATAAACAAAACAAACCAATAAAGCTAAAAAGAAAAAAAATACATAGCATAAGTAGGCAAGCATGTAGGCTGAGGAATAAGGACCTGAGCATTCAATGCAAGATCACTTCAGCCGAGAAAATAAAATAAAATAAAAACAAGACAGAAAAAAAAAAGATAAGAAAACATCACCCATCTACAAAACAACATTTCCAGCCGAAGTCAATGTAAACAAAGGAAAGTGAGAGAACATAAACAAAGAAAAAAATCAATGTCTTTGTACAAATAAACAAGTATTAGCATAAGCAAGTGTATATTCAAAACATAAAGGACCATTTCATTTAATGCAAACATCCACAACATGCCTATTTTACAAACAAAAGTAATACAAGATCACTACAGCCATAACTTTAGTACAGGGAAGAGATAACATCACTCTGTACACTCTCTCCTCTATATCAACTTCCTCCCTCACTTCAATTTCATCCACCATAACTGAAAGAAGAAAAGAACAAAGAAATAAATAAAAAATGGAAGCAAACATTATCTGGAAACAATCAAGCAAGTTCAAGCAAAATAGTTTTCAAAGCAGCAACAAACAATAATACAACTCAAACCAGAGAAGTGAAAAAAAAAGAGGGAAGCTTCAGCAAGTAAATCTACAACCTGTTTCAACATAAAGAAAGCCCTATTCTTTTTCTTAAAAGCAAGGTGAGCAACT
Organism: Allium cepa; assembly: GCA_030765085.1. Classification (NCBI taxonomy): domain Eukaryota; kingdom Viridiplantae; phylum Streptophyta; class Magnoliopsida; order Asparagales; family Amaryllidaceae; genus Allium; species Allium cepa. Next base: position 664,594,913 of record CM060945.1, read on the forward strand.
TCAAATTTTTCTAAAACCAGTTTTTTCTTCTTCCATTGCCTGTGAATCTGTGAGCAAACTTATTGTTTAAACTAAGTTCTTTTGAAGTTTATGCCTGTGATGATAATATGGATAGATGTGAGTATCAACTAGCAAATATTAACTTGAACATATATATATATTTGAAAGTGCTATGTCTATATGTGTATGTACCTGTTCTTCTTGCTTTACAGAGTACAACCCAACAAAGAAAAGAAAAAATTCAATTTCTTGTTTTATAATCCATATTAGACTTTGGTTTCAAAACAAAACAGTGGTGTTTAAGTATGAACTACAATAAGAAAAAAATCTCATGAAGTAAAAATGCATATAGGATGGAAAAATCAAGTTTTTACAGTAAAAACTTTAATTTCTAGAAAATTCGAATGTCACGAATTGTCAATTCATTTATATAACTTGAATCACCATTAGAAAATGGGATTTTTAGAACAAGTATGATGATTTTTAGTTACGTGTTTAAGGGGCAGTTCGAGATGAAGCAAAAATTGTATTTTTATCAATTCCGGATAATTTAACAAATTTTAGATCTTGAAATTCGTTTTGGAGCTTGCTTGATCTTCGTAGAATTCAGGAAAATTGTCGAAAGAATTTCGTACTACGTGAGTTGGTCGAACGAGTTCAAATTAGGGTTTAACCATAAGTTTAGAGAGAGGATCGGAATTTGATAACTGCGACGTCGACAAAGCAATTGTGGAGATCGCACCGAGGGGGATGGCTGCGTGGGAAGGTTGCGGTGATGTGGCCAGAATTTTGAGGGAGATGGTGATCGAGAGTGCCTGGACGAGGAAGTTTAGGTGATGAGTCGTTGGTTCCAGTTGTGTTCTTCGTTCCAGGTTTGAGTTTAAAGACTCAAATTTGATTTTCGAGATTGCATCGTCGATTTGATGATCGAAATGGGTTTCGAGAGTGATGGCTGACTTGAGGAAGACGTCGTAGTTGATCAGAGGTGATTCGATCACCTGTGCACGTGCACGAGCACGTCATGGTTGGTGTCAGGTTGATGGTGGGAAGCGACGTGAGTAATACTCGAGAAGGGAGGGTGATTACTTCGGGTTAGTGCTCGAGTGTGGGGGGTTGATTTCCTGATGTTTTTAATGTAAACTTAAAACTTGTCTGGAAAAAAAAAAGAGCAGAAGAAGAACGCGAGAGAGAGAGAAGAAGGCTCGGGGAAAATGGAGGTAAGCCCGAAGTGTAACTCGAGTGAACAAGGGGAAGACTCGGGTTGGGTTACGCACTTTGATTTCCTAATGTTTTTCATTTAAACTTAAAAAAAAAACTTAGCTTCAGAGAAAGAAAAAAAATAAAGGAAATAGGAAGAAGAAGGGAATCTCGGGGAGAATGGTGAAAGAACTCGAGTTTCAACTCGAGTGAAAAAAAGGGTTTCTCGAGTATTGTTTCAAAATGATAAGCCTAATTAAATTTAGTCTGTGAACCGTCTGCAACTGGTTTAAATATTTGAAAATTTTAGTTAATCACCTTGAACAGTTAAGTATTAGTCTTAATTAATATTTTGATTTTTTTTTCTTTAAATTAATATTAGTTGTAAGTTAGTAACAAATTTATTTATAGTTATGAAAAAAAGATTTCTCAAATAAAGAGATAAATAATTTAATTGAATTATATTGCAAGGTAATCAAGAATGTTCATAAATTTGATAACAAGAATCTACTGAGTAAATTGAGATTTATAAATTTGTTACTGAAGATGAATTAATTGATAATGAAGAGTTCAATTAATTTGTAACTAAGAGTTTTTAAAGTAACTAATGTAAAGTTAACTAATATGTGATCAATAGTTAACTCAAGTAATTTAAATAAGAATAAATAATTAATAAACTAAGTAACAAAGGTTTAATTTCTTAAAATAATTAATTAAAAAGTTAATTAATTATATAATTGGTTCAAAAGTCAATTTAATTAATATGATTGATTAAGAATAATTTAATTAATTAAAATGTTTGATAAATAAATTTATATCAAACGATTTGTAATTAATAAATCAGAATTGGATAATAAATTCATAAAAAAATTAATTTAATTGAAAATAAATTGAATTAATTAGGATTAAAAGAAATCCTGCTTATAAATCATTGTTAAATGCCTGGTCTTGCTTATGAATGATTGCATTATATGTGATGCCTTGAAATTGTTTGTCCTGTCTGAACTGTGATATTTGGTTATGTGGTTTGTGCCGTATATGATTTATTCATTTATTTACATCTGCATATTATCTGTGAATTGTGAATGGAAGATAAGCGTTATACTTTATATCGCTTATCGACTATATTTCTGTGTTTGATCTGTGATGATTAAATGATGATTGCACTATTGTGTTAAACCCCTGGACCACACTTATACACACACAAATATGGATTTCACGAGGAAATCGATTGAGTCACAGATTTTTGAAATAGTTTTAAATTTGAATATTTGAATTCAAATGTTTTGGAAATGGATTGGGTTTAAAGTGAAAAGCTTTTGAAATGTAATTTCATAAATGAAATTTATGTTGAATAACTCGATAAAATATGAAGTTGAATAATTTGATTTGAACTTAAATTCAAGATTTGAAATTGAATTCTATGATTTAAAACTAGGGATTAAAAATGTTATACCAGTTATATATATGGGTTGCACTATTTTAAAAGTATTGATTTGGGGATGTGAATAGAATTCAAGGGCTTTAACTCGTGTAAATATAATTGGATTTTTCTGAAACGAAAACTGTTTGTTTTCAAATAAAAAAAGCTTTCACATAAGAAATGAATGTCCAATTTGTGTTCAAAAGAATTTCAAGTTTGAGAATGAAGATAATTTCCAAGTTATGAAAACGATTTGAAAGCTATGAGTTAAATCTTTGATATAAAGATTTAACGAGTTAATCCAAATGGAATAGAAATTGTTTTGAAATCCGTAAATGGAACTATGTGAAATAAATCTTTTTGTTTAAAGATTTGAAATGGTAATTAACTTAAACCATTTGAAGAAAAATTTTGGGTAATAAGTTGTGACTTAATTGAAATCCCAATACCCATATATTTCTTGTAAATATTGCGCTCACTGTTCGGTTTAGCCGGGAGAGGACCTTTGTGTCATATATCCCATTCCGAATATGTGATATGTCGTTATGGATAGCATTTGAAGACCGGTGTTGAAGACCGGATATTTTTGAAAGCGAAAGGACAACTCGTCGAATGTATTTGCATCGACTGGTCCCTGGTAAAGAGACTCCATCTGTGATAGGAAGTCCGAACGTGATTAGTGAATATCCGGATTGCAAGGACTTCTTTGTAAGTGCCTTCGGTTCTGTTCGATCCCGGAACAGACTTGTATGGATTGTATGTCTGACATTACAAATTGAGATATAAAGCCGATTTCTTTCAAATATATTTCTGTTGGTGGCGGAGAATTTATTCTTTTAGCTTAACACCCTTCTCTGAGACGTACGAGCTCAGAGGTTATGTAGTTGAAGGTTATCAGCAATATATTCCCAATTTGGTAATGTGACATACTGAGTGTTGCTGTGAAATGATCATTGTGTTGATTTTTTGTGATAGGATCATTTATTTGATCGTCTATCATGGTGATCATTTCTATGATCATTTGTTGACCCAAAGCACGGCTTTTGTATAAAGTGTGTTTTTGTGGACGTGACTTCGTCGAGCCTCACACCTCGGGAATGGTCAAAACAGGAAAGAAGCAGCAAGGTTATGAGGGGTAGCGCCCTTTAGGATGTGTGCATTTCCTTCTGGAAAAGGGTGGTATCATGGTATGGAGCCCAGATATTTACTCATGTTGAAAACACTTTATGATTGTGTGAATTGATTGCGAGCGCTCGGTGAAAGGTCCCAAAGGACCGGGGGATGGCATATTCGGTCAGTTGTTACTCAGTTAGGGGTAACCCGGCCTTGTGTTGGTAGAGATCCGGTTTGGTTCTCGAGGATGTCCATCCAGAGGCATTCTCATGTGGCAATGGGAAGTTCCTTGGCCTGATCATTCGTTGGAAATCCAAAGAAACAATACGAAACTTGTACGGTTTTATTTGTATAACCTGACATGGAATGTGGCGGTAACCTGCTATTGAACATGGTTAGCTATAGTAGACATACGATAATGGTCGTATGCTGGCTAAGATTTATATTCTACTTTCGAAATGAATTTTTCTTACACTATGCACTAGTAATAATATCAAATGTTTCTTTTAATGCGTATCAAGCATCTTTGACTATCATAAGGAGAAATCTCCTCCGATTCTGCGTTTGCATTGTGTGTGTGTGCGGGAGGCCTTATGGTAGTCTCATTTTTAAAAAGCATTGTGAATTGACTTTGAAAATCTTTTGTTGAATGTTTTAAAAGATAAACTGTTTTTGTTGCTCACACCAGTCCCACGACTGATCCGGAGTTTATTGTTTCTTTCCTAAACTCTGGGTGCTCATTATTTTCTACACGAGCAGTCTAGAGTTGGGTTTTTCAGATAGTCAAATGTAGTAGATTATCTGGAGTTAGTTCAGTCTTTGGATCACACCAGTCTTGCTTAGCTTGGTGCATCATTATTGGGAGTTCGAGCTATTGCTGCATTGATTCTTAGAGATGGAGTTGCAGTTCTCGTAGTTCTCTTTTGAAGACTATCTAAGAGTTATATTGTTCCGCTGCTAGATGTTGTCATCTATTTTCTTTTCCGCTGCTATTTATTGTATCATATCTCTGATGTATATTGATATCTATTGGATCATCTGTTGTATCAGATATTGTATCAAAGCTGTATATCAATGTCTTATTCTTTTATTCCGCTGTGTTATTTACTTAATGCTTTTATAAGCTCCGGCGAATCGGATTTGAACGGTCGAATCTATGGCATTCGAGTACGATTTGAAGTATGGATGTCGATTTTCGAGCGGGAAAAATCCGCGTCGTTACATTTGGTATTAGAGCTAAGGTGAAACTTTAGCTCAGGAGTATAACACATTAAGTAACTCATTAGAGATAGGGTGAAGTAAACCCTAGAATGAGTAATCCCTAAGATATCCGTTTTAACGCCTCAGTAAATTCTCTTACTATCTACTGATAGTAAGTATGAGTGCAAGAAGAGAACGAGATAGGGGACAGGGAAATACGGCTATAATTAGTCAAAACTCTGTAACAACAGTAGGAACATCTTTCTTATCGATTTTCTTTGATTCGTTTCCAAATTCTTTTGATTTCTTCGTACCTGCTACAAGAAGAAGTTTTGGTGTGGTGATGCCCTACGAATCATTGTAAGAAATTTTTACTTTGTATCTTTATCGGTTTCTTATCAGCTTTTCGATTTAAACCTTAATGAATATAAATTGGAAATTTTAAATGAATTAGAAATTTAAATTGAGTTAAAATTGATTAATAGAAGATGAAGGATAAATTTGAATAGTATCGATAAAACGATTTCGTGTAAAAACCAAATTTGAAATTCTATTATAATTCTCGGGTTGATCGAAGTCCGAAGAGGGACAAACTATATATATTCTGAGATATTCCGACTTGAGTTTGGAATCCATATCTTGTATTTGAGAAATTGTAGAGATTGAGTCTATCTCTGTGTTGTTTTCGTGCCTGCGAATTTCGAGGACTAAATTCTTTTAAGTGGGGAAGTCTGTAACGATCCTGATTTTAAAGACGAATTTAAATTTATAATTTAATTTAATTTTAGATTGAATTATGGATTTGGTTGAATTTTTCAAATTAAATAAGATGTATTTACTTATTTGTTTCTGAGATTTGAAACTCAAAGCGAATACATTGAATTGAATTTTAAATAAAGTTTTTAAAATAAAATATATGTATAAAATAAATACCTTAAAATTTTGGTTATGTAAACTATAAAAATATAAAAGTAAAAATAAATAAACTAAACAAAGTAAAACTTAACAAACAATTTACGTTGTGTTTTAAAATCAATGTACATCTATAAAATAAAATACAAATATATATAGGATAAATAAAAAATGAACTAACACGTAAAGTGAAATCTAATAACAAATTTAAATGGAAATTTATTTATATTATAAGTAATATTATAAAGTTAAAGTGTAAGACCAAACATAAGTGTGAACACTTGAAAAAGAAAGAAAGATATTAAAACCTTAAGTATGCAATACAAAGTAATACAATACAAGTAACAAACATAACTAAAACAACTTTTAAAAATGAATGTTATAGAGTAAAATCAAAATCTATCAAACATAAACAAAACAAACCAATAAAGCTAAAAAGAAAAAAATACATAGCATAAGTAGGCAAGCATGTAGGCTGAGGAATAAGGACCTGAGCATTCAATGCAAGATCACTTCAGCCGAGAAAATAAAATAAAATAAAAACAAGACAGAAAAAAAAAGAGAAGAAAACATCACCCATCTACAAAACAACATTTCCAGCCGAAGTCAATGTAAACAAAGGAAAGTGAGAGAACATAAACAAAGAAAAAAATCAATGTCTTTGTACAAATAAACAAGTATTAGCATAAGTAAGTGTATATTCAAAACATAAAGGACCATTTCATTTAATGCAAACATCCACAACATGCCTATTTTACAAACAAAAGTAATACAAGATCACTACAGCCATAACTTTAGTACAGGGAAGAGATAACATCACTCTGTACACTCTCTCCTCTATATCAACTTCCTCCCTCACTTCAATTTCATCCACCATAACTGAAAGAAGAAAAGAACAAAGAAATAAATAAAAAATGGAAGCAAACATTATCTGGAAACAATCAAGCAAGTTCAAGCAAAATAGTTTTCAAAACAGCAACAAACAATAATACAACTCAAACCAGAGAAGTGAAAAAAAAAGAGGGAAGCTTCAGCAAGTAAATCTACAACCTGTTTCAACATAAAGAAAGCCCTGTTCTTTTTCTTAAAAGCAAGGTGAGCAACTTCAAATTTTTCTAAAACCAGTTTTTTCTTCTTCCATTGCCTGTGAATCTGTGAGCAAACTTATTGTTTAAACTAAGTTCTTTTGAAGTTTATGCCTGTGATGATAATATGGATAGATGTGAGTATCGACTAGCAAATATTAACTTGAACATATATATATATATATTTGAAAGTGCTATGTCTATATGTGTATGTACCTGTTCTTCTTGCTTTACAGAGTACAACCCAACAAAGAAAAGAAAAAAATTCAATTTCTTGTTTTATAATCCATATTAGACTTTGGTTTGAAAACAAAACAGTGGTGTTTAAGTATGAACTACAATAAGAAAAAAATCTCATGAAGTAAAAATGCATATAGGATGGAAAAATCAAGTTTTTACAATAAAAACTTTAATTTCTAGAAAATTCGAATGTCACGAATTGTCAATTCATTTATATAACTTGAATCACCATTAGAAAATGGGATTTTTAGAACAAGTATGATGATTTTTAGTTACGTGTTTAAGGGGCAGTTCGAGATGAAGCAAAAATTGTATTTTTATCAATTCTTGATAATTTAACAAATTTTAGATCTTGTAATTCGTTTTGGAGCTTGCTTGATCTTCGTAGAATTCAGGAGAATTGTCGAAAGAATTTTGTACTACGTGAGTTGGTCGAACGAGTTCAAATTAGGGTTTAACCATAAGTTTAGAGAGAGGATCGGAATTTGATAACTGCGACGTCGACGAAGCAATTGTGGCGATCGCACCGAGGGGGATGGCTACGTGGGAAGGTTGCGGTGATGTGGACAGAATTTTGAGGGAGATGGTGATCGAGAGTGCCTGGACGAGGAAGTTTAGGTGATGAGTCGTTGGTTCCAGTTGTGTTCTTCGTTCCAGGTTTGAGTTTAAAGACTCAAATTTGATTTTCGAGATTGCATCGTCGATTTGATGATCGAAATGGGTTTCGAGAGTGATGGCTGACTTGAGGAAGACGTCGTAGTTGATCAGAGGTGATTCGATCACCTGTGCACGTGCACGAGCACGTTATGGTTGGTGTCAGGTTGATGGTGGGAAGCGACGTGAGTAATACTCGAGAAGGGAGGGTGATTACTTCGGGTTAGTGCTCGAGTGTGGGGGGTTGATTTCCTGATGTTTTTAATGTAAACTTAAAACTTGTCTGGAAAAAAAAAGAGAGCAGAAGAAGAACGCGAGAGAGAGAGAAGAAGGCTCGGAGAAAATGGAGGTAAGCCCGAAGTGTAACTCGAGTGAACAAGGGGAAGACTCGGGTTGGGTTACGCACTTTGATTTCCTAATGTTTTTCATTTAAACTTAAAAAAAAACTTAGCTTCAGAGAAAGAAAACAAAATAAAGGAAATAGGAAGAAGAAGGGAATCTCGGGGAGAATGGTGAAAGAACTCGAGTTTCAACTCGAGTGAAAAAAAGGGTTTCTCGAGTATTGTTTCAAAATGATAAGCCTAATTAAATTTAGTCTGTGAACCGTTTGCAACTGGTTTAAATATTTGAAAATTTTAGTTAATCACCTTGAACAGTTAAGTATTAGTCTTAATTAATATTTTGATTTTTTTTTTCTTTAAATTAATATTAGTTATAAGTTAGTAACAAATTTATTTATAGTTATGAAAAAAAGATTTCTCAAATAAAAAGATAAATAATTTAATTGAATTATATTGCAAGGTAATCAGGAATGTTCATAAATTTGATAACAAGAATCTACTGAGTAAATTGAGATTTATAAATTTGTTACTGAAGATGAATTAATTGATAATGAAGAGTTCAATTAATTTGTAACTAAGAGTTTTTAAAGTAACTAATGTAAAGTTAACTAATATGTGATCAATAGTTAACTCAAGTAATTTAAATAAGAATAAATAATTAATAAACTAAGTAACAAAGGTTTAATTTCTTAAAATAATTAATTAAAAAGTTAATTAATTATATAATTGGTTCAAAAGTCAATTTAATTAATATGATTGATTAAGAATAATTTAATTAATTAAAATGTTTGATAAATAAATTTATATCAAACGATTTGTAATTAATAAATCAGAATTGGATAATAAATTCATAAAAAAATTAATTTAATTGAAAATAAATTGAATTAATTAGGATTAAAAGAAATCCTGCTTATAAATCATTGTTAAATGCCTGGTCTTGCTTATGAATGATTGCATTATATGTGATGCCTTGAAATTGTTTGTCCTGTCTGAACTGTGATATTTGGTTATGTGGTTTGTGCCGTATATGATTTATTCATTTATTTACATCTACATATTATCTGTGAATTGTGAATGGAAGATAAGCGTTATACTTTATATCGCTTATCGACTATATTTCTGTGTTTGATCTGTGATGATTAAATGATGATTGCACTATTGTGTTAAACCCCTGGACCACACTTATACACACACAAATATGGATTTCACGAGGAAATCGATTGAGTCCCAGATTTTTGAAATAGTTTTAAATTTGAATATTTGAATTCAAATGTTTTGGAAATGGATTGGGTTTAAAGTGAAAAGCTTTTGAAATGTAATTTCATAAATGAAATTTATGTTGAATAACTCGATAAAATATGAAGTTGAATAATTTGATTTGAACTTAAATTCAAGATTTGAAATTGAATTCTATGATTTAAAACTAGGGATTAAAAATGTTATACCAGTTATATATATGGGTTAAACTATTTTAAAAGTATTGATTTGGGGATGTGAATAGAATTCAAGGGCTTTAACTCGTGTAAATATAATTGGATTTTTCTGAAACGAAAACTGTTTGTTTTCAAATAATAAAAGCTTTCACATAAGAAATGAATGTCCAATTTGTGTTCAAAAGAATTTCAAGTTTGAGAATGAAGATAATTTCCAAGTTATGAAAACGATTTGAAAGCTATGAGTTAAATCTTTGATATAAAGATTTAACGAGTTAATCCAAATGGAATAGAAATTGTTTTGAAATCCGTAAATGGAACTATGTGAAATAAATCTTTTTGTTTAAAGATTTGAAATGGTAATTGACTTAAACCATTTGAAGAAAAAATTTGGGTAATAAGTTGTGACTTAATTGAAATCCCAATACCCATATATTTCTTGTAAATATTGCGCTCACTGTTCGGTTTAGCCGGGAGAAGACCTTTGTGTCATATATCCCATTCTGAATATGTGATATGTCGTTATGGATAGCATTTGAAGACCGGTGTTGAAGACCGGATATTTTTGAAAGCGAAAGGACAACTCGTCGAATGTCTTTGCATCGAATGGTCCCCGGTATAGAGACTCCATCTGTGATGGGAAGTCCGAACGTGATTAGTGAATATCCGGATTGCAAGGACTTCTTTGTAAGTGCCTTCGGTTCTGTTCGATCCCGGAACAGACTTGTATGGATTGTATGTCTGACATTACAAATTGAGATATAAAGCCGATTTCTTTCAAATATATTTCTGTTGGTGGCGGAGAATTTATTCTTTTAGCTTAACACCCTTCTCTGAGACGTACGAGCTCAGAGGTTATGTAGTTGAAGGTTATCAGCAATATATTCCCAATTTGGTAATGTGACATACTGAGTGTTGCTGTGAAATGATCATTGTGTTGATTTTTTGTGATAGGATCATTTATTTGATCGTCTATCCTGGTGATCATTTCTATGATCATTTGTTGACCCAAAGCACGGCTTTTGTATAAAGTGTGTTTTTGTGGACGTGACTTCGTCGAGCCTCACACCTCGAGAATGGTCAAAACAGGAAAGAAGCGGCAAGGTTATGAGGGGTAGCGCCCTTTAGGATGTGTGCATTTCCTTCTGGAAAAGGGTGGTATCATGGTATGGAGACCAGATACTTACTCATGTTGAAAACACTTTATGATTGTGTGAATTGATTGCGAGCGCTCGGTGAAAGGTCCCAAAGGACCGGGGGATGGCATATTCGGTCAGTTGTTACTCAGTTAGGGGTAACCCGGCCTTGTGTTGGTAGAGATCCGGTTTGGTTCTCGGGGATGTCCATCCAGAGGCATTCTCATGTGGCAATGGGAAGTTCCTTGGCCTGATCATTCGTTGGAAATCCATAGAAACAATACGAAACTTGTACGGTTTTAGTTGTATAACCTGCCATGGAATGTGGCGGTAACCTGCTATTGAACATGGTTAGCTATAGTAGGCATACGATAATGGTCGTATGCTGGCTAAGATTTATATTCTACTTTCGAAATGAATTTTTCTTACACTATGCACTAGTAATAATATCAAATGTTTCTTTTAATGCGTATCAAGCATCTTTGACTATCATAAGGAGAAATCTCCTCCGATTCTGCGTTTGCATTGTGTGTGTGTGCGGGAGGCCTTATGGTAGTCTCATTTTTAAAAAGCATTGCGAATTGACTTTGAAAATCTTTTGTTGAATGTTTTAAAAGATAAACTGTTTTTGTTGCTCACACCAGTCCCACGACTGATCCGGAGTTTATTGTTTCTTTTCTAAACTCTGGGTGCTCATTATTTTCTACACAAGCAGTCTAGAGTTGGGTTTTTCAGATAGTCAAATGTAGTAGATTATCTGGAGTTAGTTCAGTCTTTGGATCACACCAGTCTTGCTTAGCTTGGTGCATCATTATTGGGAGTTCGAGCTATTGCTGGATTGATTCTTAGAGATGGAGTTGCAGTTCTCGGAGTTCTCTTTTGAAGACTATCTAAGAGTTATATTGTTCCGCTGCTAGATGTTGTCATCTATTTTCTTTTCCGCTGCTATTTATTGTATCATATCTCTGATGTATATTGATATCTATTGGATCATCTGTTGTATCAGATATTGTATCAAAGCTGTATATCAATGTCTTATTCTTTTATTCCGATGTGTTATTTACTTAATGCTGTTATAAGCTCCGGCGAATCGGATTTGAACGGTCGAATCTATGGCATTCGAGTACGATTTGAAGTATGGATGTCGATTTTCGAGCGGGCAAAATCCGCATCGTTACATGTTTTCAAGTATAACTTTAAGCACCTTTTTCTGAATGTTGTAAGGGTTGAAATTTTCAATGTTTATGGTTTTAACTTAGTAAATGAACTCATAATGGTTTAAACTTTGGAAATTGAATACTTGATTTGAAAGTATATAAACTTAAATTTTAAATGGTTTCAATTAATTATTTTGATTGAAATATAAGCTATAAAGAAGGTGATTTGGGGAAAAAAATCTAATATTATATATAAGTATAATTTTCAGAATTTTATAATTAATTTAACTAGTTGGCAAGAGATAATAGTCTTTATTTATGGTTTTGTAAACCATGGGTTTTGTCTCATATAAATAATTGAATATAAACAATGGTTATAAATTAATTTGGAAATAGAAATGAATTTAAAACAAGAACTTGAGAATTCAATTTCCGACGGTTTCAAACCTTGTGTTTTAATTTTAAAAGGATATATTATTTAAAGTATTTTCGAATAGGAATTTGTTTTCAAAGAACTTGAAAGTTTAAAAATTAGTGCTCCTCTCTTTGTCGCTGGAAAATGACTTCGGTGATGATCGCGACATCATCAACGTTCATTTTCGAGTTTCGAAGTGAAGAGACCGCTCTGTAGACTTACTACAGCTTTGTTTTGGTAAATCAAATTGATTTGATTTGAATTTCTAAAAGATGACTTGATCTATAATATATATAGACATATGATTTAAATTTGATTTGATAAACTATGTACATACCTTTAGTTATCTCTAAATGGTTTGAAGAAATCGGAAATTTAATTCTTAAATTTTATTTTTAAAGAATAATTTCAATTATAAAAAGAAAAAGAAAAATTTTGGATAAATAATTCAAACTTGAGATAATTGAATTGGAAAGTTTTATTTGTATAATACTCAATTGCATTCCAATATAACTTACCTTAGTTTTAGAAGTTAACAATGTAATTGGATAATATACAATATAAAAAGTTTTTATAAATAAAATTTGAGTGGTTATAATAAACGTTATACAATTGTATTTTAATTATAAAATGATTAACAGAGGTAAATAGAATAAAGGGTAATTGAATAACCTACAATAAAATAATTTTAAAAGAACTAAGAATAAAAGAACGCAGTTATAATAAGTGTAAGTATATTTAACATAAGTGATGAATATATTGAGAGGAATAAATTTAATTTTAATTAGGCATAAAGAAGAATAAAATTTATTAAGTACACTGTGAGTGTAAAAAATGATTATTTTTCAAACCCATGGTTTTAAAAATTGTTAATTTAAGATGATTGGATAATAAGATAGTGAAATTTGAGATAGTTAAGATTTATTTAACTTGTGTAAAGGTTTATTCTCTATTTAAGTAGAAATTTCCATGCTTTTAAATTTATTTCCTTATTTCCTTATTCAAACTATCTTTTGGTTGTCCTTATCATCCTTATCTTGCTATAGACTGATATAGGCATCTTTCTATAATCTTTCTGTTCAGAAATCTTTGTATAATCTTTGATAATCTGCACCTTGTTAAACTTACCAATAACAATAGTTATCAGGTATAATTTCAATCTCCTTGTCATCTTATCTTAATCCTGTTTCACTCTATCTTTGTCTGTGCTTTCCCGCAACTCATTTCTTTTCGGGGACGAAAAGTTTTGAGTGGGGGAGAGCGTAACAACCCTAGATTTTTCCTACTTATTTTAAATTTGACTTTATTTTATTTTTATTATTTTAAATTTGTTTTATTTCAAACATTTCATTTTCTAAATATAAATGTTGATTTTTATGTGAAGTATAGTTTCAAACTTGTATAAATTGAATATTTTACTGAAAAGTGAATTTCTGGTCAAACTGGTCAAACTTTGACTTTTAAACTTCAAACTTAAATTATTTAAAATCTAAATTTTTTTATGAAAATAGATGAAATAATTTGAATACTGCTTTTCGTTTCATGGATTTAAATTGTGAAAGTTATACTGTTTTCAATATTGTGTGTATATTAAGTTATTTCACAATATTCTTTGTTTTAATGTATATAAATGATATTTTACTGGATATATCTTATCCTAATTTGTATATTTATGTTATTGTATGTATACTTTTGTATTATAATAATTTTAAAATAAAGTAAACAATTTTCTAAAGTCAATGGTGATTTATTTGTAATTTCTGGACACCGTTTTGGATTTTTAAGCACTTTCTTTAAATCTTTTTCTATTTTCTTTAAATTTAATTTTTTTGTATGTTTTAATATGTTATTTTAAGTATATTTTGTCTTTTAAATATTTTTAAAGTGATTTTTGAATTTTTCCAAAGCTTATTGAATTTATTTCCAAATTTCAAAGCCTAGTTTCCATTTTTCTGTTATTTTCTTTATTTAAATTATATTTAAATAAAAATTATATATTTATTTGTGAATGAATTTTTACTTTTATGGTGTCATATTTGTTATAAATATTTTTACAAGTCCATACAAATTTTCCAGAGTTTATTCTGTTTATTTTCCATTTTTATAGACTAGTTTGCCATTTTGTGCTATTTTCTTATTTTAACCTTATATAATTAATAAATATTTATATATATCTTATATTTTGTTATATTTTTGAAATTTTGACTGGAATCATTATTACTTTCAGTAATATAAACTTATATGAATAAATTAAGGAAATACCAAAGGTTTTAAAAGGTTTTGAAACATAAGTCGTTTCTTTTACCGTTTCCTCATTTAATCTCTGGCGGTTTTTATTTATTTATTTTCCTTTACTTATTTTGGCTATATATTACTTTTTTTGGCCGTGTATTCCAGTCTTCATTCACTAAAAAAAAATCCACTTCTCATTCATTTACAGCTAGGAGAAAAAAATTGGGTAACGGCCTCCTCTTTTTGCACTTTTTCTTCTATTTTTTTCCATACTTTTGTCTTGTTTCTTTCTTCTATTTGCATGGCCTCCTCACTATTTCCATGGCCACCACTCTTTACATATATTCCCTGCCATCATCACCACCTACACTCCAGGTCATTACCATATCCGAGCCAACCATGGTGACAAAACCCCCCAAATCCAACCTATGCCTTGAAAACATGCTAGTTTGAGCCTTGTTGCTTCACCATTTCGTTTTCCACCACCACCTCTAGCCACCACCACCACCTCTGACTAGACCACCACACACCACCCCAACATCATTTCAGATCTAAACATGAATGGCCAAGCCAAACCACTCCAAGGCCGAGCCCTTTTGTTGACCAAAACATGCTATTTTGCCTTAAACCCTTAACATTCTCAAGTTGTAACCCCTCCACCTTCAATGCCTTGTAGCCATGCATTCTTGTGTTCATACCTGAGCCATGCTATGTCCAAACCTGAGCCAAATACACCCCTAATACATTCAAAACAATAATAGAAAGCAAGGCAAAAGATCGTGTGTTCATATTGCTTTTTACTCCAAAGTTATTTCAATTCAATCGGGTATTGAATCTATGTTTATGTTTGGTTTTGTTTATGGGTTGTGACAAGATCATTGAGCTTGGTCCTCTTCCCACTTGGATCTATTATTGTGTCATCTTGCCTTTTGGAATCCATTTATGTCGTTTGTATTGCAATCTCCAGCTAAAAAGGTGAGTAAAGCTCAAACGACATTATACTTATGCAGTTGTGAAACAACAACAACTGAATGTGTAGAAAAAATATGTGATGTTATAACTGCCTGTGATTAATTGTATATGATGTTAAACCTATTAAATTTCATGTCATATCATCTGTTATTATATATATGTTGTTACTGTTCATTTTTATATATGTTTATCACACTGCAAGTTCCCTGTAGATTAGAAATAACTATGGGTTGAAATGATACATACCCGAACGGACTTTAGAATAGGGAAAAATCGTTATGGGATGAAATGATAAGCCTGAACGGTTTTTACTTATTTTATTTAACTTGGGATTGCGGGTTTGAAATGATAGAACCCGGATTTTTCTTTCTAAACTGCGGATTGAAATGATACATATCCGTGTCACTTGACCTAGGTTAGAAAACTATATACAGACACGTGGTTATTTTATAAAGTATTTTGGATATTTTTAAGCATTTTAAAATATAGTTTTATGAAATTTGATTTAAATAGATTTTTAAATTTTTTAAAATAAAGAAAATTATGATTTTTTTTCTATGAGTTAAAAATGTAATTAATGAATGTTTAAATTTGATTATTGAATATAACTTAAGTTTGGAAATTTGGAATTTTGGTTAAAAATGATATTTAAGTTATATGAATAAAATGGAAATTTAATGTTATTGGAAATTGGTAAATATGATAATTTGATTAAATTTGAATTTAAGTGATTTATAAAAGTATTATTGATTTTCTATGAATTTAAGTGGTTAAATAAATGAATGCTTAAAAAGTGAAATTTGAAAATACAACTTGATTTGGAAATGTGGAATTTGGTTTTTTTTAAAGTTTTAAGTTAATTAAATAAATTAAAAATTTAGTTTAATTTGTGAAATGATAATTTGGAGATGTTAACATTAATAAAGTGTTAAATGTAAAAATAGGAAGTTTACACTTGAATTTATTAAGTGGATTTATGAAATTTGATTTAATTATAAAATTGCTTTATAAAAATCATTAATTAAAAGAGTATTTAATGAACATCTTTGAATGTTAAAATATGATTTTTATAATGTTTAAATGGTTTAAATTGAAATGTTTTCAAGTATAAATTTTAGCACCTTTTTCTGAATGTTGTTAAGGTTGAAATTTTCAATGTTTATTGTTTTAACTTAGTAAATGAACTCATAATGGTTTAAAACTTTGGAAATTGAATACTTGATTTCAAAGTATATAAACTTAAATTTTAAATTTTTTAAATGAATTATTTTGATTAAAATATAAGCTATAAAGAAAGTGATTTGGGATGATAATAAATGAATGATATCTTTGAATTCAAAGGGTATTTAAAGTTGAATATTTGGATTTGAACTTATATGATGATTTGAAACTGAAGCTTTGGAAAGATATGACATTTTGATATATATTAAATGTTTTGAAATGAAGCTTTGGAAAGATATGATATTTTGATATAAAAAAACATTTTGGAATGAAGTTTTGAAAGATATGATATTTTAATATATTAAAACGATTTGAAAGGAGTTTTGAAAGGATATGATAATTTAATATATTGAAATAGTTAGAAATGACTTGATATTTATTTTGATAAATATTTGAATTTGAAAGATATGGTATGTTGATTTATTGAAATGGTATTGGAAATGATTTAATCTTTATTTTGATAAAGATTCGGATTGAAAGGGATACTTTATTTTGAAGTATAAAATATTGTTTTAAAAGTTATAACCACGGGTTATAATAACGATTGGTTGTTAAAGGGACCGGGATTGGATATTGTCTTATAGCCGGCCAATACCGAAAACCACTTTAACAACTGTGTACGCGGTGGAGATTCCAGAATGAAGTAGGATGGTGGTGGCGTTCTCGAGGTATATTACGTGGACCCGACTCCCATGAGTTGGCATAAGGTGGCTAAAACAGGAGCGATTGACGGACTAATAAGGTAGCACCTTTGATCGGACGCACTTCTTCGTATGTCATTCTATTACTTTGTGATTGTTTGGTGCGCACCTTTGATATGAGAGTGTTGTTCGAGGTGGGCGGTAGCTGCACGCTACGCATTACCACCGGTCTGGAAGCGTAATTGGTATATCTACCCTGGCATTGCCTAGTTGTGCCGTGTCACCTACCATAGCGAGCCTTATACGATTTTGGTTTTGTATCACACCTACGGAGTGCCCTCTGATGACGCCCGCTCCGGGGGAGATTACGGTACTGTATAGACTATGGGAATATATTATGTGTTAAGGTGGAAAATGTAAAGCCTTAACGCTATTTAAAAGTAAGTTTATTTTACTAATAGACACTATTATAATAACGAAGTATTACTATGTAATAAATAGTTTAACGGATCCTTAGAGGATGGGTGGTCCCAAACATCCTTTAAGTTACTTGTACTTTTACTACAGTTCACTTGAGTTGGTTTACATTGTATAAGTATGTATGTCCTGACTCGAGTGTTTGTATTTTATTTACGCTCGAGTCAGCCTGAGTTATTCACAGATTTGGATTTCCATTTTTTAGAGATTGGAATCGCTGGAGATTATCTACTTGTCAAGTTTTATCTTTTGCAGTCTGTTGTTCCTTTCAGCTCTTGTATTAGTAGACTTCTATGTAGTGAGACTTCCCTTGTACTTTATTTCTTCTGTTGTATTTTATGTAACTCTGATATTTTATATAGTAGCTTCATGAACTACTATTTCTTTTACTTCCGCTGCATTATTATTACTCTGTGTCTGTGAATTTGTGATTTTATTTACTGTATATTCTGAGATTTGCCAAATTTTTATCTACAACGCGGTATTTTGAGCAATTCAATTCTGGCATGAGTGTCTACCTATACACTTATAATGGATGCGAATGGTTGAAAATACCGGGTCGTTACAATAAGGAAATTTTATGGGAACATTTAATTAGCGATAGACCATAGGTAAAACTAGAAGTTAATGAGGAAATTAGATTAGCAATCTAAACTAAACAAATGTTTCAATCTCAAAAGTTTAGATTTTGGAAAACATAAGGGATTTAGCTCACAAAAAGCCACCACGCAAGGAAAAGAAAAAATGTAAAGGGATGAAAATGGAATTTCCAATTGATCAAGGATTGAGAAGAAGGTGATAGAAAATTTTTCGTTAGAAACAGTGGAATCGTAGCACTCTAACACAGCTTTATAGAGTTGCACTTTATATAGTTAGTGATAGATACCCTTAGTTTACTCGCAAATTTAGAGGGATTTGCTAGTAGGTTTAGGAACTAGCTTTAGGAATTTCGTTGAATTGGAGCATCGCTTACCAACTAAAGACCGACGGACAAATCAAAGGAATGGATGGAAACTTGGAGGATTTGTTGAGAGGTTGCATCTTGGACTTTGGAGGAACTTAGGAGTAGCCTTACCCTTAGTATAATTTGTGTAGTATTATAGTCATCAATGGATGATTTATGGCACCCTTGAAGCATTTTCTTGGGGAGGCTATGCAAACTGTCAAATTGTGGGTGGAAAACCACCAACAAATTCTACTTGGACAAGATTTTTATTGCAAGACTTTGGAAAGTCAGAGTTGATTAGACAGTGTGTGAACGTCGTACGATTCGAGTAGTTGGAAAGTAGGCACCAGATTTATTGGGCCTTTTCACGGTATGGGGGAAAATAAGAAAACTTTTATATTGGTTGAAGTTCACGATGTTTTTGCATTTGAGGAAATACCTTCATAGCATAGCAATTGTTGTATAGTCTAATCAATTGGGGGATTCTAAGATGAAGCTAATAGCATCCCACGCCAACTGCTTGAATCCCAAAGCGCGAAACTCGGAGGCTCCGCAATAAAGAATTAGATTGGTTCAAGTACAATGGTGAGAAGAATCTAATGGAAGGCATGAAGACTCTTCGTCGTAAACCTCTCTCTGGAAAATTTTCTCTTCAAAATTAGGATATTGGTTGCATTGTGGTTGCTAAATCAGATGGTAGAAGATGGTTGCTACACTTTTCACAACCACTTTATACTCATGTAAAAAAATTTATGATGTTTAGGGTATTTCATACATACTTTCATGATACGATTACACACTTAAGCTAGGATAGGATTTAGCTCATTTTAGCATATTAGTAGTACATAATCACATTGCACTATTGATTGAGTAGATGATTGTGTAGATAACTTGGTTGTATAACATGGATGTTTTTGCGCGATACGTTATTAACCCTTTGAAAGATTTTAGGATGAAATCCTTTTTAAGAGGGGAAGAATGTAACACAACCCCATGAAATGAACCATAAATAAATGAAGTAAATTAAATAGAATGCAGTAAGATAGAAAATGGAAATTTTATAAAAGTTGGATATTGACCAGGAAGTTATACAATTGTGCTCGTGGTGAAATTCCAATCAATTTTAATATATAATATGTTGAAAACGGAGCTCGAATGAAGAAGTTATAAACATTTGAAGTTTTCAAATTTAAAATAATTGAATATGAATCTAATAAATAATTAATTCCTTAATTTGAAATTTGAAATTTAAAATTAATTGTGACTAGACTTGGAAGTTAAGTACTGTTACAAATTAGCAATTAATGTAAAAAGTTAATTATGAAATCAATACATAATTAAGCAACGGTAAAATAAAATAAATACCTTTCCAAAATAGGGAAAGAAGTTGACCCAGCATCCGCTTAAAGTATAGGGTCGACTACTTCCTTGTTGTGGAGCCTATTTTGATGAGTTGTACATTCCAAATTTATCTGTTTTTAATCCATTCTCATTCAACGGTTCTGGTGCGTTTTCAACCACTATAAATTAGTCCCTAGATCATTCACTTTTATCCGCAAATATTCGTAGGAACAATAGAGAAACTCTACCATTGTTATCTCTCCAAATTAAATTCAGAAACACCATAGAGAATTCAGGTAAGAATCTAACTATTTCCTATTTATTTCTTCATCCTCCAACCAAATCTTATTATACTCTCCTCAGCTATTTTGAATTTAATAAATATATATAGCCCTCTTTCATGTTGTGTGTAAATCAAAAGAGAGGGATTCTAGAAGAGATTATGAGGCATGCAAATCCAAGGAAGGAGAAGCTAAGGCTATTCTATGAGTGGAAACCTTAATATTTTTTTTCACCAATTGTTTAGTGTATTTCTTTTTAGATTTGAATATACCTTAAGGATTTTGGGATTTCACAAATATGGTAGATAAAATCCCTCAAAAATTATTTTTATTTCGATATGTCTATTATATGCTGAGATTCGCAATTATTTACATTAATTTGATGGATTTTGTTTTGTATGTGCAATTTTTGATGATTTCATAGTCTATTCCACTTCTCCTTCTTCGTTGGGTCAAATTGTAATTCTTCAATAAAATAAAGGGTTATATTACAAATTTTATTCATAGTTTATCCCACTTATTCTTGCCTATTTCTTTATAAAAGAGAGGAGTTGAATAGAATATGAGGTTTAGATTGTAATTCTTATTGTTTAAGATATTCCATTGAGTTGGTGTAATAAATTGAGTTTCTATTTTATTTACAAGTCTATTATTACAATTTTGGTTATGAATATTCATTCCCTGCTTTGTATATTAGAATGAAATCTTGGAAATTTGAAGAAAAAGGACTTGTGATAATAATTCGTTAGACAGTTGACATTTAACACTAGTTTAGGGCTTAAAATCCGTGGGTTTAGAACTTATTTGGCGCGAATATTTATTTATCTTTGTTTATGTAATTAATGTATAACTATTGCATATATGGTGTAGTTAACTAGACATTTATTTCCCTCATTAGGAAGATAGTTAATTGTGAGGCGAAAATAAGAGGAAACCCTTATATAGCCTATTATTATTTTAAGGCATAACAAGAAAGATTCCTTATAAGTCCTTATTCATGAAACACCGAGAAAAGCATATATATTTATTATTATGGAAAGTAATTGATTTGTGGCTATGTCATAGAGATGCAAGGTCTATAGAGTTACATGGCAGAAGCATGCCCTTCACTTCGAGGCTATCAGTAGTGGCGTACACTTTTATTGATGAGAGATATCCTTATGATAAATATTTGTAATGACAAGGTTGGTCCTAAATTCTATAGGGGAAACCTGCCCAGCTAATCTAGCTACTAGTTTCAACGAATAGCGGACTAATGTGAGATGTTACTATGAGTACGGGCCATAAGATGAAGAACCCGCTTCGGGGTTTTGAGGTATAAGTGGTGGGACCTGCCTCTTTTCCTAGATGAAGTATGAAATTGCCAAGGGGACATATTAGGTGGTATCTCTACAGGGATCTTCTTTTGTAAATAGGTATTAAATGATGGATTTGTCTTAATTAAGGTATTAAATGATCTGAGTCTACATATTTTCCACTTCGCAGTACTAAGCAACCTATGAGATTTCATATGATGTCAGCTAGATAGTACCATTAAGGAGCATGCCATGGAAATAGGTCTTAAATGTTGGGTTCTGCCTTAATTAAGGTATTAAATGATCACGATCTGCCTATTTTCCATTACAAGGTATTAAGTAGCTTGAGATTCTGGAAACCTGCTTTTGGAACTGGAAGGTATTAAGTGGTTAGACCCACCTTCCTTCCGTATAAAGAAGTATTAAATGGTTTTTATTAGTTTTTATGTTCGTAGACATAATTATTTTGAAATATACTACCTAAGTACTAAACAAATATGACTCGAGGTTTTTATTCACCAGACATTTGTTGTTCTTACTTCCTCTCCTTATTACAAAACAGGTTAAGGATGGAGTGATGGCGGTGACGATGCTTAAAGATTGAGAAGCAAGGCTTGCGGAAATATTTGTTATTATTACTTGCATTTATATGTACCTATGTATTTAGACAATTGTTGTAAAAGATATTATATTATGGTTTTTATGGAACTTTGCGTTATAACATTTTTATGGTTTTGAAATAAATAGGTACACTTTGTTATTATATTTTGTTCTATATGCTATGAGTTCTGAAAGTTTCATTACGGCTCTGTACTGTCATTTTCTTAGTTCTACCTACAACTTACCTTAGAATGGATCTAAGTTTGGATGGGAGTTTTCTAGGTCAAAATTTAAGCTTGTATTAGGGTGGGTTGTTACAGTCTAGATATATGCCTTTCTTCTGTCGTGACCTCGGATTTGCTACCTTCTGCTTAAAATTGATTAAGTTTACTTTGGATTTTTTTTTTGAAATGATCGTCCAACCTTCCTCATCTTCTCCAACCACTGATGTACCACAAGATTCTTTCTTCCTTTAGGCTACCTTATCCAATACTGCCTCCTCTATCATGTGATATTTCAGTGAGAATTAAAACGAGATGAAAATTGAAAATAGGGAGAGAGTAAGGTGAAAAGAGACGTGGAAATCGGTCGGGCACGAGAAACCCTAACGTTGGCCGCCATGACAGCTTAAATTATCGTTGAGACTTATTAATGATATTATTATATATATCGTAAATTGGAGTGATATAAAATGGTATTTTTGCATATAATTAATTTGGAGAATCATAAGATGATTTTCTCTTAAATTGTTGATTTGAGAAATATAAAAATGATATTTACACATATATTTCAAATTGAGATTTCAATAATGGATGTAATGGGTGGTGCGATTTACACCCACCTAAACACTTATTATAACCACTTAATCCTTTAATAAAATTAAATCATATAACAACTTCAAAAACTATCCTTAAAATTAAAAGAGGATTTGAAAGCAAACATAAATGGTTATGCATAAGCAAGTAATGTAGAAACAGAATGAACTCTAATCCCCAAACATAATTATTTTCTATCTTATCAACCATTGTTGTCAAAACAAATGAGACGAACGATGTAACTAAAAATATTTTTTCAATTTCAGATTAGAAACTAATGGGTTAAATTATTTAATTATAATTAGAATATGCATGCAAAACTATATTTTTGTAATCTCATTAGTTTAATAGGGAAAGAATCATGATAATTATATTTACCATGTTATATTATTCTAAATTACAATTGGTTCCATTATCTTTTTGGTTTTCTTATTGAAAAAACAACAAAAGTAAAAATGATGGGATAATTTTGATTAAAGTTGTACTGAAGGTTCTTAATTATGTACTACAGTAGCACCACTTTGAGCTACATATTATTCTTTGTTATGTCAATCTTAGTTACGGTACACAATTTAAAAAAGAAAAATGAAAAATCTACTTACAACTCAAGTCGATAACAACTCAATCTCAACCAAATTAATTAGATTCTTATGTATTGATGAAGTATTGGATGAAAAAGATCAGTTTTTGAGCAACTAGATGTACAAATTTTGATTTCCTTATTCATAGAGAGAGAGGAGAAGTAGAGTTATGGTTTTGAGAAAATAATTTGTTTTAAAATGATGGGTGTGAGTGGGTGAGTAAAGCATCTGACAGGGTGAGAGGAGAAATGGGTGAGATAAGCATTTAGGTGGGTGTAAATAGTATCACCCTTAGTAATGATATTTTCATATATCATTAACTTTGAGAAACATAAAATGGTATTTGGATATACCATTCAATGTTAAATATGCAAAAATGATATTTCCATATATACTTAATTTAAGAAATTTAAAATGGTATTTTCATACATCAATTAATTTGAGTTATGATGTGATATTTAATACATTATGTATATTGCGAAACATGAAATGATAGTTTCATGTATCATCTATATTGAACATATAGTATGATATTTTCGTATACCATTTATACTAATATGTTAAAAAAATTGAATATTAGTTGACTTGA
Organism: Allium cepa; assembly: GCA_030765085.1. Classification (NCBI taxonomy): domain Eukaryota; kingdom Viridiplantae; phylum Streptophyta; class Magnoliopsida; order Asparagales; family Amaryllidaceae; genus Allium; species Allium cepa. Next base: position 664,619,210 of record CM060945.1, read on the forward strand.
GATATTTACACACCATTGATAATTTTAAATTGAGTACATTGGAAATATATATGTATGTATGTATGTATGTATGTATGTATGTATGTATGTATGTATGTATGTGCGTATGTATATATATTAAATGATTTTTTCAAGTATCATTGATTTCCATTAATCAAGTACATTTATGGAAATATGTATATTCATACATATAAATATATTACATCAGATTTTCATATAATATGCAACAAAGCGAAAAACATATTGTAATTTGTTTAATATTTCATACTAGTTATAATACAATAATAATAATTTATTTTACGGAAAATGATATTTTATGTTACCAAAAAAGCCAAATCATTTTCTAGTTAGATGACTTGATTAGTGCTACGTGCATACATGATATGGGGTTCTCACATTGTAAATAAGCATGATGAAGCAATGGCTTTTACCCTTACATGCCCAGATTAGAGCTTGGTCATATTGCTGTTATGTCATGTTAAATAGTAGCCAAATCGAATACTGATATCTTGTTGGTATTTGCGATACAACATTTACAAAACAAAGTAGAAGTCATTTGGAACAATAGAAGAGGAGTAACAGAGGCAAGGCAAAATGACATGATGGTAGTAAAGCATCAGATGCATGTAGCATAACTATAGGATTCCAATTGACTGGAGTAATTACCAATCAACTGGAATCTCTATCAGTCTATTGGAAATTATTTCAATTAACTAGTTTTGGTGATAATTTGATCAAAAAAGAGCCTTAGGTCTCCTACCGACTAGAAACCACTTCCAGTCAAAGGCACCAATCAACCATTATATTTTTCCAGTCAATTGGATCAGCTTCCATGGTAGATCTCTTCGTATCTATAATCAATGACTATGATTACATCAGACTATTATAAATAGACTTGTTTATAGTTCATTGTAATGTAACAAAGGATAAGGCTTATCCTATTAGGGTTTTAGGGATTTAGATTTCTTCTTAACTTTTTGGGTTTTTTCTTTGTAATCTTTAGATGGCCAAACATAGTCTTGTCTAAAGGAAATTGTTTGTCTATTATTTTCTTCACTCTTTATCTCTTCTCAAATCTAATTATGTGGGGATCCTTGGGATAACGTTACATTTGGTATCAGATCCTACTACATAAATTTTTCTAAAGAGAGTTTCAATATGGAGAAAATAAGTGTTGAAATCTTAATGGGTGAAATTGGAGGTTATGAAAGGCAAAAATGGGTGATTTTCTATATCTTAATGATTTTCAACAACCATTGGAAAAAAAAGGAGAGAGACCCAATAATATAATGGATAAAAGGGAAAACTAAACAAGATTATGGATAAGAAGCGCCTTTCAACTTTTTTTTAGAATACGGTATTTGATTTATTTTTTTGAACACGTTACTAAACAAGATGTCAATCTATAGGTTCACCGTCTGTAACATCCTGAGAAAGCATGCACAAACCACACAGTACGTACTTCAGATATAATGAAAGGTGTTACACAACCGAGATTTAAACTCATGTTAAGTACTTTCTTTATAGATGCCTTATCTACTAGGCTACCATTTGGAGGTATACAGTGTTTCATAGTGCTGCTAATAAAACATTTGCTTATTTGATTTGGAAGAAATTGGAAGGAATTACAAGTAGAACTCTACAACAAATAAGGCTATGAGAAGATTGGTAAATGTGAAGCTTAAGAAAGGTGGTTAGTTAGAGAGAATCTTAATGATTTTCAAGCAATCATAAATCAGTTGGAGGATGTGAATTACAAGGTTGACGATGAGATGTTAATGAGTACATTGCTTGAGAGTTGGTACAAAATTATGATTGCATTAAACAACTAAAATCTAGATGGAGTTATTTCAATAGGATCGATGGTTGGTGTCCTTCTTAATAAGGAGATGCAGAAGATGAACATAATGGAAGGAAAGGTTAATGAAGAAAGGGAAAACGAAAATCTAATTGAAGATGACCATCTTGCAAGGAGGAGTAACTATCCAAATATTGAAAGATGATCAAATAGATCAAATATTAAAAGAGACTTCATCTACTATTACTATAAAAAAAACCTGGTCACTAGCTGAAATTTTGCAATAATATAAAGTGGGATAAAGAGAAGATGAAAGCATTATAGGAAAGAAAAATAAGCTTGAGGAAGGCAATGATGATGAGGTAAATTTTGGTATTAGCAATGATGTGTTATGTGTGGACGGAAGAAAAGAAAATGAGTAGATCCTTGATTTAGTGCATGTTTCTACATATGCAACCAAAGGTGAGCATTCATTGACTATAAAGAGAAAGAAAGCAAGGTGGAGTCTGTTGGTGGTGGAGATGTTGAGGTGAAGGATATATGTTCAGTTGGTCTAAAGAACTATGATGGAAGGGTAGTGAAACTCATGGGAATAAGGCATGCCCCAGAAGTTAAGAAGAATCTTGTTTCAGTAGGACAGTTGGAAGAAAACTACAACTTTTCAACTTGAGATGGAGTTACAAGGGATTGGATGTGTAATAGGCAAGTTCAGCGCGCAAAATGGAGAAGCAATAACATATACAAATTGCCTAAAAAAAGGGTGAAGGATGTAGGTACTTCTCAAAGTGCTTTGGAGAGGCAAACTTGTCTTATTCAAGGTGGAAAATGCAGTGGAAAACAATGAAGTTTGTATAGAGACCTTTATGGTGTTACAAGCAATTCTGATTTCTTGATGATATGCCTGTTCAATTGGAAAGTGTGAACAGTTAGATGATTTGGAGGTTGATTTAGTTTTCATTTGGGAATGGAGACATTTGTTTCCATGGTGATATTGGAGATTACTTTTAGCTTGAGGCTGTAGGTGGAGTTTAGATGACATTTACGAAAATATAGTATTAAGGTAGAGACTGTTGGGATTTCTAATACAGTATTTACAAAACAAAGTAGAAAGGAGTTATTTGTAGCAGTGGAAGAGGACAAACAGAGACGAGGCAAAGCAAGTATGTAGCAGAGCATACAATAGCTTCAGGTTTCTAGTCGACTGGAAATTATTCCGGTCGATTGGTTTTTGGTCAGATTTTGACCAGAGAAGAGCTTTACCTGTCCAATCATCTGGAAACCACTTCCAACTGATTGTCACCAATTGAATAATGTATTTTTCAAGTCGACTGGATCGGTTTTCCGAGAGAATTGAGCTTTGAATTTTCGTAAGGAATTTTTTTACTGGTATTTTGAAGTTTCCATCATAGATATCTATATATCTTTGATCCAAAGACTGGGATTACATTAGATTATTATCAGTAGACTTAATTCGGTTCATTGTAATGTAAGAGAGGATAAGGGTTATTGTATTAGTGTTTTGGGTATTGATGTTTCTTCTTAACTTATAATAGTTTTTCTTTGTAATCTTTTGGTGAATTAATAATAAAAAATGGAGGAAATTATTTTTCTATTAATTTTCTTCGCTTCTTATATACTTCTTAAATCTAATAATGTAGGGATTCTTGACAAGCACCATTGTCCAAGTGGTTAATCGATTCAGGCTTTGGTGCAAGAGGTCACAAGTTCGAAACTTGCTATCGAACGTTTATTGACATGGGATATGTTGTCCCAATGATTTGTTGTATATAAAGTACCATTTCAAAAAAAAAATGTAGAGATTCTTGAGATAACCCCAACACATCGAATACCTTATTAAACGCCCTATTCTCCATGCTTTTGGATGGTAAACTCCCTCTAATAGCTTGTGTATAGAGGTCAAGGTGTTACACTTGGTATCAACGATCAGTTTCTATATAATGCATAAAAAAAATTAAATACATGATTGGCCTGGATGGTGAGACTTAGGATAAAATTGACCTATATTTTCCAATTTTACCTTATTTAAGAAATTAGGTTAAATATAACAGTCGGGATTGATCATTATAGGTACATAAGTATTAGTAATGATTATTTTATATTACTGTTTTTTAACATATTTTACCTAAGATTATACATATTTTTAAAGGTATACATTATTTTTTGTTCTAATGTGTATATACGAATAAGAAAAGGTAAGAGATGTATGATTATGACTATTGACCTATTTAATAACATGTGTTATATTATACATTATTAGATCATATGTTATATCTTTTAAATTTTTACTTTTATTTTTATTATATATATGCAGAGTCCACATCAAATATGAGTAGAATACTTATTCTACCACGGTATGAATTCGAGTTTGTTTAAAATTAAGTATAGCTTATACAACTATATCGATGGTTAAAAGTTAAATGTTGATTTTTGCGAATGCAAGATTTAATACTTTCTTGAAGCATAAATTTTTTAAACATTAATTTATTTTTATTCTCTAAGAAAGAAAACTTAAATACCTATGCTTTTAATATTCAATGCTTTCATAGAATTAGTCGTCTTTAACTTAAAATGTGAATCATAATAGAAGAATTTTTTTCAACCAAATATCAAATTCAATACCTCAAATTGTTTTGGATCATACCTCTTAATGTACTATATGGGGTTTTTGGAAAATAAGTTGAAAGCGAAGAAAATAGATCAGTTACGAAATAAGATTGACAGAAAATGGGAGATTGTGAGTATTGTTTTCCGTTATCATAAATGTAGAATAATGATTACGGTTAACAGTGATAATTGGAGGTTTAACTTGATTAGTATGAGCTATCAGCATATCACAATCGAGTTTATTAACTATGGAGGATTGTGGATAAACTATTCTTTTATTTATGCTCGTAACTTCGCTTACTAGAGAGATAGACAATGAAAGAATTTAGAGGAGGATGTGTATCATATAAGTAGGCTTTGGGCTATATTAGGCTACTTCAATTATATCGGAAAAGACAAAGAAAATTAAGAGGTTCTCAAGTCTCCCCTCCAAAAACTTCAAGAGGTGGGTTCATTAGCATTTAAGATAAGGCTAAGCAAATTGGAACTTTATGGAATGAGCTACACTTGGTGGTTCGGTCCTAACAGGAACATCCTTACGAAAATAGATAGGGTTTTGGTCAACAAAGGTTGAAAAAGAATTTTTAATGCTTCTTCAGCTGTTAGTATAGCATCTGGAGTTAGTGATCCACATCCATTATTGTTTCTTTGACTAGTTAAAGGAGGATAAGAAGTAAACCATTTAAATACATGAATGTTTGGGGGATTCAAGAGGGCTACCGGGAGAAATTCAAGGAGGGTCGGAACAGAGAGTTCGAGGGCTGCTCAATGTATTAGTTGTTGTGGAATCTTAAGAATCTTAACACTACAACAGAACATTCTTTTTACAATGGGCAATGCCCGTTGTAATATGATTTTCGCAACGGGCATGTGCCCGTTGTAATAGGCCTCATTGTAATAGGCCTCGTTGTAATAGATCCACCATGTATTACAACGGGCAAAGCACATTGTAAAAACTGTTGCGGTATACCTTTTTACAGCGGGTTATGACCATTGTAATAGACTATAATACAACGGCCATAACCCGTAGCAATAGACTAACCATACTAGTTGCATAGCCTTTTTCACAACATGTATTAACCATTGTAAAATACTTATTTAACAATGTTTGTTGACCGTTGTAATAAGCTCATATAACAACACACATTGCCGTTGCAAATTTTAAAAAAAATTACAGTAGCATCCATGCAATACATCCATACAAATACTAAATATTGTCGTAAAATAATTAAAATCACATACGAAAAGACTAAAAGCTAGAGTCATAAAATTCTAACACTCCAAAAAGTTAGATAAGTTTACATGCCAAATACATAATGCATTAACACATCACAATCCGCTACAAATATCACGTTCTAAGTACAATCTTACTATATCACAGAGATGAAGTCTTTATGTCACACGACGGTTGATCCAACGGCCTCTTTGATAGTCCGTATCTCTGAATTTGACCTAAATAAAAAGACTTCTGGTTCCACCACTACATTAGCCCATACTTTCCAAGCATTTTCCCCAAGCTTTACAAAATGTACTGAAGCATCAGGATCAGTGCTTGCTATTATCTTCTCTGCAACTACGTTCTTTTGCTAACCCAATAGCTTGCACTTTTTTTCACCAAACCATCCACGGTAAGCTGATCTTGAACCTGCATATTTTTACTCTCGTGGTGTGACGGCAAGCAAAAACCATGGAACAAGGTTATATAAAAATACTGAGATTCGAAAGGTAAGTATGGAACTTACTGTCGCGGTGTTACCTAAAGGTTTTTTTTTCCTTTTTTTCTAAAAATAAATGAAATGTGAACTAATTAAACTAATTGAACTACTACCATGATTAATGAACAACAATTTCTCAGAGCAAAAAAACCAAAATTTCATATACTATAGGATTATTTATATATTCTAACCTGAGATGTATGAGCCTCAGCGATCTCCAAATCCGCCACATTAACATTTCTTCTCTGTAAAAGCACAAGAGATGACTTGGTAATTCATAAGCACATATCACATATTTATTAACAATAGCTAATTAAATATAAACTTACGGTCATGACCAAATTAGTCAACTCTTATACTCTATCCGCCAAATGAGTTACTTGATTTTCCAATGCAATCACTTTTTTGAATTAGTTGAATAAACACTCATTTGAGGTGGTACTACACCAAATCCCAGCCCTCTCACCCTTCCCCTATGTTCATTTCCAAAAACATGTGACACCCCATCTCCACTTACCGATGTTGTTCCATGAGAGCTCTGAGCACTGCTGTGCTCTTTTATCTTAGCCTACAAATCAAAATAGACCATTTCAAGAAAATGAAATATGAATAAACTATAATCCCTCAATGTTCGGTTCAATGTATTTAATATTTGTAGTGAAATATTGATCGCAGAAAATATATATGAGCTGATATATGACTGAATCGTAGAAATATTGATCCCTCAATGTCAAGTACATATGAGTTTTAAATAAATATCTACACTCATATTTCAAAAGAATTAAGAAAACTTACGATGCAATCGGCAACAACGGAATTCGGTGGGTCTCCATTTTTCTTTGTATGGGCTTTGCACCATAGCTCGTCTCTGCTAATATTTGATATTCCAGTTTCCTTTTCTGCAAATAATAATAGTAAGAAGACGAACCAAAGAGATAAAAAATTATTAATGTAAATGTACATGCATTTCTACCATATCTTCAGCTAATCTCGTATAACCCTTTCTGCTCGTTGTATGTGGAAGTTTATTTTTATCTCTCAGTGCTTTGAATTTTTTGCTAGTTTTCTACATAGGAAGAATTCATTAATAAACTATTATTTACTTTTAAATTTATACTGAATAAAATACAACTTATTACCTCAAATTTCTCCGACAACTTTTCCTTATCAAAGTCGTTCCACTCTTGAACATTTTCTATAGTATTTGGTTTTAGCATCGCTAATCTAGAGGAAGTGTCAGGGCAAGTAGAAGCTACTTTAATAGACGAAACTAATCTTAACTTTGCCTCTCTCCATCGTACTCCTAACATCTTAAGCAATAAACCCTTGTATGCTTCATCCACCATGAATTTTGACTGCACAACAAAAATCATTTCCAAATCAATACAAACAAGAGTGTTGCTAGTAAAGTAAAAGATCAAAAGTATACAAGCTGTAGCTTTCTCCATGTGTACGACTATATGTTTCTGTAAATTGTTTAACTTTATTAGGAGTATGGTAAATGAGTACAACTATTGCAGGGTAAACTGAGTAACAAGTAATAAGCTATGCATGTTACAAGCACTAGTTAAACTTTATTTAGTTATGTTGTACTTCAAGCTTGTTGTACTAATACAACTGTGCATATGCAATAAACGATTATATTGTCATACATTTTATGTTGTTACTAATACACAGTAAAAGATCAAAGTTTTGAATTGCCATACATAATAAACGATTATATTGTCATCATTTTATGTTGTACTAATACACAATAAATAGCTATACTTCAAACAGCAAGCAACACAATTGCCTTGCCAACACTTCAACATCCATCACGACCACTTCTACCCCTACAAACATTTCGCTGCAACTCCATATTACAGAAAACAGTGAACACTCCATAACCAATCACCATTCATACTTGCCATTCATCACCCCTCACTTTCATTACAGACAGTCACCACTCAACGACCAAACCATCATTGCTATCCATACCATCACCTCTCCTTTGTCCACCATACAAAGCATCTCCAGCCACTAAAACAAAATACCACTACCACTTGCAACCACCACGGCATTGCCTACACAACAGTTCCACAACCACCCTATTACCCCATATCACTGCACAACTGTGCACTTCTTACATACCCTACTTCCATCAAAATCACATTGCTCCTCCCTTGTTTCTTAACCACTGTCACATTCATCAACTCCCTCCTGCCAAAATCCCATACAAACACTGCTTGTCAAAATGTACAAACCAGTGTCACTTCTGCTTGCAATAAACACTGCAACATTCTCATTTAACTTCAGCTTCAACCCTCCCTCTAATTGTCCACCACTAGTTCTTTACACTGCCTTCACCTCATTTCTCACCAGACAACATCATACATCAGTTCAACATTTTCCCTGCATACCATCCTCTGACATAACTTAGACCTTCCTCCAAACATTCAACCTGCTGCCGCAACTTCAACTTCATCATAGATAAACTCCACCATCCCTATAACCATCGCTTCTTCTCTCTGCCTCCTTACTCTATCACTTCGATCACCCTTCACCACCATGCCATAACTGACATTCAGACCATCTAATCCTACCGCTGTAACATTTATTGACTTCACCACTACATACACATTCAACATACTCGCGACTCATGATCAAACTCACGACTCAACTGCCTCGCAGCCACAAACTCCCACTCCCTATACCACATCAACTGCGAACATCCGGTCACTGCCATCCCCTACGCAACATCTACGACATCATTCCACAACTGCCATTACAAGTGCAGTCACCACCCCTTTGTCCTTCATCAAACCGCAATCCTCATCGACCAACCCAAAATCACCAAAAAATCAACCTCGACTCGAACCACAAATCCTTCTAACAGTATAGATAAAAATGCATCATACGATTTATATAACTCATCTAGAAGCCTGACATATGCACTTTTTTGATACAACTCAGTGGCTTATGTCTGCAAGCCATGGTTTGATATCCTTATTTTTATAGTATAAAAGCTGTTATAAAATTTTTTAAATAGAATGTTGAATGTTTAAAAATATATTTAAACGTGATAAACACAGATTACTCAATGTTTCAATCTAGAATATAACAAATACCCTTGACTCCTAAATTACAACAAAATTTATGCCTTTAATCCAATACTCATGGAGATTGAAACATGTCCATTTTTTTGAATTTGACATTCCATAATTTTCTCAAGGAATTTGGCTTGAACAACAGTAGATTTCATACCGTTAAGTCATTCTAAACTTGATTAATCAAAGTTATCAGCTGCATCTTTCAAACGTGACATACATCAAAAGATGCATCACACATTCGTCATTGCCTTTTGATTTCATATTACTCTTTCAAACATCATGTTGTTTAACAATCAAAGTAAAACAATATTTTGGGCATATCACGTCCTTAAATATCATTAACGATTATACTCTTCTAGGAGCCTGCAATATACGAGTTAAACTACAACCTGCTGCTATTATTATTGCTACTAACCAGTGTATGTTTTACATTGGAAATACAGTATGTTCCCTAAATTACATATGGACGTGCAGTACAATTTTGACACCATGTGTGATCCATATTTGTGTTAGACATCATATTACAAAAAGCAAGCAAGTTGAAGAACCAGTGTGTATCCAAATATATAACCAGGATAATGGATAAAAGACTTAATGTGTATAGAGTGTACTATCATAAAATAACTATTTGGATAAAGCACAAATTGTATTCGAGTTTACAGCTTATTTCATACCTGAATACAAGTCCATAAATCTTTCTTTAAATTTGTGTCGACTTTTTTTCACTCTAAAATGGTCAAAGGTACCATCTCCCTTGCTATGGTACAGAGATAGGATGATAAGTGCTTAGAATTGGAGCATATTGGTTGACCTCGATCGTTGAATTCAATTTCGGTCTTTTCATTCGACATACAAGAAAACGTTTTCATCATCGTCTTCCCTCTTTTTTTCCTTGACGTCTCTTGTTGAATACCATCATTATAATCTGGGTTGTTCAAGGCATCCATGGCGTTGAGTGGGCCTGTGTTTATGGGAGTGATATTTGGAGATTCAGTTGAATTAGGGCCAGGATTGAGATTTGAAAACTGGACTTGAACGGATGGAGACTGCGTTTCAGTACGCTTTCGAGGGGATCTTCTAGCATTGTTGTTTAAACTTTGAAGAGGATGAGCTACATCAACACGGCTTGTTTCATTGGTTTTCACACCAGTAGTCTTATCTTTTACACGTAAAGCTGTAACTACAGCTAGAGATTGCCTCTTTGAATATCTCATTGCTACCTTTGACATTTGAAATTAGCACGCATTCAAAATAAATTCTAGTACAGTCTGAAATATCACTACTGGATCATTTCATAAAAAATATAATTAGAAAATATAATTTCTAATCTACATATTTTTCGGTTATACGCGATTTAAATATAGTAACTTATTCGGTTTTAATCTCTAATTTGAAATGCTGTTTATAAAAAGTGCCTTTGTGGTTCATCCTTGATATAATGAAAGTTTTAAAAAAAATATGCATATGCAGAAAACTGTGTGGAAATAAAAAAATTTATGTCATGATATAAGAAATGTCAGTTTAAAAAAATAGAACTGCATATTAAAATTTTAATATTTTACCTCTCCTTAACCTTACTCCATTTTACCTATTGATGCTTCAAGTTCAACTATCTTCCGTTAAGAGAGGAACCTAGAAAAAACATTATATCTATATATATATATATATATATATATATATAATTAGAACATCACACTAGTACACAAATATCAATAAAAGATGCTTATATCATACCAAAATACCGTCACAGTCCTTCCTTATATAACTTTCATCCCCATCATCGACATCTCTATCATCAAGTAGAGACTCATCTACCGATTTGCTAGTTGACTCATCCTTTTCATCATAGCTTTCCAACTCATGAAAACCTCTAGGGGGTGCTCTTAGCACAACATACCAATTTGAAAAACTACTCTCTCTACAAAAAAACTTGTAAGGCTTGCGTTGCCAAGATGAAAGGGTCGCTTGCAAATTGATTTTGGAATTGATGTAAATTGACTAACGTAAATCCATCTTCGACCTTAACTCCATGATCAATATTTGCCAAATCACACTTAAGCAAGGCAATTTGAAACTGGCGGTAGTCAAACAACAAAATCTCATGCAAAACACCATAATATATTACTTTCTCAACGGATCCATATATGCGAACAGTACTTGCCTCAATGGAAATACCACTATTTTGTGCAGATTTATCATTGTCTTTAGTTTGAAAACGGCGGCCATTTATTATATAACCAGTATAAGAAATTACTTGATGGCGAGGTCCATATGAAAGCCAATTTATTAGTTCATTAACATCAGATGTATTTCTATCATCTTTAACCTGGAAAAGCATAATGTTATATATAAAGACTAATCACAATAACATATACTTCTATGTCGAACTTATCCATCATAAAAGATATAACATTGTCAACCTTTTTTTTAAACCAATGACTAAAAGTCTCTGAATGCAGCTTTGAAAGTTTCAAATCATCTCGTGAAAGCCGAGGATGCAAACGTTTCAATTCCTCGTTGTGCATCCTATATGCGTAAACATACAAGTCAAAATCTAATTTATTTCACACAAAATAATTAAACTGAACTTATGCTTACTTTATATAAGGCTCCACTTCCTCAATATTAAACAACACATACCGATGAGCGGCATTAATCACCTTCTTGGTGACTAACTTAGGTTTTCCTTTGGAAATATGACGCCCCTCAAGTATGGAATCACCTTGTTCCACTTCATTCCTATTTTTCCTTTGTCCAATTTCTAATGCACCATTAATATATCTAGCACAATACTTCATGCATTCATCAGCAGAATAGCACTCAACTATGCACCATTTAGGCCGTGCTTGATTTTTAACATACCCCTTCAATGTTCTCATATATCTATAATCAAGATGCATAAGTAAAATATTTTCATAAGCACATGTATTATTAACTACTATAAGTACTAATGCCGAATTTTACCTCTCAAATGGATACATCCACCGATATTGTACTGACCCACAAATTCTTACTTCCCTCGCTAAATGTATTGTCAAATGAATCATGATGTCAAAAAAGGAGGAAAAAAATCTCTCAAGATCGCATAGTGTTAATGCGACCTGATTCTCGATGGATTCTAATTTACCTTTATCAAGCACTCTTTGGCAAATGTCATTGTAAAAAAAAACATAGTCATAGTAATGCATTCGTTGTCCCTTTAGGCAGAAGTCCTCTCAGCGATACAGACAATAGTTGTTCATCAAAACATGATAATCATGGGACTTCAGACTTGAAATTTTGTTTTGTTCAAACATTTTCAATTATTTGAGCTATACCCAATGGGTACTTTCAAATTCCTCATTCTATTGTAAAAGATCTCCTTTTCTGGATCAGTTAAGGAGCACAGGGCGGATGGAAGTAATGTTTTGCTTCCCATGTCTATATGATGTAACTTTTTCCTAATACCGAGTACTTCTAGATCTTTACGTGAATTAATGTCATCTTTTGATTTTCCTTTAATATCAAGTAACGTCCCAAGAATACTTTCACCGATATTTTTTTCAACATGCATTACATCTACATTGTAACGTAAAGGAAGTACCTAAGAAAATCAAAAATAGACTATAACTAATTAATGATAAAGTATTGATTACGTAGATAGAAAAGAAGAAGCAATTTTGTTTCTGATTAAACTTTACCTGATTAAACTTTACCTACCAATAAGGCAAATCAAAGAAAATAGACTTCTTCTTCCATATTTGACTTCCTTTTTTCTTCTTATCTCCCCTTTTTCTTTTCCTTTTTTCTTTCTCTTATCTTTCTCTTCCTCCTTTGATTTTTTCCCCCCAATCATTGAAAATATCTTTAATAATATCAAAGACTTGAGCACCGGTTTGTATTGGAGGTCTTTGCCTAGTCTCTTTGGTTCCATCAAACAAGTTTTTTCGTTGGCGATAGTCATGATTAGGATCAAGGAATCGCTTATGGCCTAAATATGCACACTTCTTACTAAATGGTGACCATATTGAACATGTATTAACGCCACAAACATGACATGCCCTCTTACCCTTTACGGTGCAACCTACTAAATTTCCATAAGCTAGAAAATCATTTATCGTCCACATTTAATCTAAATTCATTGCGAGTGTATGCATCATACGCCTTCACCCCTTTATCCCATAATTTTTTCAAACCTTCAATAAGTGGTTGTAGATACACATCAATATCATTCCCTGGTTGTCGTGGTCTAGGAATTAATAATGATAACATCATATTATCTTTGTGCATATACAGCCACGGAGCAAAGTTGTACGCAACAAGAAATACTGGCCAACAACTATAGGTAGAGTTCCAATCCCCAAAGGGATTAAAGCCATCACTTACAAGACCAAGCCTTAAATTCCATGGATCGGATGCAAAGGAAGGACACATCCTATCAATTGTAGCCCACTGAGAAAAATCTACTGGATGACGTAATTTACCATCTTCACTCTTACGATTGCTATGCCATCTTAATTACTCTGATGTTTCTGCGGACATAAACATTCTTTTCAGTCTTGGTATTATTGGAAAGTATCTCAAGACCTTTGCAGGTACTTTGGATTGCTTTCCATCTTCCTTCGTCTTGTTTTTTTCCAAACGAGATTTTCCACATTTTGGACAAAAATCACTATCTGCAAGCTCTTTCAAAAGAGACAACAATCATTTACACATGCATGTATTTGTCTATAGCCTAAACCAAATGATTTAAGCGCTTTTTTGTTGCATACGTCGAATCAGGAAGCGTGTTTTCCATAGGCGGCATATCTTTGAGAAGTTTAAGAAGTTCCATAAATGTTGTGTCCGATACACCATTTCGAGCCTTGTGCTTGTAAAGAAGTATTATAGCTGACAACTTTGTGTGGCTTGCACAACCAGGGTACGAAGGAATCTCAGAATTTTCTATCATCTCCTTAACCTCTACCCTATGTACCTCATGTCTTACAGTAGAATGATCTTCCACCTCGTCATTGCATATTTGTGTGTCTGGGTACATTCTATATGTATTTGTCACTTCATCGCCTTCATTTTCCAAAGGGCGTGCTTCCCCGTGAAAAATCCATACATCATACATTGGATCAATTCCAAAACAAACCAAGTGTGATACAACTTCCCTTGATGGATGGTGGATAAGATTCCTACATTTTGAACAAGGGCAAATGATTTTTTCTGGATTTCCCTTCTTTTCTACATGCTCGTATACAAAATTCCGAACAGCTTGCCTGTATTCTTCAGTCATTCTATGACACATAAAGGGATCATCAACCGTAATAAATACAAGTATAAAACTGATAATCAAAATTGAAAAAACCTTGGTAGGTGGATCCATGCTTTGTCCATCTTGATAATCCTTTGATGTCAGAACCTAATGAAAAGACGTTATGCCAACAAAAATATGAGTTTTTCTCATGACGAAATTGCGCAATTACCTCCCAATGAAAAATATATAGTAATGTGACCCTTCAATCTATGATTAAAAAGAAAGAAAACTTGTGCGTCATGTAGTAACTTGTGCGTCATGTAGTACCATATCCTAAATAGGACTAATCAATACATATGCACATATTTATTTAACATGTCACTTCCTTACTTTCACAGTTTTATAGTAAGATCAATCATGCGACCTCGCTTGTAATTAAACTCAGTTGTAACTTGACATTTAGAAAGGCTTGTTTCCTACACTTCAAAATTGACACCACTGGCACTATAACTAGGTAGTCTTTAATATAAAATTGATATACGTTTTATAGTCCAAATGCCGCTAAGCCACATATTTTTATAAAGAACTATCTTGTTGTATGTGTTGTATGTGTTAATATTTTATAGTTTGCATGTTATTAGTACCCATCAGAATAAGTGGGATGATATGATACAGTCCCAGGTAGTAAAAATATCTAGTTAATTCAAAATATTCTACTAGAAACTTTTATAAAAAATGCACTATTTTTCTATGGTTTTCTAAATATTATAAAAAAGTCTTCCTCGGAATTATAATTATTTTACGCGTTTACTACTTTTCTGTTTGTTAAAATAAGCACCACTTTTACATCGCATTTTTTCACTGTTTCAATTTTCTGTTGCATTCTCTGTTCACTGCTACACAGTGTTGCTAACCATCACCCCTTCCATCATCAAATAGCCCACTGCACCTCCCTCCACCATCCACTTGAAACAGCAGCAAAACTCACTGCCTCTTCCATTTCATCATCATACCATCCTCTACAATACACGCACCACTGCCACTCTTCAAAACTAAAGCAAGTTTTGCATAGTTATTAACGATCAGTAAATGCTACATGCAGTTAAGGTCCCAATAAAGCAGCAAAATACAAATTCACTAGCCTGAAACATACATCACCACCAGCCTAACAAAACTATTTCACATACATACTACTGATAGAACTTAAGCATAGCATACACACATTTAAACAGCACAGATAAGCAGGAACGAAAATTAATATGTGACCGTTGTAAGCAGTGGGAGCACATAAGATATGCGATGATATGTCACTTACAAATATTATAATGATCTCTGGAAATTTATAAAGAATACGCCCTTCAACTTTACAAGCACATGCTTATTATTCAATCGTTTTCAATAGATGGAAACTATGACCTATACACTGCCAATATTTAAATATTTAAAAGTGACTCGTTGTGTAGTAATGTAAAACTTATCGTAGTATATGAGAAACCACTTCCCAGTATGTATGGATCATGTATAAAACAAAGTTCCAAGCATGATATTATTACTATAATGTAAAGATATCATCAACACCACATACAACTTTGTATATTTGACCGATTGTCATTGAGTAAATTCATCAACAGCATAATCTACACCTGTAATCTTCACGCTTGAGAGCAACAAATAGGTATGATTAATGAATGATAGACATAAATATGAATTTATATGACAACTACTATATTGTAAACAACGTGATTTAGCATTTCATGTTCAAACAAAGTATACAACCAGAAAATATGGAATAATTAAGCAGAAAAGAAAATCCAGTAATGATAAAATAGAAAGGAAAACCCAGTAAACATATTTCCATGAACAATGATGACGGAAAGCGAATCAGAATGAAGAATTAGGGTGATGAAGACCGTACCTTTAACTGAATTATTTGAATGTGATTTTTGCGAAAGAAGAAACCATTTTTCCAAAACCCTAGTTTCGATCCAAATTGGAGAAGCCCTGATTCGTTCGAGAAGACGGCAGCTTCAATTTTTCCAAAACCCTAGTTTCGACCAAAGAGAACGAGCAAAAAGGAACGAGCAGGAACGAAAATAAAAGAGCCGGCTTTTTTTAATAAAGGCTTTCTGGCTGTTGTAATTTGTGAATAGGGTAATTTGTGACTGTGCACCTCTTATAACGGGCAATTTGTAACCGTTGTAAAGTTGGCATCTATTACAACTGGCCTGAATGGGCTGTTGTAATAGCTTTCTATTACAAATGGAAACAGTGCCCATTGTAAAAAAGTGGTTGTATATGACATCTTTTACAATGGGCCTGAATGGACCGTTGTAATAGTCTTCTATTACAACGGGCAACCAATGCCCGTTGTAAAAAGGGCGTTGTAATAGGATATTTTTGTTGTAGTGTTAAAGTTGTTCTAAAGAGTTAGAGTGCTAATAAGAACAATATAAGAAAAGAGGTAGAAGACTACAGAGAAAAATGATCAGAGATTCAAAAGAGATTGGCAAATAATCATAACAAATAACACAGAAGTAGAATTAAAAGAGATGAAATCTAAATTGGAAGGAGCTATAAAGAAGGAATATGAAGACACCAAGTCGAAGGCCAAATATGATTAGCTACCCTTCGGAGACGAGGCCACTCCTTTCTTTTATGCAAAGATGTCAGATAGAAGGAATTCAATGAACTGGATGGATTGCTTGAAAGTGGATGGTGGTAAAGTGTTTGATAACGAGAAATTCCTAAGAGTGGCGATAGCTTTTTATGGTAATTTGTATAACCGGATATGCTTAGACCATTTTCCCAAAATCATTTGTAAATACATCATTTTGAAATACGGTCAAAACTTCTTGAATGAACAAATTTCTGAGTCTGAAGTTTGGAAGGCTATACACCATGCCAAAGATGGTAATTCTTCGAGTCCCCATAGTTCTAATGCTAGGTTTCACAAATTGCATTGGAATCAACTGAAGGAATGTTTAACGATGATGTTTAATGATGTGTTTGCTAAGGGGAAGATTATACAAGAAGGTAATCACACATGTCTATATCTTATTTCAAAGACTAAAGAGGCGATAGTGGTTTAGCATTTCAGCCTGATAGTTTGCTGCAACATGTTATATAAAATTTGAGCCAAGATTTTATGTAACAGAATGGAAGTACTCCTAGATAATATTATGTCGAAGAATCAATGTGCTTTTGTTCCTAATAGATCGACTGGACGGGGTTCTCCTTGTCCATGAACTTATAATAGGATTGGGAAGATGTAATAATAAAACTGTGTGTTAAACTTGATCTTTGGAAAGCATATGACACTATTAACAAAAATTTCATAATCCATGTGTTGAGGGAAAACTTCACTGAAAAATGGATAAAAATTATAGCATAAATGATCAAATCCCTCAGCTTTTCTATAATTTCACAAGGATGTCCACAAGGATTTTTCAAATGTTTGTCAAGGCTGATACAAGAGGACCCATTTTCACCATTTCTTTCTTCGATGGTCATGGAATTTTTCTCCTTGTTGATGGAAGGAAAGGTGAGGGAAGACAGTAATACTCCATTATCGAAGGAAGGAATGAAGATTTCTCATCCTATTTACGTAGATGACATAACTACATTTGTGAAGGTTGAGGTTTCAAGAGCAATAGCTATTAAAGAAGTTTTTCAAAAGTTAAAAGATCTTTCAGGAATGAGTATCAGCCAAGAGAAAACCAAAGTCTTTCTAGGAAAAGGAGCAGATATCAAGGATGAAATTCTATAAATTTTGTGGAAAGATGAAGCGGAACTTCCAGTGAGATATTTGGGTATCCCATTGTCCAACAAAATCATCAAAAGCCTAGATTGCGAAACGTTGTTAGGTAGAATCAAAGAAAAATATTTGGATGGAAAACAAAATTGCTCAATCTTGCAGGTAGATTAGAACTTATTAAGTCAACCATTTATTCAATGATACAATACTGGTTGTAATGCTTTAAATTCGCTAAAGTATTCTAAACAAGATAAAGCATATTTATCATAATTTTTTATGGAAGGGTAGGTTAAGAAAAATTCCTTGGAAGGTGGTATGTAAGATCAAAGAAGAGGGTGGAATGGATCTAAGATGATTTGGTGGGATATGGAAAATCATAAACGAAGAAGGCATTTGGCTAAGTGGATACGGAGCAAGTACTTGAAAAATCGATCCTTTTGGGAAATACAATTACAAATTAGACAAGACAATTTGGGAGTTTGGAAGGACGTGTTAAGAAACATAAAGGAAACATTGAAATGTACACAAAAAGAAGAATAATTGATAATAAAAAACTACTACATTTGGTTTGACCCTTGGGTTAGCGGAAGCAGACTCGTTAACAGGTTAGAGGTAGACACCATGGAGGGATTAAGGGGAGAAGTCATGATGGTCAAAGACATTATCAATGATGATGGTTTGAGAACTCATAGGTACAGTTTCCTTGGTCAAATAAGGAATGATATAGAACGTATCAAAATTTTCAGAGGCAAAGAAGAGGACTACTGGGGTTGGTCTTGTAACAAAAATAGTATATATAACTTTAAGGAGATTTAGAAAGCAGTAAAGAAATCATATGACTAAGTTCCTTGAGCTGGAATGATCTGGAAAAATGTGAACATCCCGAAAATGGACGTGTGCTTATACAAAGTAATAAACAATATTCTGCCTATCAAGAAAAGACTTATCCTCAAGGGATTAAATATTGACAGTGTGTGTTTTCTACGCAACCAACAAGAAGAAGATGTGGATCATTTCTTCTTTGAATGTAAATTCAGTGCATATATTTGAAAATGTTGTTGTATTAAGTTAAGATGGTCAGCTCCGCATACTGTAGTTCTCACTATCGATGACGAATTACCTAGCATTATTTCTCCATTTAATTAGAAGAGAAAAGGTAGAGATATATCAAGTTTGGTTTATTCTACTTTTGTTTGATGTAAATAGCAAGAGAGAAATTTTCGTGTCTTTAATCGAATGAAAAATTCAGAAAAACGAATTTGCAACCAAATTAGAGGAATTGTGAAAATCAAAACTCAAAAGTCTAGATATAACATTATAGATTTAATTGATGAGGAATAAAATACAGAATGGGAATAATTAGCTCACCAACACCTAGGTTCGATGATTCTTATGCTTATACAACTATATCGATGGTTAAAATTTATCGAGTATGTTTAAAATTAATTATAGCTTATACAACTATATCGATGGATAAAAGTTAAATGTTAATACTTTCTTGAAGCATAAATTTTCGTTTAAATGTTAATTTATTTTTATTCTTTAAGAAAGAAAACTTAAATACCTATGATTTTAATATTCAATGCTTTCTTAGAATTAGCTCCCTCTAACTTAAAATGTAAATCATAATAGAAGAATTCTTTTCGACCAAATATCAAATTCAATACCTCAAAATGTTTTGAATCATATATCTTAATGTACAATATGGGGTTTTTGGAAAATAAGTTGATATTGAAGGAAATAGATCAGTTACGAAATAAGATTGATAGAAAATGGGAGATTGCGAATGATGTTTCTTGTTATCGTAAATGTAGAATAATGATTATGATTAACAGTGAGAATTGGAGGTTTAGCTTAATTAGTATGAGCTATTAGCATATCACGATCGAGCTTATTAACTATGGAGGATTGTGGATAAACTATTATTTTATTTATGCTCGTAACTTCGCTTACTAGAGAGATAGACTATAAAAGAATTTAGAGGAGGATGTGTATCATATATATAGGCTTTGGGTTATATTAGGCTACTTCAATTGTATCAGAAAAGCCAAAGAAAACTAGGAGGCTCTCTAGTCCCCCCACCAAAAACTTCAAGAGCTGGGTTCATTAACATTTAAGATAGGGCTAAGCAAATTGGAACTTTATGGAATGAGCTACACTAGGTGGTTCGGTCCTAACAGGAACATCATTACGAAAATAGATAGGGTTTTAGTCAACATAGATTGGAAAAGAATTTTTAATGCTTCTTCAGCTGTTAGTATAGCATCTGGAGTTAGTGATCCACACCCATTATTGTTTCTTTGACTACTTAAAGAAGGATAAGAAGTAAACCATCTAAATACATGAATGTTTGGGGGATGCAAGTGGGGTACCCGGAGAAATTCAAGGAGGATCAAAACAAAGAGTTCGAGGGCTGCTTAATGTATTAGTTGTTGTAGAAGCTTAAGAATCTTAAAGTTGTTCTGAAGAGTTAGAGTGCTAATAAGAACGATATAAGAAAAGAGTAGAAGGCTATAGAGAAAAATGATCACAGATTCAAAAGAGATTGGCAAATAATCATAACAAATAACACAGAAGTAGAATTAAAAGAGATGAAATCTAAATTGGAAGGAGCTATAAAGAAGGAATATGAAGACACCAAGTAGAAGGCTAAATGTGATTAGCTACCCTTCGGAGATGAGGCCACTCCTTTCTTTTATGCAAAGATGTCAGATAGAAGGAATTCAATGAACTGGATGGATTGCTTGAAAGTGGATGGTGGTAAAGTGTTTGATAATGAGAATTTCCTAAGAGTGGCGATAGCTTTTTATGGGAATTTGTATAACAGGTTATGCTTAGACCATTTTCCCAAAATCATTTGTAAACACATCATTTTGAAATATGGTCAAAACTTCTTGAATGAACAAATATCTGAATCTAAAGTTTGGAAGGCTATACACAGTGCCAAAAATTGTAATTCTTCGAGTCCCCGTAGTCCTAAAGCCAGGTTTTACAAGTTGCATTGGAATCAACTGAAGGAATGTTTAACAATGATGTTTAATGCTGTGTTTGCTAAGGGGAAGATTATACAAGAAGGTAATCACACATGTCTATATCTTATTTCAAAGACTAAAGAGGCGACAGAGGTTTAGCATTTCAGATTGACAGTTTGCTGCAACATGTTATATCGAATTTGAGCCAAGATTTTATGTAATAGAATGGAAGTCCTCTTAGAAAATATTATGTCAAAGAATCAGTCTACTTTTGTTCCTAATAGAACGATTGGATGGGGTTCTACTTACCCATGAACTTATTAGAGGATTGGGAAGATGTAGTAATAAAATTATGTGTATTAAACTTGATCTTCGGAAAGCAAATGACACTATTAACAAAAATTTCATAATCCATATGTTGAGGGAAAACTTCACTGAAAAATGGATAAAAATTATAGCAGAAATGTTTACTCCAGTTTTTCTATAATTTCACAAGGATGTCCGCAAGGATTTTTCAAAAGTTCGTCAGGGCTGATACAAGAGCACCCACTTTCACCATTTCTTTCTTCAATGGTCATGGAATTTTTCTCCTTGTTGATGGAAGGAAAGGTGAGGAAAGGCAGTATTACTCCCTTATAGGAGGAAGGAATAAAGATTTGTCATCTTATTTACGTAGATGACATGACTACTTTTGTGAAGGTAGAGGTTTCAGGAGCGATAGCTATTAAAGAAGTTTTTCAAAAGTTAAAAGATCTATCAAGAATGAGTATCAGTCAAGGGAAGTCTTTCTAGGAAAAGGAGCAGATATCAAGGATGAAATTCTGGAAATTTTAGGGAAAGATGAAGCGAAACTTCCGGTGAGATATTTGGTTATCCCATTGTCCAACAAAATCATCAAAAGCTTAGATTGCGAAACGTTATTAGGTAGAATCAAAGGAAAAATATTTGGATGGAAAACAAAATTGCTCAGTCTTGCTGGCAGATTAGAACTTACCAAGTCAACCATTTATTCAATGATACAATACTGGCTGCAATGCTTTAACTTCCTTAAAGTATTCTAAACAAGATAAAGCATATTTATCATAATTTTTTATGGAAGGGTGGGTTAAGAAAAATTCCTTGGAAGGTGGTATGTCAGATCAAAGAAGAGGGTGGAATGGGTCTAACATGATTTGGCGAGATATGGAAAATCATAAACGAAGAAGGCATTTGGCTAAGTGGATACGGAGCAAGTACTTGAAAAATCGATCCTTTTGGGAAATACAAATACAAATTAGACATGACAATTTGGGAGTTTGGAAGGACGTGTTAAGAAACATAAAGGAAGCATTGAAATGTACATAGAAAGAAGAATAATTGATAAAATAAACTACTACATGTGGTTTGACCCTTGGGTTAGCGCAAGCAGACTCGTTAACAGGTTAGAGGTAGACACCATGGAGGGATTAAGGGGAGAAGTCATGATGGTCAGAGACATTATCGATGATGATGGTTGGAGAACTCGTAGGTACAGTTTCCTTGGTCAAATAAGGAATGATATAGAACGTATCAAAATTTTTGGTCTTGTAACAAAAATAATATATATATATATAAATATATATATATATATATATATATATATATAACTTTAAGGAGATTTAGACAGCAGTAAAGAAATCATATGACAAAGTTCCTTGGGCTGGAATGATCTGGAAAAATGTGAACATCCCGAAAATGGACGTGTGCTTATACAAAGTAATAAACAATATTCTGCCTATCAAGAAAAGACTTATCCTCAAGGGATTAAATATTAACAGTGTGTGTTTTCTATGCAACCAACAAGAAGAAGATGTGGAACATTTCTTCTTTGAATGTAAATTCAGTGCTTATATTTGAAAATGTTGTTGTATTAAGTTAAGATGGTCAGCTCCGCATACTGTAGTTCTCACCATCAATGACGAACTACTAGCATTATTTCTCTATTTAATCAGAAGAGAAAAAGTAGAGATATATCAAGTTTGGTTTAGTCTACTTTTGTTTGATGTAAATGGCAAGAGAGAAACTTTCGTGTCTTTAATCGAATGAAAAGATCAGAAAAACGAATTTGCAACCAAATTAGAGGAATTGTGAAAATCAAAACTCAAAAGTCTAGATATAACATTCCAGATTAATTGATGAGGAATAAAATACAGAATGGGGATAATTTGCTCACCAACACCAAGGGTCGGTGATTCTTATGCTTTGCTCTGAGCTTCTGTTGTTCATGCATAATCAACGCCGCCCACCTTAGCTAAACTCGAGAATCTTTTCTGATGTTTTTCCTATCTTAAATTACATGCTTTTACTTCGCATAATAATTACATGAACTGAAATTAACTAATTCAAAGAAAAGAGCAAGTCTTGACGCATGCAGGGAAGATTAGCTAGCCAGGACTTGTCATTAACATAGATATTAGTCTCAATTGTTGCCAAGCGAAAGGAAGAAGGTGTAAATTAATGATTTTAGGAAGGCACGGTTCACTTGGCTTATCGATTCTGGCTAGATCTGAATTATGTGAGAAGATGTGGTTTGAGTTTCAATTTCCTGATGGTGGTTTCTTCGAATTTAGGTTTGTCAAGTTCAATTTCATTTGAGGTAGAAGGTGATCAGATTAGGGGAAAGTGAGATTTGGAAAAAGATTTTGTGTAGCACAAACATAAAGAAGATATAGATGGCAAGTAGTAGGGGTGGGCATTAGCCGCACCGCTACAAGGAACCCGTCCGAACCGAACTGCAAAAACGGTGCGGAAAGCCGCACCGAATCTTCTAACCAAAGCAAATACCTCAAACCGTACCGACCCGCATCGATACGGTTCAATTGCGATTTGGACGATTGAACCAACCATATTAAACCGGATCGAATATTTACACTAGTAATCTTATGATAAAAATATAAGCAACTCATATCTTATTTTAGATTCTAATGATGTATATTTTATTTTTAGCGTTTGTTGTTTTATTAATAATATTCAATGTCATAAAGGAAGAAATTATAGTTTTGGTATAATATTTTTCATCCCATTTTTTAGGTAAATGCTAATTATAATTTTATTCTATTCATTTTCCTTGATGATTATGTAGCTATTAATGTTGATGTTTGGTTAATCAGCCAAAAAAATCTCACTTGTAGCTAAATGTCAGATTGAAATATTTAAACAGTTAAGAACTAATCTTTCATTTCAGTATAACAAGCTTCACAGAATTGTCTTCGTAAATTGATTGTTGATGGAAGTAATTCTTTTATTTTTATATTTATGTGGTTTCAAACCGAACCGGACCGAAGCCGAACCGTGTTACATTCAAACCGAACCGAAACCAAACCATTTAAAAGATTAGTATAATGGTTTGTATTTTTTATTAACCGTTTGATGCGGTGCGGAAGCGGTTTGGACTCCAAACCGCACCAAACCGACCCACACCCACCCCTAGGAAGTATTGAGTTATTGTTTAATGAAGTAGAAATATTATCGTTTTTTCTGGAATTTAAGAGAGGAGTTTAGGCCGGGCTTCATTGTCTAATTATGTTAGGCTTGTGTTTTGTACTAGCTGTATAAATTGTTTTTCCTCTTTCTGTTTCGATATTGCTTTGTATATATTATTCAAGCAATAAAGATTAAGTGCTAAGTTCAAAAAAGAAAAAATAACTTATGTATTGAACATATTTTTAGACTTTGAAGTTTACTAATCTTAAAATTTAATTGGAGTTGAAACAAAATAATGATCTATACTCAAAATGTCAATTTTGGTACATCTTATATTATCAGTCGTAACTTTTGGTTTTCTAATCTAATTATGATGTTTTTGTACTTCTATGAAAGATAAAATAATAAGAAAAAACTTCGATATTAGTCATTCTTTGTTACAAAATAAAGAGAATGGAGACCATTAGAGAGAGAACAATTTTATTGAATTGAGATAGATCTTACAACACAATCAAAATTCATATTTATAGACTCCTTATGCAGTACCGATTACAACAATGCTCTTTCTTATTTAGCATATTCATCCCTATTATTAATATATAATACAACACTCCCTCTTGAATATGCGTATGTAAAGATGATAAGAGTAATTGTCTCATTAAAAACCTTGTTATGAAAAACCCAGTGGGAAAAATCATAAACAAGAAAAAGAGTGCAACATGATTTCATCTTTAAGTAACATATATGTTATAATGTTACTACGAGGGTTGATACTTCTGGATCAAGATAATGCTTCATTAAAACATTACTAATAAAAACTCGGTGGGAAAAATATTAGTGGAGGAAAAAGAGTACATTATAGTGTATTTCATACGCTCCCCCTGAATTATAACGCATTATTCAATTAGTTTGTTGATGTAGCCGACGCATACCAACTGTGTACACCATCTTTAAAATGAAGAAATTAGAAGTCATTAGAGAGAGGTAGAAGATATATTATTCATTCCTGAAATTTGTATACTTTAATAAGTATTTGCATATCGCAACTATCACTTTAATGAATGTTAAGAGTTTCATTACAACGATACTTAAAAATAGGAAGTAATTTACCCATCATGAATTATATCAAGATTTCCATTATAACAATACTTAAAAGTGGGTTGAAATCTACTCCTTGTTCTTTGCATTCTTTGTAACAATGAAAGTTATTTATATTATTTAGGAATTTGTATACTTTCATTATTTAATATGATTTAAACCACATTTATACCTTCGGGGTATATTAAGCATTTCAAGTACTTTCGGTGCTTTGCGGACTACATGTCCATATTTGTCTACTATTAAAGGATTTATGATGGCCAGTCATGTTTTCCCCTAATATAAGATTCTTAATCTATTTATAAACATAAATGCTTAATTATTTATAAATTCATCATCAATAATTATTTCTTGTCAGTTCTAGACAAGATTTACTGAGATCTCTTTGATTATCATGTTTTATGTACCTAAACCACTTCTAGGGTAATTTGACAATCATGTCATTAGTCTCTTCAACAGCATCCTTAAGTGTTTCATCAAGAACACTTACATCTTTTATTTGGCATCTTTATTACTTACTCCAAAAGTATTTCGAACCGATTTTTGTACCATATTTCAGATATGGTTTACACATTTTGATCCTTCAAGGATTCAAATCTATATTGGAGAAAGTCTGCTAGGGATATTATTAATAATTTATTCAAGTTACTTAATATTTTACACCATTATACATGTTAACCAATATTTGACAAAAATGAACTTGTATCCCTTTATCCTCCCCCTCAATGTTGAGGAACATTGTCACATTAAATAATAATCATCTTTGGATTCTCATTTTGATCCATTATCATATTGCTACTAGCAAATACACCATACATATTAATAATAGGAGGATAATTCTTTTATCAATTGATAAGATGCATTCAAGTGATATTTATGAGCTTTTGGCTCATGTTTAAATATGGGATTCAATTATGCCAAATTTCATGAAATATAATCCAAATGAAATTGTACCAAATTTTCCTAAAATAAGCTTCCAGCTTTCAATTTGTAGAGACAACACAAAGATATTCTTTTACGTTTTCATTATAGTTCCAATATGGTAGCCATTTATTTATATATCCTCAAAACTCAACAAATTTCTTTTAAATTTGCTTGTGTATAATGTATTTTGAATTAAGATATATGTACCAATTAGTAATACTATATGGGCTCTTCCAGACCCTTCAATTATATAGAAAATTTTCTATGGTTGAAATTTTTTGCTAAAATAATTTCAGATAGTTCATAGAAAAAATTCTGGTTTTTCAAAATCATATTAGTAGTTGCACTATTTGTTAGGCATATATTATCACTCAAATATTGATGGTCTATATCTTAAGAATTAAAGACAATTTAGTTAGTTAACTGTTAAAATTTGTAAGCATTAAATAAATGCTAATACTTTCCAAAAAAAATTAAAAATGGACTACTGGTTAAAACACAACATTCATCGGTATGTTATTTCAATTTGTTCGATAAGGAAAAACATATAGGCACCAACTTCCAATTTGTTGAAACTTCAGGATCAACCACTCTTGTCTAGTGTTTGGAAGTGTGACCATCTTCTAGTGGTCATAACGCTCTTTCAGGGAGTTCTATAAAAAAAAGTTCTTTTTTTAGTTAAATATCTTATTTTAAGATTGTCGTGAATATGACACCTTAAAAATATAAGAGCCTTTTTTATCCTACCGGGACATATTATCATTTTTAATGGCATATTCTAAGCATTGAGATTGTAATTGAATGTCAGCATCCAATATCCATACAAAAAGTTATCTCATAAATTTAGGAATTAAGATTATTTCCAAAAAATAAAAACATTTTAGAATTTTATTTAATTACAGAAACTATATGTAGATCATTTTGATCTTTCTTTCTACATCAAAAGCTACCTTTTGGTCTAGGAAAAACAACTTAGCTTCCAACCAAATGCAAAATTATCAACAAAGAAAATCTTTCATACATAGATCAAATAGATCTGAAATTTGACTAAGATATTACAAGAATTCAATGACTTGTAAATAAAGCCGATTCAAAAATTACTCAAAAAAATCAAAAATTCGTATGAAATCAAAGGTGAGTGGATCTAATACCACTTTTTAAAAATTTTGAATCAATTCAAACTAAATATTTATCAAGTATAAATTCTGAATGAATAAATAAAATTGCTTTCAACTAAAAGATACGTAATAATAAGTAATCTTAGAAGTCATACTTGATTTCAATAAATAAATAAAAGAAAAGGATGAATAAACATGAAAAAGAATAGATCTAATGATTAAAATATATAGATCTCAAAGATATATCATTTGAGCATGATATCAAGATCTACAAAAGATCTAAAAAATTAGAACATAAGATCTACAATAGAATAAGATCTAAAAAGTTAGATCTACGATTTAATGAGATCTAACAAGATAAAATTAATATAAACAAATCTGACAAGGATAAGTTCAATATAATTAAATATGAAAAATTGCTTACCATTTTGAGAACTATAATTAGATCTGAAAAACAAAGTAGACCTGATCTTCTAGATTACCACAATTCAAATCAATATATTTTAATCATTAGATTTATTCTTTTTCATGTTTATTCATCCTTTTCTCTTATTTATTTATTGAAATCAAGTATGACTTCTGAGATTACTTATTATTACATATCTTTTAGTTGAAAGCAATTTTATTTATTCTTTCAGAATTTGTACTTGATAAATATTTAGTTTGAATTGATTCAAAATTTCTAACAAGTGGTATTAGATCCATTCATCTTTGATTTCATTATGAATTTTTTATTTTTTTAAAGTAAGTTTTGAATCGACTTAGTTATAAATCATTGAATTCTTGTAATATCTTGCTTAAATTTCAGATCTATCCGATCTATGTATGAAAGATTTTTTTTTTTTGTTGATACTTTTGTATTTGGTTTGAAGCTAAGTTGTTTTTCCTAGACCAAAGGGTAGCTTCTAATGCAGAAAGCAAGATCTAAATGATCTATGTATAGTTTGTGTAATTAAATAAAATTCTAAAATGTTTTTATTTTTGGAAATAATCTTAATTCCCCAAATTTACGAGATAACTTTTGAAGATTTACATGTTTTGATGTATTTGGTAAAGAATTATGAAGTTAATTTTCTTATAAGGGAAATAATTTGAACTGAGATGTATAGTTATTTATGATTATAAATGACATGGATAGATCTGAGATGATAATGTTGTTTATTTTAGAAATTTTAATTATTGAGAATAAACTTTCTCTTTAAGATATCCATTTTAATTTTATTATTGAGTTACCTTGAACCTAGATCTGAGATGAAATTATGTTACTTTAACTATTGTTTGTTCAATTGATTCATATATATATATTTATAATGAAATCATTTTGTTGTGATAGTAGTTATATCTTAGATCACATAAAGGTTAAATGCATTTATTTTTATCATAAATGTATTATATGAATTGGTTATTGTAAATCAAATAATATTTTATGTTTGTGTTTGGAATAAGGATTGATGTATGATGTACTATTTGATATATTTATTTTGACAAGTAATATCAGGCGTAATGGAAGAATTAGGTTTAACAATAACTTGAAGTTGTGCAAAAAAATTATTTTAATAAAAGTTGTATAACTCAAAATTCAAGGCCTGAAGTCTTGAATTATGAAAAGAATTTCTGATAAAGTTTACAAGCTTGAATTCTTATCAGTATCTTTTTTTAATTTGTCAAAATGTACAAGCTTCTAAAAAGGAAGTTTTGCACAAAATTTGAGAACTTGAAGTTCATAACAAATTAATGAACTTAAAGTTCATGAATTACAAGCTCGAAGCTCTATTGAAATTGTGTAAAATGATAAGGTTGTACTCCTTGAAGAAATTAAAGGAAATTAATAAATCATCCCAAAAGAGATGTTTTAGAGATTTATTTGTATTTACATTGCAAAATCCAACATCCCAGAAGAGATGTTATAGGAATTTTATTTTTGTTACATTGCAATTCCTGGAAAGGAAATACTATATTCCCTGAAGGAATAATGATATAAATATTTTGAAGTAATAACAATAATTTATCCAAAAAATGATATTGTATACCAATGTTACACTCCATAAGTAATGGTTTTATCTCTTGTATCTTACTTTCAGTTGGTGAATCTAATTTTGTCACTGTATTTAAAGTTTCACATTTTAAAAGCAGTTACAACAAAAATCTTCAACATGGATATTTTATGCTACGTAAAAGTAGTAAATTTGTAATTTATATAAAATAAATATTGTATATTGATATGGCATTCCAATAGTGCATATATATATATATATATATATAGAAGAGAAAGTTCACTCCAGAAGTGGTGATACTAAAATATCTCGAGAAGAGATTTATAAATTTGAAAACGATAACATATCTCTAAAAGAGATTTATTTGTATATTTGGTAATTTTTAAACCAAAAAAGTGTACATAAATATGATTATGAAGGATCTTAATTTAGTTTAGATTAGATCCAAAAGGTTTAAGATTATCTCAAGAATACATTGTTCTATGTTCATGTCTAATTATACCATAAAGGTCATATTCCTAGTTATTATTTCACAAGAAATATTATATGCATAATCATTTCTTGAAGAAATATCTTTAAATATTCTCCCGAAGAGATGGTCTATATTTCATATCTTAATTTTCATGCAAGCTATGCACAATCTTTGATTATAATTCATCCATACTCCACCAACCAATCCATATAAAGGCCTTTTCATATTTTCAATGGTAGTTTTGCATTTTCGAGGAAATTAATTAATGCAATTAATGAGATTGGACCTAGAGCTATCAAAAGGATGTGAACAAGAAATTATAGTCGCTTTTATAGATTATATTTGTTTGTCTTTTACTATTTTGCAGTAATGTTTTTATTCTTTCTCTGTAACTACTATCAGATATGAGTTCTTATTTTATGAAATGCATTAATTATGTACCCATTGTTAACTCCTCTTTTCCACGACTCAAGGATCTAACGAGCTAAATGCGAAAACGACCTAACGACCTAAAGCATGAGCGAGCTAACAGACACAACCTAAAGCATGAGCGAGCTAACAGATATGACCTAGTGGCCTAAAGCATAAAATGACTCAGCAAGGACAGCGACCTAACGAGCTAATGGTCCAGCGAGTTAATGAGGTAAAGCATCCAACGAGCTAACAAGAACAGCGAGTTAAGCGACCTAGCGACCTAACGGGTTAACACAAAGTAAGGCTGCGTGCATACTACCTCTTCATTAGGTCGCTCGCGACCTAAGCCGGCCGAGACAACTCCTTATGCCGCAACTTCCTATGCCGCTTCTCTCTAGGTCGCTACGACCTACCAACTTGTTCAAGTGACCAAGTGCAACCCTGTTAAGCCGTAACCCATGCTCCCTAGGTCGCTCACGACTTACGACCTATCCTAGGTCGCTCACGACTTACGACCTATCCCTAGGTCGCTCACGACCTACGCCTTGTCCAGATTTCTCCCTATAAATACCCCACCTACTCCAACTAGAAAAGGACTTTTGGCTCATTTCTGAAACGCCTATACTCTGCTGCTTTCTCGACTCATCTGATACTTCAAACACCGAAGGCATTTCTACGGACTTCAAGAGAGATCTAACACATTCGACATGAATCCGAAGAGCTCTTATACATTGAAGTTCTAGCTACTTGTCTTAGTTGTGTTGTAATCGAAGATCATTGTAAAAGTTGTAATCGAATCAGCAATAAAGAGGATTAAAGTGGACGTAGGCTTAACATTAAGCTGAACCACTATAAAAACTGTGTCTCTTTACTTGATTTTCTGTTATCTTCTGCATATCTTTAGTCCCGTACCAACGGGTGGTGCTTTCACATTTTTACTACTTACACCGGGGTGTTAGCGTTCAATTTTAGCATTAATATTTTTGGTGCTTTCACTGAGAACACTCGAACTCAGGGTGTTTTCATCATTACTTCGCAAAAGTTTGTTGAAAGAATCTCTCTCAAAACCATAAGTCTATCAGAGATCATGGCTCCTGGAAGAAAGCGTAGATCTACTAGACCCGTTGATGCCCATGAAAATACTGCCACTTCTCCTTCATTAAGTCAAGCAGCTCCAAGTGTTGGAATTACACGGGCAGAGTTAGATGCTGCAGTGTTTGGGTTATATCAGAAAATGGAAGCCCAGAACACTTTAATGCTTGATAGGTTGAATGCTTCGCTCGGAGCTAACCGTCAACCAGTGAATAATGAAGAAAACCTTCCTGATGATGTTCATAATCCTGAAGAGAGGAATATTCCTCAAAAGGCAGCTAGCCCCGCCAAAGAATCACCTCCCCAAGCTGGAGGATCAAGACCGCAGCCGACTTTCCACGAATGTTTGTCCAGGAAAACTTCCGTGAAAATGGCTGAAGTCTATCCCGCAGAGCCTTTAAACGATGAGGAATTCCTCTCGGGTATGGTTCGACAGATTATGAAAGAAAGTATGCAAAGGGAAGAAGATGAAAAAGAATGGGGGTTCGCTCTAAGCAAAACTCCGTTCACCGAAAGGATTCTGTAGGAGAAATTCCCAAGGGAGTTTGTTCCCCCTACCATCCCGGCTTATAAGGGAACAAGCGACCCTAACCAATTCCTATATAAGTATGACTGGCACATGACTGGTGCTAGAGCATCGGATGAGATCAAATGCCGGTACTTTTCGGTATACTTGGAAGGAGTGGCTCTACTCTGGTTTGCAAAGCTACAGGTCCGGTCTGTAGACCAGTTCTCCGATTTAGCCGGAAATTTAAAGAACAATTCAGGTTGTATGCTTCAAAGGCGAAGGACATAATGTCATTGTCCAGCCTAGAATAGAATCCCGGAGAATCTATTAGATCTTTTCTAAACCGCTTCAACATAGCATTGGCTGAAGTCGACAATGCAGAGCCACGAATGGTTTTGACCTACTTAATGAGGGCTAACGAAAAATCGAGTGAGTTTGGGAAATGGTTGAAGATGAAGGAACCAAACTCGCTTGAGAAATTCTACAAGAAATCTGATGAGTTCATGCGCTTGGAAAGCCTTCCTGCGCCGGCAAAAGTGGCATTGACAGAGGTTAAGAATAACACTGCTGCTCCTACCAAAAAGGAATCTGGAAGTCAGAAGTGGGAGAATAACAATGGGAAGAAGCAGAAGGATGTGAAGAAACCTCGCTTCTTGAAACCTTCAGATTTCACCCCTTTAACTGATACTCCAGAGAATATCTTTTTCGCTACCAATGATGTCGTGCAATATCCTAAACCACCTGAGTTGAAGGTTGGGAAAAAGGCTGTTCAAAGTGGGAGATTTTGCCGGTTTCATAATCAACCCGGTCATGATACTAACGAATGCCGCCATTTGAAAAGTTTGATTGAAGAACTGCTGAGAGAGAACAAGCTGCAGCAATATGTTAAGAGAAATAGGAGCAACCCAACTTCATCTACTGAGGGCCAGCAACGTCCTGCTCATCCATCTGGCTCGGGTGAGAGGACTACCACGCATGAATCAGAGAGGCCTATTATTAATGTAATCACCGGAGGTCCTCACCCGGAACGCAGAAGCTGGGGCGAGATGGAAAGATATGCTCGTGCTTTGAAATATACCCCAGCAGAAGAGAATGTTTTTGTGTTGGAAGACGCTGCACCTTTGAAGCAGCAAAGAACTTTTAATGATGATATTGTGTTCAGGGCCAGGGACTCTATGGGTGTTGAAGCTCCTACCATGGATCTCTTGGTCATCTCTGCAGGCATCGGGCCTGCTATTGTAAGAAGGGTGCTTGTTGATTGCGGCGCCTCTTGCAATATTCTCTTCAAAAAGACATTCGATCAAATGAAGATTCCTATGGCTGATGTTCAGGCTTCATCACAGAAGATTGTTGGGTTCACTGGGGAACCAAAGCAGCCAATTGGAACTATTGACTTATTCGTTGAACTTGGAGAGGGGCAGAAAAAGGCGGTTCGAAAGCAAACTTTTGTGATTGTTGACGGATTTTCTGCTTACAATGCCTTCCTAGGTCGGCCATCTCTTGCAGCATTCAAGGCAATTCTAGCCTCGTGGTGCCTTACTATGAAGTTCCCTACGGATAATGGCGTCGGTGTTATTAAAGGGGATCAGAATGCTGAGCGAGAATGTTATTTGGTAGAGTTGCAGGAAGCAAGGAAGAGAGGATGGGAAAGGATGCGGAGCTCCACTCCGCATCAAAAAGCCAACCTCGTAGCAATTACAGGGTGTACCCTGCACTGGCGAGCATAGTGGTGCACGGAAAGAAATGGATCCCAGAAAAGCCAGTACAGGGGAGAATAGAGTGGTGCCAGTGTAAGTAACGGTGCCAGTACCTGTTGACCCGAAAGATCCAAACAAAGCGCTGAACGTGGGTTCTCAACTATTTATGACGGTTCAAAATATTTTGATATCATTCTTGAAAGTAAATCTGGATGTATTCGCTTAGAGTCATGCTGATATGTGTGGAATATCTCCAGAAATCGCGGTACACACTCTGAATATTGATCCGAAATTTACATCTGTGAAGCAGAAAAGAAGAACCCAGGGTCCGGAAAGGTCAGCAACATTAAAAGAAGAAGTAGATCGACTCATGGAGAATGGTTTCATCAGGGAGTCCACTTATCCAAATTGGGTTTCTAATCCGGTGCTGGTTAAAAAAGCAAATGGAAAGTGGAGAGCATGCATCGATTTTTCATATGTAAACAAAGTCTGCCCCAAAGACTGCTTCCCGTTACCCAGGATTGATCAGTTGGTGGATGGAACAGCTGGGCATGAATTGTTGTCTTTCATGGATGCTTACTCCGGATATAACCAAATCATGATACATGAGCCAGATCAGGAGGACACGAGCTTCATCATCGATGTCGGTCTTTACCGCTATAGAGTCATGCCCTTTGGACTGAAGAATGCGAGGGCAACTTACCAAACACTTGTTAATGCTGTGTTCAAACCACAGATTGCAAAACTATGGAAGTTTACGTTAATGATATGTTGGTGAAGTCAAAGAAGGAAGTGGACCATATGGATCACTTGGCAGAAATGTTCGCAGTCCTTTGAAAGTATGGAATGAAGCTTAATCCTTTGAAATGTTCATTCGTAGAGTCCGGGAAATTTTTGGGTTTCATTGTGAGTGCTAGGGGCATTGAAGCTAATCCAGCTCAAATTACTGCTCTGAGAGAAGTCAAACCCTCTAGGACAAAGAAGGAATTGCAGAGCCTCAATGGGAAAGTTGCTGCTTTGAGTCGGTTTATTTCCAAGGCCATGGATAAATGCATTCCATTTTTTGACGCTCTAAAGAAAGGAAAGAAAAACTTTGAATGGACTTCGGAATGTCAGAAATCTTTCGATGAACTAATTTGTCACATGGAAGCGCCTCCAATACTTTCTAAGCCCGGCAACGGTGAAGATCTTTTCATATATTTAGCGGTTTCATCTCATGCTCTCAGTGCAGCATTAGTACGGGAAGATGCAAAAGTTCAGCGTCCGGTCTACTACATCAGCAAGAGATTTACCGAGGCAGAGATGAATTATTCAAAGCTAGAAAAGATCGCCTATTGCCTACTGATAGCTTCTAGAAAGTTGAGGCCATATTTTCAAGCTCATCCTATTAAAGTCCACACTGACCAGCCTCTAAAGCAAGTCCTATTTCGCCCTGAGACTTCGGGTCGTCTTCTGAAGTGGAACATTGAACTCAGCCAATATGATATCACTTACCATCCTCAAAGAGCAATCAATGGACAAGCTTTAGTAGATTTCATTGCAGAATACACAGATAAAGGTGACAGCGAGGAAGAAGTTACTAATGACATCCCGACCCGATGGAAATTATATGTTGATGGCGCAAGAAATGACTATTGTTCTGGAGCCGGGGTCGTGCTTGAAACCTCCGAAGGGCGATCATTGTGCTACACATTGAGATTGGAATTTCCTTCGACAAATAATGAAGCAGAATATGAAGCTCTTATTGCCGGCTTGAAGATTGCTAAAGAATTGAATATCAAAGTGTTGCAGATCTTCAGTGATTCCCAGCTTATTGTATGCCAAGTCAAGAAAGAGTTTCAAACTAAAGGAGGAAATCTGCCTGCTTATTTGTCAAGGGCCTGGGAACTTCTCGATGATTTCGATCATTGTACGATAAGTCATATACCCCGGGAAGAGAACATGAAGGCAGATTCTCTCGCAAAGTATTCAAGCACTAGCGAATCTCAATTACTGGGATTGGTTCCTGTAGAAGTCTTGTCAGCCCCAAGTATTGATGAAATGGAGATTGACTGGATCATGACTGTTTCTCGAGGGCAGGAGTCGTGGATGACTCCAATCAAGGAATATCTACTTAACGGCTCCCTTCCAGAAAATTCAAAGGAGTGTCAGAAGCTGTTAAGAAAAGCCTCAAGATATGTAATTCAAGATGGTCGGTTGTACAGACGGGGATTCTCAATGCCATTACTCCGATGTGCAACCAAGGAAGAGGCTAAGACCATTTTAGCTGAAGTGTACGGAGGAGAGTGCGGGGATCATTCAGGTGGTCAAACTCTAGCAAGAAAATTCTCCGCTATGGGTATTTTTGGCCAGACATTAATCGTGATGCTGCTAGCTACGCCCAAAAGTGTGACCGATGCCAGAGATTTGCAAAAATCCCAAGAGCACCTTCCACCGAGCTGACGCAGATGGTCAGTCCATGCCATTTGCTATTTGGGGAATAGATCTCATCGGGCCTTTGCCAACTGCCAAGTCTGGAATCAGATATGCTATTGTTGCTGTTGATTATTTCACTAAATGGGCTGAATCTGAACCATTAGCTACTATTACTTCTAAAAAGATGACAAACTTTGTGACTAAGAATATCATTTGCAGGTATGGTGTGCCTCAAAAGATAATCACAGACAATGGTACCCAAATCGAAAGCGAAGAGTTCCAGGATTTTTGCAAACGATTCAAGATCCAAAAAAGCTTCTCAACAGTGGCTCATCCACAGGCAAACGGCAAGTGGAAGCAGTAAACAAAATTATCAAGTCAACCATCAAAAAACAGCTGGAAAAGGCAAAACGTGGTTGGGTCGATAAGCTGCCATTAGCACTATGGGCATACAGAACTACCCTCAAAACCACGACTAGGCACACTACATTCTAATTAGCATATGGATCAGAAGCAATGATTCCAGTGGAAATAGAAGTCCCTTCACACATAAGAGTTCATTTCAACCAAGCTGAAAATGGAGAGTTGCAACTTGAAGCACTTGACTTCCTTGATGAAAAAAGGGAAGAGGCTCAGCTC
Organism: Allium cepa; assembly: GCA_030765085.1. NCBI lineage: Eukaryota > Viridiplantae > Streptophyta > Magnoliopsida > Asparagales > Amaryllidaceae > Allium > Allium cepa. The sequence goes on from CM060945.1 coordinate 664,656,196, forward strand.
AGAATTGCAGCTCATCAGCAAAGGATTGCCAGACACTTCAATTCCAAAGTTCGCCAACGCAGCTTCGAGATCGGGGATCTAGTCTTGAAAAGGATCATGATAGTAACAGGAGTGTTTGCGCCAAATTGGGAAGGGCCGTATGTCATAGGAAAAAAACTTCTTGATGGCACTTTCAAACTGACAACTGTCGAAGGAGATCCAATTCCAAGAGCTTGGAACAGCAATCACTTGTGTCTATATTTTACTTAAAAGCTTTGCTTAAATTTGTAAAATGATTATGGATGTATGATTCTTGTATTGCAAGCTATTGTAAAACTAAGTGCAAATGAATAATAAGAACTATAAAGTGGATGTAAGCCCAGTTCTTGGCCGAACCATTATAAATCTTGTGTTCTCTACTATTATAAAATGCCTGTTTTCACTCGATGTGTAAATACTTTAAATGTATTGCTAAACTATCGATTTAACATTGCAGGCCCTTAAAACAAAGCTTACCCATCACAAGGCCAAGTGATCCCTGAAATCACTCAATAAACAAATGTCGAGCCACAAAAATTCTAGATTCCAAATCCTATATAAGGAGTGCTTCATGCAAACAGTTAGTGATTCCGTCGGACTCGCTTAACAATGAAGTACACTTCTTTGGATAAGACAAACTACTTGCAAAAGAAAGGAACATGTGCTTGGAAATGATAACAGGGAATCGCTAATGAGCAAATGACAAACAGACATGGGCGAGCAGACAGAAAATAGCCAAAAAGGAGTCCTGCCTCTCAACAAAAAGGTTGGTGGAACCACCAGAGAGGCAACTTCCCAAAGCGAAGGCACTAGGCCCTTGCTAGCTAATTGCGATCGTTTGTGCAAATGAACATCCGGTTGGATAGCTTGCGTCCGTCCCGTGGATCCACTTAACCGTGAGACGCAAACTTCATGGCAAGCCAACCACCCCAAAGACCTCTTTGGAGGCAAAAGACCTCTTCGGAGGCACAAGCCCTCTTTGGAGGCACAACTCTTCGGAGGATAAAGACCTCTTCGGAGGCAAAAGACCTCTTCGAAGGCACAACTCTTCGGAGGATAAAGACCTCTTCGGAGGCAAAAGACCTCTTCGGAGGCACAAGCCCTCTTCGGAGGCACAACTCTTCGAAGGATAAAGACCTCTAACGAGGCACGCCGAAAAAAGAAAGTTCTCTTCTCAACCAAAATAGATTGGTGGAATCACCGAGGGCCCTTGTTAACTAGTTGCGATCGTTTGTGCAAACGAACATCCAATTAAATAACTTGCGTCTATCCCGTGAATCCATTCAACCATGAGAAAGTAACCTCCAGGCAATCAAATAAAGACCTCTTCGGAGGCACAAGACCTCTCCCGAGGCGCCACAAGCCCTCTTCAGAGGCACTCGCCTTCACCAAAGGCACACATCTGCCCTCTTCAAGGCAGAAGACCTCTCCCAAGGCACCACAAGACCTCTTCGGAGGCACAAGACCTCTTCGGAGACACAAGACCTCTTCGGAGGCACAAGACCTCTATGGAGGCACGTCCCAAGAAAAGCACTTTCAAGTGAACGAAACAAAGAAAGCCCTCTTCGAAGGCACACTGCATCTCTCAAGGGAAGATCAATTTCTCCATCTTGGAAATATTCTTCCCCGAAAGTTGTAGTGCCAATTCAAAGCCTTCTTTGGAAACTCGCTTCACCGCGTAGGAGAATGCACTTGTCAAAAATAAAAGTGACTATCTCTGAAAGTGAAGTGTAAAAACTTTTTCAAACAAAAGAGAGAGAAGACTTCTCCAATACAAGGCACACTCTACTAAAGCAGAGTAACATTTCCTCAAAATGAAAAAAATTACTCTCTAAAAAAGAGTGCAAGCCTTCTCAAAATGGAAGAAGTGTTCTCCAACTTAAGAGTACAAATCTTCTCGAAACAGAAGAACTGTTCTCCAACTTAAGAGTACAAGTCTTCTCGAAATAGAAGAACTGTTCCCCAAAGTTTTATCAAATGAAAGAAATTGCAATAAGTCATGGTATGGGGGCAATACAATACAATATAGCTACACTAATAAAAGCAATGCTCAAGCAACATACCACAAACTTATTGCAATATCACAGTGAAGAAACTTGTGCGAAAATAAGGAATAAATGCATTCACAAATACAGTCAAAGATTGTACAAGTAAAAAGAATCATTTCATTCCATACTACAAATTTTTTATACATGTGCAGGTTTCAAAAGAGCGGGAACCGGTGCCCGCACAAATTCCGGTCAACAGAAGCCTTTATTTACAAATAAAAAGCAAAACATGAAGGGTAAAGCGAGACTCGTTATTTCTTCTTCCCACCACCTTTAGAGCCCTCGCCTGGCCTAATGGTTAACTTTGGGAGCCGGCCTGGACGAGTCGGGGAAGAAGGAGATAGAGTTGCAGCTGGGTCTACTTCCGCCTTCTCTTCGCTAGCAGAAGTGCTTTTCCTTCTCTTCTTTGAAATTGCACGCTTCCCCTTCTTCCTTGAAGAAGACTCGCTACCTGGAGTGATAAGTGCAGACAGTTTTGTGTCATCATAAAATTGCTCCGGATTCTTTTCACCTTCTTCATGTTCCTTAGCCTTCTGCTCTTGCGAAGCAGCCGGGTCGTCCAAGCCTCGAAGAGCTTCTATCAATTCTTCTTGCGACCTCGGTCGAGAAGAAGAAGGAGGAGTAATTTGAAGAGACGGAGGTGGAACAGCTGGAAGAGGAGAAGTCTGCGTGGCACTTAGCCTTTTCACTACAGAAGAAGAGAAGTTAAAGTCAGTATTCCCCGCAAAGAGAGGAGATAGTGGCGCGTCAAGGCTTAAATAATAATCAAAAAGTTCATCAAGTTCATGTGAAGTGAACAAGTAATCCACTTGAGCTAAATCAACGTTGAAGTTACCTAGAAAAGTTGGCTTTATAACGTCAACTTCAAAGCCTTGTGCTTTAGCGCTTTCTTGAGCCTCATCTCCAGTATGAGCGGTAAAAATTTCAATGTTAGCTTTGGCAAGAGGCGGAGAATGGGAACTGGAGCCAACGATATCAATGTCGGCCGAAACCGAAGGAAGAGTTGGGTCGGTCAAGGGTGCCTTCCCTAAATGTTCTCCTTCCGCCATTCCGGCTCGCTTTTTAGCAAGTTGCTCCTTCCCCCGGCAAGGGCGGCACGCGAATCATCATCCAGATAGTGCGCCTCAAGGTATGCCTCGGCATAGCCAGCGCCTCCAAGCATATCAAGTGCGGCCTCCCACACTTCGGCCAAAGTAATCTCATACTTCGGGCACAAAAACGAAAGGCCGCCATGCCCCAACACACTGTGTATATAAAACTCAAATAAGGTAGAGCTGATGTTGGCCTTGGTGGCTTCGTGAGATTCTTCGGCTGATGCTTTGCCGGCGATAGCTTCATCACGCTCTTTTTCAGCTTCAGAAAGTCGAGCTCTTAACATTTCAATCTCCAAGTTCTGGGAGCTTGTTTTTTCTCGCAACTGAGCAATGTCAATTCGGTAGCTTTCTACAACTTTCTGTTGTGCTTCAAATTTGGCTTCAGCGTCTCTTTGCCCGGCATGAGCATCTCTCACCTGTTTTTGAAGCACTTCTTCCTTTTGAGTATAGGAAGTGGAAGAAGTGGCAAGCTCTTCTTTGATTTTTTCAATTTCCTCTTCAAGCTTCTCATTATAAGCGGTGATGTTTTTCATCTCTGCATTATGCTGGTCGAGAGTTTTCTTCCACTCGGACTTATCGCTCTCCATGGTTAACATAGCTTCAAGATTTAAGCGATTCAGCCGTTGAAGCTCATCAACTAGCTTCTGCCATCCAGACATTCTCTCAATATCAAGTTTAACAGCGTCGAGATTCCTTAGCATGGCTTGCTTGTCAATAGGAATCAAGTCCAAGTCGAACCGCACTCCTTTTAAACACCAGTGCGGAAACCGGCTTTGAAGTGCAGGTGGGGCATTCTGAATTTGATATGGAGGCCTGTTGATGATCGTTTGAATATCAGCTCCTTGAAGGGCAGGAGAGCTGGAAGGAGTTTCCAAAGAGATGGGAGCAGCGGGCTTTTCAGAAATTGCAGACTCCGGCCTTTCACTAAGCTTGGCCCATTTACTTGGATCTTCAGCGATGTGACTTTTGCCTTTGTCATCATGAGATTTTCTTTTGTGGGATTCGTCACCTCTCTGGGAAGAATCATGTCGTTCATCCCTTCTCCCATAGCGCTCCTCATAAGCCCGCCTCTCGCGAGCATTTCTTGCGGCTCTTTCTTCATCAGTTTCCTTGGGGCGGGAAGATACCGCTTGGGATCATAAGAGTCACGTCTTCCATAGAGTTGAAAGTCATCATAGTATGAGCCGCTACGTCGCATTGGAGAGCCTAGAAATGAAGAAGAGACAAGTTCAGAAATCTTCAAAGTAAAAAAAAAGTTAAGTGCATAAAGTTGTTGAAATCCTAAGTGTGTGTGGCGTGTGAACTACGCGCGTCAAGCTACAAACCACTCTTCAGCTTAAGAGTTATTTCTTGAGTTGATGGAGTTGTTTGCAAAGCTGATGTCTCTTCAACTGCTGGAGAAGCAAGTTTAGAAGTGGTAGAATCATCCTTGAAAAGTTCATGTGAAGTAACCATCAAATCTCTCAATCCCTCAAAAGTGTCGTCACCGTCATGCCTAGCGGGACTCTTTCTCTCAGCTCATGCATCAGCAGCCTTCCCGGAATGTTGAGGAGCTTCCTCTTCTTCGATAATCGGGGGAAGTGAAAATTTGCTGGATGACCCCACAACGTCAACGAAAGCAGAACATTTCACCAATGAAGCCTCAGCAGTATGTTCCTTCGGTATAAGTTCTTCGGCGGAAACTGGGGCATTTGAAGTCTCTGCTTGAGAACCAGGGGCATCATGAAGCTGGGTAGATCGGGAAGAATGCAAAAGTCTGAATTGATGCAAAAAATTGATGCTTCTCTCCTCAACCGCCACAGCACGTAGTCTTTCAAAAGTCGGCTTATGGCTGGAATCTTTAGAAAGAGGAGGAAGTGTTGTAAAAGTAAAGAATGAAGTTAGCATTTAACAACTCGGATTTTGGAAAGTTCAGAAACGGAAAGAACGGAGATAGACAAGCTTACTTCCTACTCTCCAAATGCTGTAAAATCCTGAGGGGCAATGGACGAAGAAAAATTGGTTCAGAAACCCGTGGGCGCTTTCGGGAAGATCAGTGATCAATTTACGATTCCTTGCGCTTCTCACAAGTATTATAGAATGATGATCTTTATACTTTGCAAATGTGCATAAGCAACAAATTTCTTCAAAGCTTGGAAGACGGTCAAGTGTCCTCCTGAATAGTACACATAGTCCCATCAAGATGGCGTAGCCATTGGGGTGCAACTGGAAGGGAGAGATAGTCAATCGGAGAAGGAGCTGTCGAAGAAACTCGTTAAAGGGACGAATAGCTCCACTCAAGCACATCTGACGATTAACTGCGATGAAACCAAGAGGTGGCCTGTCAGCGGTATTGTTTACCCCCGGAAGCAAAGCGTCTGCCTCAGCAATACCAAAATGAATACATAATTGGTTGAACACCCGTTGATTCAGAGTAGTCGGAGTTCTTTCCGGGGGATCATCCAAGGGGTTAGCTAGTGGGAAGACTTCTTCGGCTTGTCCTACTATCTCTTCTTGAGAAGTCATTCTACACAAGGAACTGGATATTCAAATATGAAGGTGCACGTTTCCTAAATGTGTGAAGTGTTGTGCAAAACTAATAAATGACAAGCAGATATAACTAAAATTAAACTAATAGGCATTTGTCGATCATAAAGTTTGAGGGCTTGTTATTTTAGGTCCAAGTACAAGTGCAGTGTTGATGCAAACAAATTATCTTTAGTTGATTAATTTTTCTTTGCTTTAATACTTCACTTGAATTTTTTGATTCATAGCACTTCATTCGTATAATTTCTTTAAGTTGATTATTCTTTATCGACTAATCTATCATTCGATGTGGGCAGTCAGTGGCAGTATATTCGCCCTAATTTTCTACAAATGTTGTGTTTAACAGGTTATTAGCATTAAAGTTAATATAATATGTTAAGAAGTGCAACAAGTTCAGGCAGTTTATCTCAATAGTTCAAGTTGAAAATTCAGTTAAGTGCTGTCCAATTTTTGCAAGTAATCAAGATCAAGCGACTTAGCATGGGTCGAAGTTCCATTAAGTCATTCTGTTCAAGTCAAAAAGTTCATTAGTCATGCTCCTACAAGTTAAAGTTATGCTTCAAGACAAGGCAGTGCATTTTATCTAAGTATTAGCTCGGCCACAACCTAAAACTTATGTCGCAAGGAGTTAGGTCGCTGATTAGTTAAGTCGCTTCGCTTCTCTTAGGTCACAAGGGTTTTTAGTCCGTTTGGTTGCTTAGGTCACAAATTAGTAGGTCGTTCGGCTTCTCTTAAGTCACGAGGGTTCTTAAGTCGTTTGATCCACTAGGTCGCTCCTGGAGTAGCTCAACGATCTCAAGTTATCTCCCATCAAAAATCCTAAGTCTCACACTCCATTCACACACTGCCACGTGTTCGTCTCCCCTGCCTCACCAGAAATACAACGGTATAACCTATAACCCATTAACCCGTTAAGGATCTTCTTATCTCCTCCAAACTCATAAACTAGTTAACTTGAGACACTATAACCCATCATCTTCTCCTCGCATCATCAAAAATCACCTAACACCGAATCAAGACACCTCAAGTCCATCAGAAATTGATCGTAACGTGATTCACGATGAAGCGCGACATATGGAATTGGATCAGAGAAGAAAAATGCGGAATCCAGATTCGTGAGTTAATGGTGATCATGGATTGGACAGAAAACGGATCCACTTACGTGATGAAATAGTAAAGATGATCGGCGGCCGGTAAGTTCGAGCTTGTCTTTGAAGTTTCAGAAGGTTCTTCAATGGCGGTTTTGAAAGTTGGAACAAGTAAAGAGAAGAAAGGGCAATGTGCGACCTATATACTGGGGCAGTGGAATCTAAATCGGTGCACACGGCCTAACTCTCTCATTAAGTCGCTCACGACCTAACAACTCAGTAAGGAGCGAGTTAAGAAGTATCGAAGCACGCGACCTAGTCTCTAGGCGTATGCTTCGAGGGGCAAGTGTTAACTCCTCTTTTCCACGACTCAAGGATCTAACGAGCTACATGCGGAAACGACCTAACTACCTAAAGCATGAGCGAGCTAACAGACACGACCTAAAGCATGAGCGAGCTAACAGATATGACCTAGCGGCCTAAAGCATAAAGTGACTCAGCAAGGACTGCGACCTAATGAGCTAATGGTCCAGCGAGTTAATGAGATAAAGCATCCAACGAGCTAACAAGAGCAGCGAGTTAAGCGACCTAACGGGTTAAGACAAAGTAAGGCCGCGTGCATGCTACCTCTTTATTAGGTCGCTCGCGACCTAAGCCGACCGAGACAACTCCTTATGCCGCAACTTCCTATGCCGCTTCTCCCTAGGTTGCTACGACCTACCAACTTGTTCAAGTGACCAAGTGCAACCCTGTTAAGCCGTAACACATGCTCCCTAGGTCGCTCACGACTTACGACCTATCCCTAGGTCGCTCATGACCTATGACTTGTCCAGATTTCTCCCTATAAATACCCCACCTACTCCAACTAGAAAAGGACTTTTGGCTCATTTCTGAAACGCCTATACTCTGCTGCTTTCTCGACTCATCTGATACTTCAAACACCGAAGGCATTTCTACGGACTTCAAGAGAGATCTAACACATTCGACATGAATCCGAAGAGCTCTTATACATTGAAGTTCTAGCTACTTGTCTTAGTTGTGCTATAATCGAAGATCATTGTAAAAGTTGTAATCGAATCAGCAATAAAGAGGATTAAAGTGGACGTAGGCTTAACATTAAGTTGAACCACTATAAAAACTGTGTCTCTTTACTTGATTTTCTGTTATCTTCTGCATATCTTTAGTCCCGTACCAACGGGTGGTGCTTTCACATTTTTACTACTTACACCGGGGTGTTAGCGTTCAATTTTAGCGTTAACACCCATAAACAATATTTTGATGCTTATGCATTTTTATTTCCGCTGATAGTTGGCAATATGATAAACATAGCCAAACTTGAACTTAAAACTTTGGACTTATTAGGAGATAGCTTTTTGTCATGGATATTGGATGCTGACATTCAATTAAATCTCAATGCTTCGAATATGCCATTAAAAATGATAATAATATATCCCTGTGGGATAAAACAAAGGCTCTTATATTTTTAAAGTGCCATATCCACGGCAATCTTAAAATAAGATATTTAATTGAAAAAAAAATCATCTTTACTTATGGAACTCCCTGAAGGAGCGTTATAACCACTAAAAGATGGTCACACTTCCAAACACTTAACAAGAGTGGTTGAGCCTGAAGTTTCAACCGGTTGGAAGTAGGTGCCTGTATGTTTTTCTTTTCAGAACTAATTGAAATAACATACCGATGAATGTTGTGTTTTAATCAGTAGTCCGTTTTATTTTATTTTGGAAAGTATTAGCATTTGTTTAATGCTTACAAATTTTAATAGTTTACTAACTATATTGTCTTTAATTCTTAAGATATGGACCATCAATATTTGAGAGGTAATATATGCCTACTAGATAGTGCAATAACTCATATGATTTTAAAAACCAAATTTTTTTCTCTAAACTATTCGAAAATATTTTAGCTAAAAATTTCAACCATAGCAAAACTGCTATATAATTGAAGGGTCCGGAAGAGCCCATATAGTATTATCAAATGGTACATATATCTTAATTCAAAATACATTATACACAAGCAAATTTAAAGAAATTTGTTGAGTTTTGAGGATATATGAATGAATGGCTACCATATCGAATTATAATGAAAACGTCAAAGAATATCTTTGTGTTATCTTTACAAATTGAAAGTTAGAAGCTTATTTTAGGAAAATTTGGTACAATTTCAATTGGATTATATTTCACGAAATTTGGCATAATTGAATCCCATATTTAGACATGAGCCAGAAGCTCACAAATATCACTTGAATGCATCTTATCAATTGGTAAAAGAATTATCCTCCTATTATTAATATGTATGGTGTATTTGCTAGTAGCAATGTGATAATGGATCAAAATGAGAATCCAAAGAAGATTATTATTCAATGTGACAATGTTCCTCAACAATGAGGGGGAGGATAAAGGGATACAAGTTCATTTTGTCAAACATTGGTTAACATGTATAATGATGCAAAATATTAAGTAACTTGAATAAATTATTAATAATATCCCTAGTAGACTTTCTTCAACATAGATTTGAATACCTGAAGGATCAAAATATGTAAACCACATCTGAAATATGGTACAAAAGTCAGTTTGAAATACTTTTGGAGTAAGTAATAAAGATGCCAAATAAAATAGGTGGGTGTTCTTGAAGAAACACTTAAGCGTGCTTTTGATGAGACTAATGACATGATTGTCAAATAACCCCAGAAAGTGGTTTAGGTATCTAAAACATGATCATCAAAGAGATCTCAATAAATCATGTTTAGAACTGACAAGAAATAATTATTGATGATAAATGTATAAATAATAAAGCGCTTATGTTTATAAATAGATTAAGAATCTTGAATTAGGGAAAAACATGACTGGCCATCATGAATCCTTTAATAGTGGAGAAGTATGGACATGTAGTCCGCAAAGTACCGAAAGTACTTGAAATGCTTAATATACCCTGAAGGTATAAATGTGGTTTAAATCATATTAAATAATGAAAATATACAAATTCCTAAAGAATATAAACAACTTTCATTGTTACAAAAAATGTAAAGAACAAGGAGAGTAGATTTCGACCTACTTTTAAGAATTGTTGTAAATCTTCATATAATTGATGATGAGTAGATTACTTCCTATTTTTAAGTACCGTTGTAATGAAACTCTTAATATCCATTGAAGTGATAGTTGCGATATGCAAATACTTATTAAAGTATACAAATTTTTGAAGAATATATATATATATATATATAAAACTTTTGTAGTTATAAAGAATGCAAAAGACATGAAGTGTAGATTACAAATCTCTTTTAAGTATTGTTGTAATGAAAATCTTGATATACTTCAAGATGAGCAGATTACTTCCTGCTTTTTAGTAATGTTGTAATGAAATTTTTAATATTCATGAAAGATGTATAGTTGCAATGCGCAAAACTAATTTAAAGAACAAAAATGAAAGCACATGAAGTGTTTTTCATAAAAATAGCGTACAAAATGCATAAAATGCAAACCATATTTGGAAGAAACAATCTTAGAAAATTTGATTGTATCGAAGGAAACTATTAATAAATTGTATTATTAATGAGATTTATATTTATAGATCTAGAAGTATCTATAACCAATTTGAGTTATTGAAATACGAATATGAATTCAGAGGAAAATTTTAAATCAGTGGGAGCATACATAAGTATTTTATAATGCACTTTTTTCATTAACTAAGATTTTTCCCACTGGGTTTTTATTAGTAAGGTTTTAATGAGGCGTTATCTTGATCCAGAAGTATCAACTTCCCAATAACATTTAAAATTAAATTACAATGTACTCTTTTCCCTTATTTATGATTTTTCTCACTGGGTTTTTCTTACTAAGGTTTTAACGAGGCATTGTCTTGATCTAGAAGAATCAAACGTCTTTTCAAGAAATAACATCTCAAATATGTTATTTAAGTTGAATTATAATTTTATCCTTGACTAAGGTTTTCCCATAGGGTTTTCCTTTGTAATGTTTTTAATGAAGTATTATATTGATGCAAAAGTATCAAACTCTATTTGATTCTGTAAATTACTGAAATATCTCGTACTATGTTGTACTCCATTTCCTTCACTAAGATTTTTTCCATGGGATTTTTCTTAGTAAATTTTCAATGAGGCATTAGTTTGATCTAGAAGTATCAAACTTCATTTGAAGAAATGAGAAAATAAGATATGTCATTGTACTCTTTTTTTCCTTCACTAAGATTTTTCCCATTGGGTTTTTCTTAGTAAGGGTTTAATGAGGCATTATTTTGATCCCGAAGTATCAAACACTTAGAAGGAATATCATTTTTAGTATGATATTTATGATTTCACAAGTTGCACTCTTTTCCTCTTTCAAAGTTTTTCCTTTTGGGTTTTCCTTATAGAGGTTTTTAATGAGGCAACAAACAATATCTATATCGACTGAATCGATAAATGCAAGCAAGATAATAATGAGCGGGAGCAATCATCATACATGTTTTGAAATGGAAAATTTCATGTTATCAGAGCACTCAAGATTTTGAAGACACGTATTCAAGAGGGAGTGTTACAATATATGTAAATCATGAAATGAATATGCTTTTATGTTGTTTTGTTTAGTCCCACATCGTGGAAAATGTTAAATCCTTAGCTCTGAAGCCTTTATATAAAGGATGATATGTAATGTAAATATATGTCTAATTTCAGGAATGAATAATATATCTTATGTCACTCTCTCTAATGACTTCTACTTTCTTCATTTTACAATCTTCATTCTAGATTACCACAAAGCTCCTAGGCCTTTATATAGATTGATTGGTGGAGAAGAGATGGATTATAATCAAAGATTGTGCATAGCTTTACTATGTTTACTTTCATAATATAAGCAGATTTAAAAATATGAATGGGCAGTATTAAATACCATTTATTAATTCATAATAACTGGAATAGTGAGAAACACAAATATAAACCAAGTATATACGTTATGATCCTTGTCAATAATAAGAGATATAAAAGAAGAATAAATGTATGAAGTATTCATATGCATCTTTGTTGGACTATTCTCATTAATCAATTAATTTTATTTAATGATTTATTAATTACTATTGATTAATATATGAATTAATATATATGGCTATCTACATATTGTAAACTAAACAAAGAGAGGAAATTTGTACATCACATAGTGTATGAATAATATCATGAAAAACAAAATAGTTTGACTTGGCAACTAAAAAGTATGTTGTATAAGTTACAGCTATTGATAACATCAATAAGTATATTTTTGTGACATGACAATAATAGATAAAAGATTAAGCATACAAAATAGTAAATGGAATATCTCTTTGCTGAAAGAGGAAAGATGAATGAATTTTATATATAATGTAACATAATTGATGTGTATATAAATATTAACATTCATTTTATGAAGAATCTAACATACTTACTTGATGAGCCAAAAGAAGGAAATTTGATCTATTATATTTTACCTTTTGAAAGGCATGATTGGATGCATGGAAAAAGGGAAAAAATTATGAAATGAACTTCCTGTTAGATTATCTTGTTTTCTATTAAAAAGATAGAGAGCAGGAGAATAGATATATTTCTACGTATTTATTTGGTTTAATAAAAACACCAAATATATCAACAAATCTGTTCTAGAGACATTTTATCATTACTTAATATACAAATCTCTTCTAGAGATTTTTTTTTTAATTATCATCACTTCTGGGATGGACAAATTTATTTACATTTATTTGGTTTAGTGGGTAATACTGTAACAACCCGCATATTTTACGATTGAATATTTAAATATTTTATTTTAATATTTTATCGTTAGTCGGATTTTAGTCCGAAAATTTACTTTTTGCATACGGTTGAATTAGGACTCGGGACCACTTCCATTGGGTCCAAAACGCCATTTGCGATCTTTTTGAGTATAAACTTTGATATGTTTGGAGTTAGTAGAATTTTGCCACTTTTTCACTTTAGGCTTTGGGTTTGGTTTAGCCCATTAGCCTAAACTATTAACTCTAACTCAACCCCCTCTTCCCTTCATAACTTTACTTTCATTTCCTAACACTCAAGCTTCATTAAAAATGGAGGGAGGAATGGGAAATTAAAACTCCAAGCCCAGTTCATTTGCAAATCCAACATCTAACTCCAAATTCAAAGAGAAACCATTGATTCAAGCTTCTTGTGTTGGGATTGAAGTGTGGTTGATTCTTCCTTTGCTTTCAAGGTTCTCCTTCATTGATTTTGTGAAAAGGTGAGATTTTTATCTCACATCTTTACCTATAACTATCTTTGATTGTTGGGTATGAATTCCTAACACTTATTCATATGCATTTGCTCTTGGTTTGGATTGAATTGGTGAAAATCCTAATTTTTAGTGTTTTGGGTTCAAATCTTTAAAAATTATATCTTTGATGTTTGAACACGTTTTTGGTGATGCATAGAGGATCCAATAGGACCGGGTAGCCGATGGGCATAATCCCCTAGCGTCCATGCTCGATCGGTTGCAAATTGAGAGAGTTTTTGCACTTCTATCCCCTAGGTTGTTCGGCCTGCATACATGACTCTCGGCCTGTAGTTAGGTCGCAATCACTTAGGTCGCGCCATTTGTCTCCTTAAGTCGCTCGGCTTGCCCCAGTACCTTAGGTCGCTCGGCCATGTTAAGTCGCACCTGTTATATCTCGCAACCACTTAGGTCGCGCCATGCTTAGGTCGTTGTCGCTCGGCCTTGTCTCATCCCTTAGGTCGCTCACACCTTAGGTCGCGCCATGCTTAGGTCGTGCCCTCTCTTAGGTCGTTTCGCTCGGCCTACTCCCCCTTAGGTCACACCACTTAAGTCGCTTGGCCATATGCTAAGCCGCATCTCTTATGTCGTTCCATCACCTAGGTCGCTCGGCCTGTTACGCCGCTAGCATCAGTTAGGTCGCTCGTTCCTTAGGTCGCTCGGCCTGCCGCTATAGGTCGTACCAACTTAGGTCGCTCACTTATGCCGCTAGCTCCTTAAGTCGTTGCCGTTATCTTCTTAAGTCGCGCAGTTAGGCCGCATGTTATTCCTTAAGTCGTTGATCCCTTGTGTCGTATGTCATGGGGTCGTATGAGTTGAGCCGCTGATTTCTTGTGTTGACTGATGTTAAGTCGTAAGTCGTGGCTGTTAAGTCGCAAGGGTATTTCCACTTTGATGGATTTGGAATTGAATTCTTTGGATTTTATTCACGTCTTCGAATGTGAATTTTTATGAATTATTGTTTCTACAATCATTTTTGTGATTCGTCACTTTAAAAATATAAAGGTTTCAATACTAGTAGTTAATTTATTACAAAGCTCGTTTCTTAAACCGTTTTCCGATCGCTAGTATATACAAACCTTTACCTCACTCGTACGAGAAATCTAATTAAACGGATTAGTAAAACAAGTGGTATGAAACACCTGTGTTTACTTTGTTGGTTAATTCTTGGACTTGTTCGATTGAATTTCTTGTGACAATTTTCGAGTGGAAATCTACAATTTGTTCGTAAATATTTAAGTTAAGCTAGTGGTTATGGGACATGAGGCTAAGCTTATATATTTACTAGCTTACTGTAATTGACACTTCTTGATGATCGTTGATGATCATTTTTGTGATTTAGACTAGCAAATGTGCGATGTCTCTTTGTCTACGTGGGAGACTAAACCCCGTTTCCGTGGAGCTACGACTCAATTTGGTGGGGGTAGCGACCCATGGTCTTCGGGCCGTTTTGTGGCGCTTTGGCTCATAATTAATGGTTAGCAACCATGGAATAGCGTTCCATTTTGTGATACACGTATTGGTGAGTTTTCATGCTCCCGTTTTGTGATAGGCCTCTCCCTTTTTGTGATTTTGGGTTTCCATTGATGATTTCTAGAATTTGTGTTTCACCAATTTTCGTGATTTACATTGATAAGTCTTATCAATATTTGTGTATTGGTGAATTTGTGTGTCATTAACTTTTGTGATCAGCAATGATATAATGATCAATACTTATGGTTTTTTGAATAAAAATAAAGAGTATGACATTCTTTTTTATCTTTGAGAAGATTCTTGTGATATTGATTAATCTCTTGTTGATTTTCAATTACATACTTATCACAGTATGGTTTTATGGTTATCATATGTTTTTGTTGTATACATTTGAGATATAGACTCATTGATGTATCCATATTCTTTTGTCTAGCACTCGTAGCTATTCTTTTGTGATATTATGGATCTTGTTTGACCATTACTCTGATGAACACTTTTATGTGTTATATATTCATATCTATTTCCGCCCTTGTGATATGGATGTCTGTGACTAATTTGTGTTATGTTTATTTCTATATTTGTTTCCGAAGAATATATATAGCCACTGTGTAGTAGCTTTGAGTTTGTAACGGTATGTCGGATTTCCTACTGAAACCAAATGCGTGTTGTACTATCTGACATATCGGTGCTCGCACAAAGAAACTACGCGGATGGTCGCTCCTCAATAGCCTTATTCTCCACGCTAGTTGACACCGTAGTGTCCTTAGCCAGAGTGGGTATAGACGTGGGGCGTCACAAGTACTATTGGAAAATATGTTTGGAACTTCAGGTTCCAATTTTACTTTAAAGTAAAGTTTTTGTTTAGTACTTTAGATCCTAAATGATATAATTTGATTTTCATTATCAAACTTCAGGTTTGATTGCAAACATGGTTAGGATTTACCATAGTCTGAATTAGCTTTTCTAATAATGCAACACTTCACATCTCAAATTTATAGAGTTTTGATATATAATCCCCTATTTTAGGAATACAAACTTATATGCATAAACTTTATTTGAGAACTTCAGGTCTCCAATATAAGATAAATACAATGAAATAAGAGGATTCTTCGTAATTGTATTCGAAAATAAGAATCATGATACTATTTCTCTTTGAGGAAATAGTATTTACCACATTTCTAATGTTATTTCAACATATTATTTTTATGTTATGTCTTCTGGACATATCAACATCTTCTTCTGGAATTGCTCACTTATATTTTTTTTCATGGCTTTATTTCAGCTTATGAAAACTTTAATCTTTCACCTTCGCACATATGAACTTCAGGTTCTTATTCTTTCATATAGACTTAATACGATCTTCTAGATACGTATTGTCCTTGTATTTGTTTCTCTAAGAAACAGTGAAATATTTCTTCTGGAAATATAAATCATGTGGTAAAATTATTTCAACAGTTCTCATTCAAAGCGAAATCTAAACAAAAAATTTCAAAATGAAAACTTTTTTCACCAAACAATGGAATGAGATCTAAAAGTTTAGATCTACAATAAAATGAGATCTAAAATGATAAGATTAATAGAGTAAGATCTATGAGATAATATATATATAATGAATTCTAGGAAATTAAATCTATGATAGATAAGATCTAAAAAGAAAACTAATAGAATAAGGTCTAAAATTACGTTTTAGTCTATGAAACAATTTTAGTTTCAGATCAACTTCAAATTTATCATTAAAAAATGGATATACATTAATAAAAATTAATAAGGAATCTTAGGATTTAATTCTACAGATCTAAAAAAAAAAATATCGTTTGAACATGATATTAAAATCTACAAGTGGTCTGAAAAATTAGAATAAAAAAATAAGATCTAAATGAAACGTGATCTAAAATACAGAGACAAAAAAAGATGTTCAAATAGAATTAGATCTAATCAGATCAGAAATAGCATATCGCTTTAAAGATTTATAATCAGATCTGAAATTTTCCTTTTATTTAGAGATCGTGCTGATTAAGTGTTATAGAATAAGAAGACATTAAAGGAAGAGGAAGAAAATATTTTATTCACTACTGAGATAAATTAGTGGTGCACAGGTTGCACATTGAATTATACACTAAGAGGTCAAGAGTTAGAATCTCAGAAAGCACATTATTTTTAACTAGTACTGTAAAGGGAAATACAAGCAAATGAACATAAACTTCAAACTGATTTATTGATGCAAGCTGATGAAATAAAATGAAAGCCACATAACAAACTTCAAGATATTTCTAATTGATCAACTCGGTCATATCATTGATCATTGCACTTAGATTTTCATCATTGATGAAATTTCCACTGTCATCTTCGAAGAAATCATCTAACTTCATGTTAGTGTTTTCAGGTAACTTTTCGGCATTATTTGCCTCAATATTCTTCGAGCGATGATATTCTTCAATTGTTTTCTTTGATGATCTACATGTACGTGACCAGTGACCAGATCGTCCACATCTATAACAAACTTTCTCATAATGCCTTTTATTTTCTAAAGCTGAATCATTGTTCTTTACAGGCTCAATTTTCTTTTGTTGCTTTTTAAAGTTGGTGGTTTTGTTACCTTTAGAACCACCATAACCGCCTCTGCTAGAGTTATATCCACGTCCACGACCATGTCCTCTACCTCGACCTCGACCCCTACCTCTTCTAGAGTGGGCAAAATTAGCATTAACTTCAGGTAATGCAGTTGAACCAGTTGGTCTTGAGGAGTGATTTTTTATAAGCAATTCATTATTTTGTTCAACAATTAGTAAGCATTCTATGAGTTCAGAATATTTTGTAAAATGACGCTCTCGAGATTGTTGCTGCAGAAGTATATTCGAGGCATGAAATGTTGAGAAAGTCTTTTCAAGCATTTGTGCATCATCCACCTTTTCTCCACATAATTTTAGTTTAGAAGTGATTCTAAACATTGTAGAAATATATTCTCTTACAGACTTAAAGTGCTGAAACCTTAGGTTCAACCACTCTTGCCTAGTGTTTGGAAGTATGACCGTCTTTTGGTGGTCATAACGCCCCTTCAGGGAGTTCCATAAGTGGAGAGGGTCTTTTTCAGTTAAATATTCTATTTTTAGATCGTCGTGGATATGGCGTCTTAAAAATATTATAGCCTTTGTCTTGTCCTGCTGGGACATAGTATTGCCATTTTTAATGGCATTTTCTAAGCATTGAGATTGCAAATGAATCTTAGCATCCAGTATCCATGATAAGTAGTTGTCTCCAGATATATCCAAAGCTTTAAATTCAAGCTTAGTGATGTTTGTCATTTTGTGAATCGTTCATAAAATAAATTGCATAAGGTGAAAATATTCGCCACAACAGCATTCACTATTTATTTGTTTCCAACTAAAAAGTAAAAAAAAAAGTCTCCATTCATGGTATCAAACAACTATACCCCAAAAAAAGGTATTAAAAAAACCAAACATTTGGATTTTGCAACTTTCATGTATTTATAATATAAGAAAGGAAAGTCAGCTTTTGCGTATATCCCATTCCAAACTTTTTATTTTTATTTGGCAACAGATCCGCAAATAAAAAAATAAATATTGAATTTAGAAGCCAAAGAATTAAAATAAGATTGATACAAGAAAAGACATGAAAAATATAGAAGCGAGCCCCAAACTAGCATGTGCTGACTCGGTAGCTTTATCAAAAAAACATGATATTGACAATTACCTTTTTGCAGAGAGGAAAAGTAACGAGTTTATAAAGAAATGCAAGAACAATTCCTTTACTTGCTTGCTATTTTAAAAGAAATAAGAAATAGAACGTATGCAGATATATTATAAAAGACTCGTTTGCACTAATATATAGTAGGATTTTGAATATGAATAGCCTTAGAATTGGAACGGTCAGGAGTGGAATGGTCAGAGTAATTAATATATAACTACTTGTTGAGAAGTTGGAAAGTTTGAAGGTGAACGGGTCGAGAACAATAATTAGTTCGCATTCCTACGCAGAATATTGAGAATGCAGTATACTAAAAGTTTGTGCTACTCAAAAAAAATTCCTAGTTGAGAAGCAAGAAAATAAAATAAAAGAGGAACACCTTCGTGCTGATAACTTGTTACAAAATAAAGAAAATGGAGATCACTAGAGAGAACAATTTTATTGAATTGAGATAGATCTTCCAATACAATCAAATTCCATATTTATAGACTCCTTATGCAGTGCAGATTACAACAATGCCCTTTCTTATCTAGCATATTCATCCTTATTATTAATATATAATACAACATTCTTCAATATTTTGAGTTTTGTTATGCCAAAAGTGAGTAACAGAATGTAAATTCGATTGTCCTATATTAAGTTTTCAAATTTGATACTTCAAAATATTTCAAACGTAACTCGTAATCTACTGTTTGAATATCATGGATTCAGATTTGTTGAAAAGATGATTTCATATACTATGACCTTATTTTTTCAAAATTTTAAAGACTCTTATTTTTTAACACTCGAAAGTTAGTTGAAATGTAACATAATGAAAAATCTATATTGTTGTGCGTATATGTATACTTATCTGTTTTATTTGAGCAATGTAAAGGTGCATTAAAGTGTGGCACCTTGCACCTCTAGACACCTCAAAAACTAGACATGACTAGAAGCATAGGTGGTCGGGTGAAATGAAAATCCATAACATAGCACAGAGACTAAAGTAACGACATAAAATGATTAAAATATTACAGTGGAAGAAAGCTTTCACTAATTATAAATTAATAGCAAAACGACTTC
Source organism: Allium cepa (assembly GCA_030765085.1). NCBI lineage: Eukaryota > Viridiplantae > Streptophyta > Magnoliopsida > Asparagales > Amaryllidaceae > Allium > Allium cepa. Next base: position 664,675,491 of record CM060945.1, read on the forward strand.
ATCAAACATAATATTATACTAAATTTATTTCTAAAACCAAAGTACCAAGTAGTCTCTACCAAAACATGAAACATAACAAAGTTTACAATATAGGTCACGGAAAAGAGAAACGAAGTACATGAAACAAAAGAAACAAAAGCTGAAGATAACAACTGCTCCAATGATCCTCCAAGCTGCAAAGAACTACAACCAAGACCTGCCCTCCTGTGATTTGGAAAAACTAGGAAAAATAGGAATGGGTCAGACATAAAGTCTGGTGAATGAGAAATAAGATAAACCAGAAAGAATAAAACAGTTTAATTCCACGTCTTCCTCGGACATCGCAGATGGTGAATAATATAATACAGTGAATCCTTCTTAGATACAGTTCCTAAGAAGAAAAAGTTCATGGTCATTCTAGGTAAGTCAACCATGCAGCATACTAAACATCAATCGGCCTGTCGGACCTACTGTCCTTACCTATCCACATGCTACAGCGTGAAAGTCATGCACTTCACCCGTGCACTGTGACTAAATACTTCTTATGTCTGACCGGCGTTGACTCAAACAACCTTGCAGGACCCCAAAATTGCGCTCAGGCTCCGCCAAACTGGACTCTATCCTTTTATCTCCTTGGTCACCAACGTGGACTTGCCCCTATCCAAAGTGTTGGTCCTCTGAAAGCGCGCTCGTAGCTGGGTCGGCTGTGCAACATCCCCCAATGATCTATCTAGAAAATCTTACGTCAGAGCATACTTGTCCTGCTCTGTCAGAGTCGATCTGCTTGAAGAAGCCTACGATTGCGGATGCTATCTATCCTACGTACTAGCAACTTATGAAAGGTAACAAACATCCTTGCGAACCTACTTGCCCGCTCCTAGCACGTACAGCCAAAACTATATTTTTGGTCTTAACTACATTAAACACTTATCCACACCTTTACAAGGTCTGCTTACCAAATCGCTTCCAGATTAATTATTTTTACCATTACAGTTTACATACTATTTATTTCCATTAATCTGCTTTAGGCCATTTTTACATCTGATTTGGTTATTTTACAATTTCCCTTTTTCTTATATAAATGGTATTTCAATTTCACGTCCGTTCAGTCCGTATGGTTTGTCTGCAATTTTTATGTCATTTTGTTACAGATTTACACTAGCCTTTAGGGTCCATTTAATTTACATTTTTTTCCATCCTAATTTACGTTCTCCTTTTAAAGATTTAATCTGTACAAAAACTTTATCCAATAGCCACATACCATTTAATTACACAAAATTCCACTTTTGCATTTTTAGGTCGCACATAAAACAAACAATTATGCCTATTAGACTTTCCAATTTTGTTCCAAAACCATATTCAAAATTATGTAATTATATCAATCAAAACCATAATTTTATTCAAATAGCATATATCCAGAAATAATTCAACTAACTTGTTCTATCATTTAGAAATTGAATAATAATTCTAATTCAACTTAATTAAACCAATCTTATTTACATCATGAAACGTGAATAACAATTTGTTTGTTTCAAATTTCAGCCCAAACATGAATTAGAATTGAGAAGTGGGAGAAGAAGAAGAAGGTACAATAATTTACATAAATTTCAATCTTATTTATGCCATAAAACATGAATAGACAATTTATATGTCCCGTAATTTAAACCAAACATAAATTAGATTTGAAAAGTGGAAGAAGAAGTTGCAATAATTTACATCTATTCTCAATTAATAACAGAAATTAATTCACATTAATGTGCCAGGAAAGGACTGAAGTTGGACCACTTTATTTTTCTATTTCATATTAATTTCCACTCACCTGGCACTTGAGCTTGCATAAATTTGAAAAAAAAACTTTGCTTTAATCTTTCTCCCTTTGATTCTTCTAAATTCCCCAAATAGATTGAATATACATAGATAATTTAATTTGGTAGAGATTTGTTTATTCAGTAGAGAAAAGGGGGAAGAATAATACATACTAAATTTACAGTAAAACTATGGGGACTGTTGAATAAGAGAATAGGTTTAGGTTAGATGGTTTATTTATAGATTGTTTGAGTGAATATAATCCATTAGATTATTTTAGATTAAATCTAGTTCTTTCATACACTTAATGGTTATCCATTCTAGCACATACACATCACTCAACCAATAAAATTTAGCCATCTCATCCTATTACATCACTAAAGCGAATGGGAAGCTGCCACATGTCAGAAACAACGCTGAAATACATAGGAAAGATCGTTGGAAACGAACCAACTAAAAAAACATCGCTCCAGATTCTGGGCGGCAATGGGACTTGATCCCCAGTCACTAAGAAAGTTAATATGCGCATTTACCGCTGTATCAAATGCACTTTTAATTTCTTTTAAATTATATTTCCATAATCATAGTGTTACATTCTCCCTCCCCCCTTAAAGGATATCGTCCCCAAAATCTCCAAAGACGAAAGAACGTAATTAACAACCAGCATCCAAGAACTACATCCATCTACTCAACCATCGTCTATTTCTACCATTGTCCTTATTTTTAACTAGCAATTATGATTTATGTAAAGTGAAATGCATTTGAACTTACCCAATGCGAAAAGGTAGTTGGTCTACTGATTCAGTTGACCTCCTGTAATGCAAGTATGCTTATGCCATGCAACCAAATGTATGAAATTACCCTAGTATAACTGATTATTATATATGAATGTTTCAATCATTCACCCAAAGGCACCATCCATATGCAACATCCATTTACACACACACACACACACACACACACACATATATATATATAGACACACACACACAACCATGTGCAAATGCAATAGATAACAGGCATGCATATGCAGATCCGTGTACCTTTTGGTTGTTTATCCTAATAAATATTTATCCAGTGCATGTAGTGCATCCATTTGCAAATATTGGCACCCACTTGCAATCGTTTTCATCCATCAAACATAACATGCCCTAATGACTTGTTTACAACAAAGCTACGATCCATAGGTTTCACCTAAAGATTATCGAATAAACCCTAACTAAGGAAAGATCAAAGATGGGATATTTGAAGTGTACCTTCAAATAGAAAAGTATAAGAAGTTTGAATTTTCTCCTCAGATTCCCATGTGCACTCTTTAGGGTCACCTCCCCACAGAACCTTCACTAAACAAACTTCCTTGTTGCGTAATCTCTTGACGCTGTGTTCCAATATACGGATAGGTGTACGATGCACAAGTGATTCGCGCTCTACCTCCATTTACGTTAGCTAATCGGGTTCTACTACTACTGCGGAATCATGTAGACACTTCCTCAGATGTGAAACATGAAAAACATCGTGAACTCCTGCCAACTTATCTGGAAGATCAATTCTGTATGCCACTTTTTCAATCTGTGTGGTAATAGGGAAGGGTCCTACAAATTTCGATGCCAACTTACCCACTGAGCCAAACCTTATAATGTTTCTCAGAGGTGAAACCTTGACAAAAACCATATTTCCAACCTTAAACTCCAAATCTGAACGTCTTATGTCGGCATATGACTTTTGCCTATCTTGTGCAATCTTCAACCTTTTGCGAATCAAATCTACATTCTCAGAAGTTTCCCTCACCAAGTCTGGTACAAGTAAGATCCTATCGGTGGTATCCTACCAACAGGCTGGTGATCTACATTGTTTTCCATAGAGGGCCTAGAACAGTGCCATCCCAATGCTTGCTTGATAACTATTATTATACGTGAACTCCACTAAAGGTAGGTGGCCTTCCTAAGAGCCTCCGAAATCAATGATGCATATTCTGAGGAAATCTTCCAAAACCCTAGTTACCCTCTCAGTCTGTCCATCTGTCTGAGGGTGATATGCCATGCTCAGATTCAATTCAATTCCCAAGGCTTGCTAACGACTCCTCCAAAACTCATTGGTGAATAATGGAACTCTTTCGCTCACAATGCTGGCGGGAACTCCATGAAGCCTAACTATCTCCCTTACATAAAGAGCCGCCAATGAAGCGATCGTCCTATTACTCTTAATGGGTATAAATTGAGTGCTCTTCGTCAGTCTGTCCACAGTGACCCAAATGCTCGTATTCCCTCTCTATGACCTTGGTAATCCATCCACGAAGTCCATAGGTACCATTTCCATAATGGAATATCCAATGGCTGCAACGATCCTCCTGGCTTCTTGTGTTCCGCATTTACATTTTGGAAAGTGATGCACTTCGATACATACTCTGCCACCCTCTTCTTTATTCTGGGCTAATGGAATACCCTCTTTATATCCCGGTACATCTTATCACTACCGGAGTGCACTTTCATCTTAAATGATGTGACTCGACCAACGTCGCATCTACTAAATCATCACTACGGGGAACATAAAATCTACCATCCCTTTTAAGCCATCCCCTAGTGTAAAAGGTATAGCCTAAGATGTGGTGATGACTCTCCTCTACCAAGCTTATCTAAAATGTCCTTTAACTCTTTGTTCTCACCTTTCCTTGCTCCAATCTGCTCCATCAAAGTACGTTAGACATCGAGGGCTGTTAACAATCCCAAAGCTAGATCCAATGGAGGTCTAAAATCAAAGGCATCAATGTACTCCAAATGCTTTCATTCCAAAAACGGAGAACTTAAAACCATTTTGCGTCTACTCAATGCATCTTCCACTACATTACCCTTGCCAGGGACATAGGAAATCTCAAAGTCATAAGAGGCTAAAAGCTCCATCCATCTTTGCTGTCTCAAATTCAAGTCTTTCTAAGAGAATAGATACTTCAAAGAATTATGATCCGTGAAAAGCTCAAATCTTTCTCCTAAGAGATAGTGCCTCCAAGAATTGAGAGCAAAAACTATAGCTGCCAACTCAAGATCATGCATCGGGTAGTTTTTCTCATGTGTTTTCAAATGTTTACTCACATAGCATACTACCCTACCCTCTTGCATCAGTATCGCCCCTAGTCCCATACCACAAGCATCTATACAAACTGAAAAAGGCTTGGTCCCATTCAATAATACCAATACGGGAGCAGTAGTCAAAGCTTCCTTCAATCGACTAAAGGCATCCTCGCACTTGGCATCCCAAATAAAAGCTGAGTTCTTCTTGATAAGGCGGGTAAGTGGAGCTGATATACCAGCGAAGTCCTTAATGAACTTCCTATGGTAACCTACAAGACCAAGGAAACTCCTTATGTCCATGGCATTCTTTAGGGTCTAACAATCTTGTATTGCTGCCACTTTCGCTGGATCCATTGCAAGTCCATCGTCCGAAACGACGTGTCCCAAAAAGCAAACCTCATCCCTTCAAAAGTAGCACTTGGAGAACTTCTCCTTCAACTTATGTGCTTGCAGGGTCCTAAACACTTCTTCCAAGTGAATAGTATGCTCCTCCTTGCTTTGCGAATAAACCAAAATGTCGTCAACGAACACCACAACAAACTTGTTCAGCTATTCGCGAAATAATCGACTCATTAGGTCCATAAAATATGCTAGAGCTTTGGTTAGCCAAAATGGCATGATTGATCGCTCAAATAACCCATCAGAAATCCTAAATGTAGTCTTCTCGATACTATCCTGCACCACACGCAACTGACGAAATCCTATGGCCAAATCGAGCTACGAAAATACCTTGGCTCCTACTAGTTAGTTGAAGAGATCATCTATACAGGGAAGAGGATAACGATTCTTCTTCGTAAACTTATTAAGCTCCCTATAACCCACACAAAGCCTGAGAGTGCCATCCACCTTAGTGACAAAGACGACAGGTGCGCCCCACTCAAAAATGCTCCTACAAATGAAGCCCTTCTCCAAAAGCTCTCCAATCTGCTTGCTCAACTCACGACGTTCCTTAGGAGCCATATTCCCTACCGATAAAGTAACCGGTTTGAAATTATTGACAAGATAAATCTTGAGCTCGATCTCTCTTCGAGGTAAAGGCCAGGAACCTCCTCGAACACATCAGGAAAGTCTCTAACAAAGGGTACCGAACTCAAACTATTGGGCGATAAGTCAAGAGAATAAAGGTAGCTCAATATGACTGGTCCTCTAGGATCACAAGATACCTCCAAGGTACGTCCACTACAAGTGCCTAACCTCACTACCCTCTTATCACAATTAAGAACAGCGCCATACATGGATAGCCAATCCATACCAAGAATCAACCCGAACTTGGAAAAGCCCAATACATAGGCACTCAACATAATATGGACAAATAGGACGATCCTCCTACGGGATTTGATACTACTACCGGGTCGGTCACTAAGCAAGCATTAAGACCAAGACCCTTTACCAGAGTACTAGATATAAAAGAGTGCGAAGCTCTAGAATCAAATACAGTACGAACATGAAAATCAGAGATAGATAACACACCTTCGACCTTCTTTCCCTTATTCACAACCGGACGAGTGCTAGAGGAAGGAGCTGCCTCAAAAGCATAAGCCTGAGTAGGATATGAAGGTGTCTGTGAATCATCCTTGGGCTTCGACGGACAGTCCTTCTTCATACGCCCCACTTGATCGCAAAGATATCACCTCAGTCTTTGTCGCTCTCCTACCGTTGTACAATCCTTAGCAAGATGACCTAGTTTCCCACAAGTATTGCACTTCTGGTCCTTCCTTGGAACTTTACTTTTTCCACCTGACCCTCCTCCTCCTCTGCTCTTTCCTTTCCACTGCTTCTTCCATCACCGTTCTACGCCACATTGCCTTTCTTCTTAGTATCAACAAGTAAAGTCATCTCTACCAATCCCTCAAAAGTGGCTCCCATCGGAATGTGGCTCACCGCCAAACTCTACAGTGGCTGACTCAAATCCTTAGGGAACTTCAATGCCTTCATGTGAGGAGTATTGATCAGGTTGTCCAAATTCGGCAAGCTCATTGAATTGATTGACATATTCCTTAGCTGCCATATCCCCTTGCTTGAGCTGCATAAATTTATCTAGCTGCGCTTCCTCTTCTGCCTGTGATAAGAATTTCCTCTCGAACCTAGTGTGAAAATCTGCCCAAGTCAAATTATCATCCTTAGCCTTCACAATCTCCCACTAACAAGAGCCTCTTCCTGCAATTGCCATGAAGCCAACTGCCTTCGAGCCAAGTCCTCCAATCTCATAAATCTAAATATCTGCTCATAACTACGGATCCAAGCTCTCGCCTCAGTATATGACTCGGTGCCAAGAAATGGCTTTCCTCCTAAGCTGGCATAGTCCTTGCATGACTTGGGAAAATCGAGAATGCCTGACAGACGGGTTGGAGCCCCTTCCACCAGAGCAGCATCCCTAGCTGGTGGCTCTGCTCGTGTAGTATCCTGCAAATAACGTCAAAACCAAGTAGGTATATTGAGGCCTGGAACTTTGGGGATATCTTGCAGTTCAGACATTTTTATCTGTGGACATTAAAAAATGGGATTAGGTACTCCACAAATAGTTTAATAGATTTGGAGGAAGAGTATGAAGGATCCATTTCTAAATTTCTTTTTTTTCCTAAAATATATACATATACTTATAAAAGTAACATGTGGAATATCCTTTAAAAAATATTCGAAAACCTTTATATCATAAAAATATTTTTAGGATTACCAAAACCTTAGCTTTGATATCAACTATGACACCCCACACCTCTAGGCACCCAGAAAATCGGACATGACTAGAAGCACGGGTGGTTAGTTGAAATAAAAATCTATAACATATCACAAAGACTAAGGCAACGGCGTAAAATGAATAAAATATTATAGCGGAAGAAAACTTTCACTAATTATAAATTAATAGCAAAACAGCTCCATTAAAAACAACATTATCCCAAATTTATTTCTGAAACCAAAAGTACCAAGTAGTCTCCACCAAAACATAACAAAGTTCACAATATAGGTCCCCATATATAGAATAAAGTATGGAAAAGAGAAACAAAGTCCATGAAACAAAAGAAACAAAAGCTGAAGATAACAATTGCTCCAATGGCCTCTACGCTGCAATGAACTACAACCTAGACCTTCCCTCCTATGATTTGGAAAAAATAGAAAAAATAGGAATGGGTTAGATATAAAGTTTGGTGAATGAGAAATAAGATAAAGCAGAAAGAATAAAATAGTTTAATTTCATGTCTTCTTCGGACATCGCAGAGGGTGAATAATATAATGATGTGAGTCCTTCTTAGATGCAGTTCCTAAGAAGCCAAAGTCTGTGGTCACTCTAGGGAAGTCAACCATGTAGTAATACTAAATGTCAATCAGCCTATCGGACCTGCTATCCTTACCTATCCACGTGCTAGAGCGTGAAAGTCATGCTCTTCACCCGTGCACTGTGACTAAATGCCTCTTACGTATGACCGGCGCCGACTCAAACCGCCTCGTAGGACCCCAAAGTTGCGCTCAGGATCTGCCAAACTGGACTCCTATCCTCCTGTCTCCTCAGTCACCAACGTGGATTTGCCCCTACCCAAAGTGTCGATCCTCGAAAGAGCGCCCGCGGTTGGGTCGGCTGTGCAAAATCCTCCAACGATCTGCCTGAAGAAGCCTACGCCGGAGCACACTTGTCCTGTCCGTCCGCGTTGATCTGCCTGAAGAATCCTATGATTACGGATGCTATCTATCCTATGTACTAGCAAACTATGAAAGGTAACAAACTTCCTTGCGAACCTACTTGCCCGCTCCTAGTACATACAACCAAAACTATATTTTTGGTCTTAACAGTATGAAACACCTATCCATGCCTTTACAAGGTCTGCCTACCAAATCGCTTCCAAATTAATTAATTTTACCGTTATAGTTTACATGTTGTTTATTTTCATTAATCTGCTTTAAGCTACTTTTACATCTGGTGTGGTTTTCACAATTTCCTTTTTTCTTACATAATGGCATTTCAATTTCACGTCCATTCAGTCCATATGGTTTGTCTGTAATCTTTATGTCATTTTGTTACAGATTTACACTAGCCTTTAGGATCCATATAATTTACATTTTTTTCCAACCTAATTTACGTTCTCATTTTAGAGATTTTTTTATCCAATAGCCACAAACCACTTAATTACACAAAATTCCACTTTTACATTTTTAGGCCACATATGAGCAAACAATTATGCCAATTAGACTTCCTAATTTTGTTCCAAAACTATATTCAAAATTATGTAATTATATCAATCAAAACCATATTTTTATTTAAGTAACATATTCTGAATTTATTCAACTAAGCTGTTCTACAATTATAAATTGAATAACAATTCTAATTCAATTTAATTAAACCAATCTTATTTACGCCATGAAACAAAAAGAACAATTTGTTTGTTCCAAATTTCAATCCAAACATGAATTAGAATTAAGAAGTGGAAGAAGATATAGTAATTTACATAAATTTCGATCTTATTCATGCCATAAAACGTGAATATACGGTATATTTATCATACTTTAAACTAAACATTAATTAGATTTGAGAAGTGGAAGAAGAATAAGAAGTTGCAATAATTTACATCTATTCTCAATTAATAACAGAAATAATTCATATTAACGTGCCAGGAAAGGACTGAAATTGAACTGCCTTATTTTTCTATTTCATATTAATTCTCACTCACTTGGCACTTGAGCTTGCATAAATTTGAAAAAAGCTTTTCTTTAATCTTTCTCGGTTTGATTCTTCTGAATTCCCCAAATTGCTTGAATATATATAGATAATTTAATTTGGTATAGATTTGTTTATTTACTAGAGAAAAGAAGCAAGAATAAAACACATTAATTTTAACGTAGAATTATGGCGACGGCTGAATAAGAGATTAGGTTTAGGTTAGATGGTTTATTTATATACTGTTTGAGTGAATATAATCCATTAGATTATTCTAGATTAAATCTGGTTCTATCATATAGTTAATGGTTATCCATTCTAGACTATGCACATCACTTATCCAATAAAATTTAGCCATCTCATCCTATTACATCACTAGAGCGAGTGGGAAGCTGTCAAATGTTAGAAACAATGCTAAAATAAGTAGGAAAAATCGCTGAAAATGAAATAGCTAAAAAAAATATCACTCCATATTTTGGGCGACAATGGGAGTAGTCACTAAGGAAGTTAGCATGCGTCTTTACCACTGTACCAAATGTGCTTTTAATTTTTTTAATTATATTTCCTATAAAATATCGGGATGTGACATAAAGCCATTGAAATTCTTTACGGCACTTGTTACTTACATGTTCATTAGAAAATTATTTTCTCATTATAAAAGCAGCAAAAAGGCATATATATATATATATATATATATATATATATATATATATTATGATAGTATACCGATAAGGTGATTTATTCGAATATTCGTTGCGGTTCCGATCAAGTTTGAACATTCATACATATATTTTGATATTGTGTTTTGTCGAAAGGCCCTTTATACAATGGAGGCTTTACCGAGATTTTTAAAAACTTTTATACTTGGGCATATTTGAGCATTAAAATGTACATATGCAAACTCTTAAACCTTTGTGTGAATTCAATTAAAGTATGCATTAAGCTATGAAATCTTTAAACAAAGTATAAAGATTTGTTGTGATGCTTCATTATGCAAATATTTTATACACATGTTATATATGCAATATTTTATTTGAAATTGGTAAGGATGCAATTTTCTCAAGGAGGGTGTCTATAACAATCTAACTTCCAAAGCACTTGTAATAGATTAAATTTTATTGAAATAAGCTATCCAAGTTCAATTTTGGAAAAAAAAAATTATTTCTTGAGTAAATTTCATTCGATGGACGAAGTTTCTTTTAATACTTTGAATTGATTAATTGATTCCTATTTGGAAAATATATTGAGCTCGAATAAAATTTACAACAAATGTAAAATATTTATGTGTAGTAAATAATTTGTAAATGATTTAAATAAATATGAATGAGAACTTTGTTTTGGGAAATAAAAACATGGATGAATAAACAAAAAGGGTTAATAATTTATTCAGTGTAAATTATCTTCGTGAAAAAAGTAAATAATAATATTTAAGAAAAATATTCATATTTAAATTGTTTATTATATTTATTGGAGTGAAAAAATATGAAAATTTATGTGACGGAAATAATTTGACTTGTTAAATATATTTGAAGATAAATAGAATGTCATATTGTTCGGTATATGTAAATTAACAATTAAATGATTTTATATAATTATTGATTTTGAACTATATTTTATCAAATATATATATATATATATATATTTAATTGAAAAGAAAATTATTTTTATAAGTGGTAAGATATTAAAATATGTCATAAATCAATTTCACCGAATAAAAATTTATTTTACAAAATGAATGACAAATGATGGAGTTATTTGTATGTAAATGAAAAAAGTTGAAACGTAAATAATTGATATCGTAGAAAATAGTGTTTACATAAGGTCTTTAATGCAAAATTGTATATCTTAGTAAACACATTCATTCATTTCGTTGCCATTGTTCATTACAATCATATCACAATATGGTCTTCCTCTATTACTCTAACCATAATGCCAAATTTTAAAAAACGCATGAAGAGAAAAAAAATTAATGCACTTGTGGGTTGAGAAGACGCGGCCGGCGTAAGGATCGCCGGTACAATTGTGACAACCCATGTTTCGGGAGGTTTAAATCGACAATAATCCTCACATGTCCGACTTAAACAATCTGAAACGTAAATAATCAATTGGGGTTAAATAAGAAAAATAAGAAGAGAAGAATAGAAAAAAACACAAAATCTCACAACGGAATCGATAATATATAATAATCAGATAAACAATTCATAAGGCTTCTTACTATACATTTGGTTTTAAACCATACCCATTTATCAGAGTTATAAATATACAACAAGGAGAAATAATCAATGCATGATACAGGGGATAATAATAATAGTAATATACCAAAACTCAATCTTCGTCCTTTAGAGAATAGTCTTTGATACACTGAAAAACTCAGGACACCCGAGCGTAATGAAAAAATAAAACACTCGAGTCAGGACTAAAATACTCTTATGTCAGTCAAATCAATATTACAATATGAGCACAATAACTTAAGAGATGTTACGGGATTTTCCATCTCCTCTGGATCCATTAAACTACTTATATATAATAGTATACGCTATAATATATAATGTCTATCAGTAAAATAAATATCCAAATAGCGTTAAGGCTGTACATTGATCCACCTTAACATATTTTTACAGTTTTAAACCAAAATCGTAATGGACTCTTATAGGGATAAATATGACAAGGCATGTGAGGTAATGCCCAAGGTAGGATTTTACAAGTTTACACTTTCTGGCTGGTCGTAACCCATCCGTGACCGATCGTGACAATCAATCCAAACGACAAATAAATTGTACCCATCGAATCCGAAATCCCAATAATAATACGAGGGATCAATGTCGCTAGAGGTAGCTAACCTCAATGGTCAGATATAGGCTCCTTTTTTAGTCATTTTATTTATGACATGAATGTCAAGGCTATCCATCATCGTTCTCTTACTTCATTTCAGTAAATGTCGCCAATTCAACCACAACATTCTCATCCACCGCGTACACAGTTGTTAAAGTGGTTCCAATATTGAAAGAGAGTATTTCAATAAGAGGTCCTCATCTCTTTAACAGCTAATCATCATTTTATTCATCGGTTGGTTCTTTTATCTTTCGAAAACAATTTAACATATTCATTTCAAAATCAAATCCATTTTGAAATCATTATATATTTTCTTCAACATCAATTTCATTTCGAAAATTATCATATATTCAAATTTATCAATTTTGTTCGATAAATCGATTTCACTTAAAATCAAAATAATTTGAATAATTAAAGAATATAGATTTCAAATCATTTATACTAAAAAATTATAGTTCCAAAGTCAAACCAGTCTACTTCCCAATTTCCTACCTAAATTAATACCAAATTCCATTTCAATTTAATCAATTCAATTCCAATTTCAACTCGAATAAATTCCGATTCCACACAAATTTCTTTCAAATTACAAGTTTCTTTCAATTTAAATTTCCATTTCCAAATTAATGTAAATCTCAATTTCAAATTAATTTCCAATCCCAATTCCAAATAAATTTCCAATCCCAATTCCAAATTAGTTTAAATTCGAATATCAAATAAATTTAAAGTTCCAATCTCAAATCAATTTAAATTCCAATTTCAAATTAATTTGAATTTCAATTTCAGATTAATCTAAATTGTGATTTCAAATAAATTTCAATTCCTAATTCCAAATTCGATTACAAAAAATCAATTTAAACACTTAAATCAGTTTTACTTTAAATACCAAATTTTAAATCCAAATTTCAATTTTAATTCAATTCCAAACTCAAATTTGAAATATTATTTCATATCACTTTTCTTAGAAATATTCAAAGTTCGAATAAAAGTCAATCTTTAAATACAAATCCATTTCTGAAATTTACGACGTATTTCGTTTATAACTTAAAATTTTAAACTTCGATTAATTAAATAATCTCATTTATCAAGTTTAAATTCCCACATTTCGAGCTCCAATTCAAAATAATTCAATTTCCATAAATTTGATTTTATTCTAAAAATCAATTTATTTAAATAATTTCAAAACAACTCTTAAAATCATTTAATTTAACCAACCCGGTGTCCGTATATAATTCTCTACCCTATGGCCAAGTGGATAATTATTTCAATTTAATTTCATGGATGAATATTTATTATTTCAATCCAAATAGATGTCATAGGTATATATCATTTCAACTTATTTCTTAATATATTCAAAATAATTCAGTTTACAGTTTTATATGCAATATACAATATACAAGATGATAGCATGATATATCAAAATAAATAAACAACCAAATATCAACCAATAACATCCATCATAATCAATCATCCAACTAGTCAATAATCATAATGATCAACCAATTTCTATACTCGGGAATTTTACTAGCAGTTAAATTCTTATTCAATTTCAACTGTCGATTTTAAAATTCATCATTTAATTCAGATGTCAATTAAATATCAATTAAACTTATCAATCAGCGATCAATAAATTTTCAGTCACTTCACGAAATAAATTTAGCTAACATAAAAGTATTTCAGTCAATTGTGAGAGTAAAATACTCACCTTTGATCTAAACTAACAATAACTTCAGCTTCAAACAATTGTCAATCCAATCTCATCTCGTAGACTATGCCGATACGATTCGATGCAAATCGTTTCATGTGATACCGATCTCGTACGAAAAAGATTACAAATTTATTAATATTCGATATAAATAACCTAATTTACAAAATTAATATAATTAACAAAAATGAAACTTAACTTAACCTTGCTGTTCAAGCTTCTCTCTTCCCCCTGCGCACGTGACTTACTCGCGTTCCTTTTTTTTCAACCGCAATCGCCAAAGTCTCGTCGTTCCTTCTAACAGCCGCATGCGCAAGGGAGCCAAACTCCGACACCCTACAATCGAACGTGGAGCTTGATTTTCCACGTCGATCTTCTCCCAATCGTAGGCGAACACCAAGGTGCATGCGCATGACTCATCCCAGATCACGATGCTTCGATCGCGATTCAAATTTTTTTTAAAATTTCGTTCGCCTTTTTTTATCTAGATCGATTGCTTTTTTATACGATGTCGATCTACGAATAGAAGGGAAAGGGAGTTATATACGGTTGCGATTCGAAAAGGAAGGGAGTGATGTACGAGTGGATATGGTTGGGCTTTGGGGTACGAATATCTAGGCCGGAAATCAATATTATTTTAATTTGTAAACATCTCATTATAAATGCCTGAAATACTCGAGCTCCAAACGAGACGTGCCGCCTAGCGTTCATGATATTTTACCCCCATCCCAAACGCAATGGAACTAGTTACGAAGCTTAAATCGATCGTATGTGGAAGACAGCTTTTCAAAGTCAATTATTTTAATTAAATACAAAATTGAATTTCTACGCGTTTCAAGGTCGCACGGCCAAACGACAAGTTCGATCGCTACAAAATTTGAAATCCAACACTAATTCACCATTACAGATCCGGTGAAACTAGTTTCGTCGAAATTCGAGATAGTGGCCAAAATGGCTATTTTTACTTTTCAATTAAAATATAAAATTTCTAATTTCTAATTATTCACAATTAACTCCAATTAAATATGTTAATTATCTTCATTCATATTTTGATTAAAATTTAAATCAATTACCGATATATATATTACAATCATCTTAAATCCAAAATGAATTTATTCAAATAATTTCCAATATTAAATTTTGAATAATTTAATTATCCAATAAATCAAAATAAACAAATCATTAAATTTTATTTCTACCCATACTTATCCAATAATTACATTAAATTTAAAAATTAAAATAGCCAAAAATACGGGTCGTTACATACTCTCCCACTCAAAACTTTTCGTCCTCGAAAAGGCATTAAGTAAAGAATTCAACATACAATGGATTTTATTCAAATAATCACTTATAACTTTAAAATCTTATTAGAAAATCTTTATTACGCTTTTACTACGCCATTTCGCTATCGGTTTACGGGAAAATATAACCTATATATAAAAACATGTTATAAGAATTTTAAGTCTTCATATTTTTTCTAACTCCCAGATTTACGGAAAATTTCGGCAGAGTCTCCTTTGCGAGGCTCGATCGAAAAAAAAATTCAATTCAATATATAACACAAATATAACCAATATATATCAAATATACATCTCATCTCAATGATGAGGCATCTCGAAGGGCAAAAATATAAAATCATGGTACGTAATCCGTGATACGTACCTTATTATTTATAATAAGAGTGAGTTCGCTCGTATTAAGCAAGAAATAGCATATAAATAATCCATATATACACCACAAACGGTCTTTCGTATGTACCTATCTCAACTCAATTTAAGATATTAGTTGCATATAACGTTATAGGAGCATGTATAAGTCTAATATAACCATATAACATGGATTTTTGAATCCAAACACAAGCATAAATACATAACATACAACAATGATATGCAATCAAAATAGTAAAAACAATGGTTCACAACAAAAGAAACCATCCAACCATCAATATCCATCCAATTAATTCAATTAATTCATAACCATGTGATTTTCCATTATACAATGTCAATTTTTAATTTATACCCTTCAATTTTTATTAACATTCATTTCATTAACATTTTAATTGATTCAATTCAATTTATTGCATTCAAGGAACTTTTATTCAATTAGATTCAGGTTCAATTGATTTTTCATTCAATTTATTCATTTCCAATCGATTTGTATGCAATTATCAATATTAATAAATTTACATTCTATTAATTTACATTCGTTTATAGTTACATTCTTTTTCTTTCTTCACCTCCATTATTTTATTTCAAAAATTCATATAATTAATTACATTTAAGTAAATTAATACCATATCATATTCCATATATTTTAAATTGACTATCATTCACTTATTAATATTCATTTCATTTGCTTTTTATTTTTTACATTCAACTAATTTGATTTTAATTCATTTTTTCTTCTTTTTCTTCTTTGTCATCAATATTTATTGCATTCACATTTTGATTTATTTCAATTTAATATACTTACATGCAATCGATTTGTTCCCTTTATTTACATTTGTTTCATCCACATTTAAATTAATTTACATTTCATTGATTTCTTTAAATTTATCAACATTCATTGCAAATTCATTATATTCAATTCGATTCAATTTAATTTGTGAAATTCCCATTGTTTCACCCTCTTATTTGTAAATATACTACATCATTTATAAACCCTAAGTTTATTACAAATAATTTATACAACACCGTCACGGTTATTATTATTACTTCATATCTTGATTTATTATTAATTCAATGGTTCATTTCATCTGTTCAAATTCATATTATTAATTTACTAAAGTAAATTTAATTTACATCACAATTCATATTAATAATTTTCCGTTCACCATCAATTTTATTTAATTTCTCTTAAGTTAAACTTCAATTCACATTACATTCCCTTAACTTATTTCATATTCAATTAGTTACCATTCAATTTTATTGAAACTCATTCTATTTGTATTAAATTTATTTACATTCAGTTTAAATTAAATTTAATAGCTCATATTAATTTTATTTACACTCATTTATTTTATTTAATTTCTTACACAATTAAAATTGCATTTCATTTAAAAATTCAGGTTCGTATTCATTGGGTTAATTCATTCTATAACCTAAATGAAATTAATTCGCTATACTAATTTGTCCAATTTCATTTAATATCCAATTCAACTAAGTTAATATTAGGTTAAACTTTGTTTCAATTTTAATTCATCACTCATTTTATTTAACTTTATTCAAGTTAAATTTTCTTCTTATTCACATTTAACAAATTTAAATTCTGTTTGTAGCTTAATATCCACAAATCTAAAAATTATACAATTTATTCATTCAAAATTTAATTTTATTATTTTATCTACTTCATTTCAAATGCAATTCAATTTTTTTGTTATTTAAGCTTTCAGGAGTGAAACTATATTTTATCTACTTAATTTCTCTACTCAATCAATTTAACATTTTTTTAGTCAATTATTTCATTTCGTATCTCAAGTTTAAAATTTTCCTATTCAAATTTATAAGTCATAACTTATTTCTTTTCTATACTATTTAATTATAGGTACAAAAATATTTTCACACTCTTATTAAATTGCACTTAGAATATATATTTCAGCTAAACTTTTTTAATTGAAAATAAATTTCTTTTGGTAGCAATCATCACTTAGAAACTCAAAAATGAACACTAGCGATGCTGCAGTCATCCCCAGAATTATTTTCCAACGACCAAATGATTTTAACGCTTTTATTTATTCAAAAATATTTTCAAAATATATTTCCAGTCAAAACACATTCAAATAATACTATTATTGATTTTTAAGGCTTTGGAAAACAATTTTGAAAACAAAAGGTTTTAAATTCTAACATCTCAATTTTTTAAAATCATTTCTATATACGAGCTATATTATAATATACTTATATAAATTTCCTTAACTTATTTACCAAATAACCCATTAATTTACAACTTGGTCATTTTAATCAATTCTCATTTTAATTTTATTTCGGTTCAATTTAAACCACAAATTCTACCTAAACTAAAATTTATTGAGTATTCGTTTTATTTTTAATTCAACAAATAATCGATGATAATTAAATGTTATCATTTCCAAACAATAATTTCATTAAAAATTATCATTTTACCATTTTATATATATAATATAATTTAGGTAAAACTATTTCATTTACCCGATTTTTTTAAACATATTGTGTCAACTTGCCTCGTTTAAGTATTTAGAAACCTCTATCGATGCCACGGCGTCCCGCACATCGACCAGGATTCATAAACAACTCAACGGATAAGTAAACACAATATAAAACATTCTATAGCACCAATAAGTATGCTCTCTCTCATATACACACACACACACACACACACACACACACACAGACTCATTCTAGGTTATTACTATTCTATCTCTGATGAGTCAAACCCCACAATGCCAAGGTTATCGCTAAACCATCGCTCTGATACCAAATATGACGACCCTCGTTTCGGGAGGTTTAAATCGACAATAATCCTCACATGTCCGACTTAAACAATCTGAAACCTAGATAATCAATTGGGGTCAAATAAGACAAATAAGAAGAGAAGAAAAAAACAAAATACAGAATCTCACAGTGGAATCGATAATATATAATAATCAGATAAACAATTCATAAGGCTGTTTACTATACATTGGGTTTTAAATCATACTCATTTATCAGAGTTATAAATATACAACAATGAGAAATAATCAATGCATGATACAAGGGATAAGAATAATAGTAATATAAAAAAAACTTTGTCTTTATCCTATAGAGAATAGTCTTTGGTACACTAAAAAACTCAGCACCGACCCGAACGTAATGGAAAAAACAAAACACTCGAGTCGGGACTAAAATACCCATATGTCAGTCAAATCAATATCACAATATGAGCACAATAACTTAAGAGATGTTACGGGATTTTCCATCTCCTAAGGATCTGTTAAACTATTTATATATAATAGTATACGCTATAATAGATAATGTCTATCAGTAAAATAAATATCAAAATAGCGTTAAAGCTTTACATTGATCCACCTTAACACATTTTTACAGTTTTAAACCAAAATTGTAATGGACTCGTATATGGATAAGTATGACAAGGCACGTGAGGCAATGCGTAAGGTAGGATTCTACCAGTTTACCCTTTCTGGCTGGTCGTAACCCACCCGTGGCTGACTGCGATATAAATCCAAACGACAAATAAGGTGCACCCATCAAATCCGAAATCCCAACAATAATACGAGGGATCAACGTCGCTAGAGGTAGCTAACCTCAATGGCCAGACATAGGCTCCTATTTTAGTCATTTTAATTATGACACGAATGTCAAGGTTATCTGACACGAATGTCAAGGTTATCCATCATCGTTCTCTTACTTCATTCCAGTAAAGTCACTAATTCAACCACTACATTCCAGATATCATCCACCGCGTACACAGTTGTTAAAGTGGTTCCAATATTGAAAGAGAGTATTTCAATAAGAGGCCTCGGTCTCTTTGACAACCAATCGTCATTTTACACACCGGTTGGTTCTTTTACCTTTCGAAAACAATTTACACTTGATATCAAAATATCATATTCGTTTCAAAATCAAATCCATTTCGAAATCATCATATATTCGCTTCAACATCAATTTCATTTCTAAAATTCTCATATATTCAAATTTATCAATTTTGTTAGATAAATCGATTTCACTTTCAAAATTTGATTTGAATTCAATTTAGGTTATATTCTTCACTTTAACTTACTTCGTATTTAAATCCAAGATTTAAATATAAACAATTCACCCTTTAACTACTCTGAATTTTTGAAAATAGTTAAAACAGTTAAAATAGTTTAATAGTTTGATAGAAAATGTTTAAATGGTTTAACCGAAAATAATTTGAATATAAAAATGGTTTTATATAGTAAAATAGTTTGGAAAATCAAACTAATTTGAATAATTAAAGAATATAGATTTCAAATCATTTATACTAAAAAATTATAATTCTAAAGTCAAACCAGTCTACTTCTCAATTTCCTACCCAAATCAATTCCAAATTCCATTTCGATTTAATCGATTCAATTCCAATTTCAACTCGAATAAATTCCGATTCCACGCAATTTTTTTTGAAATTACAAGTTTCTTTCAATTTAAATTTCAATTTTCAAATTAATTTAAATCTCAATTTCAAACTAATTTCCAATCCTAATTCCAAATAAATTTCCAATCCCAATTCCAAATTAATTTAAATTCCAATTTCAAATAAATTTAAAGTTCCAATTTCAAATCAATTTAAATTCCAATTTCAAATTAATCTAAATTCCGATTTCAAATCAGTTTCCAATTTCAATTCCCAATTCCAAATTCGATTTCAAAATATCGATTTAAACACTTAAATCAATTTTACTTTTAATACAAAATTTTAAATCCAAATTTCAATTTTAATTCAATTCCAAACTCAAATTTGAAATATTATTACATATCACCTTTCTTAGAAATATTCAAAGTTCGAATAAAATTCAATCTTTAAAAACAAATCCATTTCTGAAATTTACGACATATTTCGTTTATAACCTAAAATTTTAAACTTCGATTAATTAAACAATCTCATTTATCAAGTTTAAATTCTCACATTTCGAGCTCCATTTCAAAATAATTCAATTTCCATAAATTTGATTTTATTCAAAAAATCAATTCATTTAAATAATTTCAAAACAACTTTTAAAATCATTTAATTTAACCAACCCGTTGTCCGTATATAATTCTCTACGCAATGGCCAAGTGGACAATTATTTCAATTTAATTTCAAGGATGGATATATATTATTTCAATCCAAATAGATGTCATAGGTATATATCATTTCAACCTATTTCTTAATGTATTCGAAATAATTCAGTTTACAGTTTTATATGCAATATACAATATACAAGATGATAGCATGATATATCAAAATAAATAAACAACCAAATATCAACCAATAACATCCATCACAACCAATCATCCAACTAGTCAATAATCATAATGATCAACCAATTATCTATACTTTGGTAATTTTACTAGCAGTTAAATTCTTATTCAATTTCAACTGTCGATATTAAAATTCATCATTTAATTTAGATTTCAATTAAATATCAATTAAACTTATCAATCAGCGATCAATAAATTTTCAGCCACTTCACGAAATAAATTGAGCTAACATAAAAGTATTTCAGTCAATTGTGAGCCTAAAACACTCACTTTTGATCTGAACTGACAATAACTTCAGCTTCAAACAATTGCCAATCCAATGTCATCTCGTAGACTATGCCGATACGATTCCGATGCAATTCGTTTCATTTGATACCGATCTCGTACGAAAAAGATAACGAATTTACTAATATTCATATAAATAAAACCTAATTTACAAAATTAATATAATTAACTAAAATGAAACTTAACTTAACCTTACTGTTCAAGCTTCTCTCTTCCCCCTGCACACGCGACTTACTCGCGTTCCTCTTTTTTTTTTCAACCGCAATCGCCAAAGCCTTGTTGTTCCTTTTAATAGCCACACGCGCGAGCGAGCCAAACTCCGACACCCTACAATCGAACGCCGAGCTCGATTTTCCACGTCGATCTTCTCCCAGTCATAGGCGAACACCAAGGTGCATGTGCACGACTCCTCCCAGATCACAACGCTTCAATCATGATTCAAAAAAAATTTCAATTTTGTTTGCATTTTTTTATATAGATCGATCGCTTTTTTTATACAATGTCGATCTACGAAAAGAAGAGAAAGGGAGTGATATACGGTTGCGATTTGAAAAGGAAGGGAGTGATGTATGAGTGAATATGGTTGGGCTTTGGGGTACGAATATCTAGGCCGAAAATCAATATTATTTTAGTTTGAAAATATCTCCACTATAAATGCCTGAAATACTCGAGCTCGAAACAAAGCGTGCTGCCTAGCGTTCGTAATATTTTACCTCCATCCCAAACGTAATGGAACTAGTTACGAAGCTTAATTCGATCGTATGTGAAAGATAGCTTTTCAAAGTCAATTATTTTAATTAAATTCAAAATTAAATTTCTACGCGTTTCAAGCTAGCACGGCCAAATGACAAGTCCGATCGCTGTGAAATTTAAAATCCAATAATAATTCACCATTACGGATCCGATGAAACTAGTTGCGTTGAAATCCGAGATAGTGGCCAAAATGGCTATTTTTACTTGTCAGTTAAAATATAAAATTTCTAATTTCTAATTATTCACAGTTAACTCCAATTTTAAATGTTAATTATCTTCATTCATATTTTGTTTAAAATTTAAATCAATTACCGATGTATATTACAATCATCTTAAATCCAAAACGAATTTATTCAAATAATTTCCAATATTAAATTTTAAACAATTTAATTATCCGATAAATCAAAATAAACAAATCATTAAATTTTATTTCTACACATACTTATCCATTAATTACATTAAATTTAAAAATTCAAAACAGCCAAAAATACGGGTCGTTACAACAATGGATTGGGTGCAACAGCAGGGTTAGTGTAGAGGCATGCATGAGTATGAGGGATCGATCTGGAGTATACATGAGTGGGGGAAATAGTGTTACGTGAAACGCTAGCACGAATTGAGAGGTTGTGAAGCTAGTGATTGTGGCAGAGGTTATTATTGGTAGTGACAAAGATGAGGCACATGATGACATCAAGGGTTTGTGGAACTAGTGAGAACATTTACTTGCAATTTTAAAATAATCGAATTTATATATGCATGCATAGTTTTATAGCTATATATCTCGGCATAGTTAGCAATTACATATTTTGTATGTAAAGCTAAACTGTGGAATGATTGCTTAAATTACAAAATTAGACTATATGTTTGATTTGATTGCTTGTTTGGATGATAAAATTAATGTTTGGACATGCGATGTATAGATTGGTTTGATAGTGTAACAGATTGTCCAATAAAAATTTGTCATTGAATTGATTCATTTGAATTTAGACACACATACATACACACACACAAACGCACACCATATACGTATATAAATATACAAATGAAATTCAAATTTTATTTTTGAATAAATCTATTTGGGAATATTAATACTTATATTTTATTTACAAATATATTATAAGGATTTCCATATATTTTAACGAGAATATGATGTTAAATTGATTTTTCAAAATGGTAAGTTTTAACAAGTTTAGTACTCAAAAGCTATTTCAATTTTATCTACAAATATATTTTACTTTTTATTTGAATTACAAAGATAGTATTAATTAAAAATTTATGTTGAATTTTGGGTTAAAGCTTACCATTTACTTTATTCCATTATGAATTAAGAATACACTTTTCCAAAGTGGGATATTATATATATTTCCTTATATACAATACTATACAAATCATAATTTGGTATAAAAGAAAGAAACAATTACTTTGCACAATGGTTATCACTTCGTATGGGTGTAATTTGATAAAGAATTATTTGGTAATGAATATTAAGTTTGAAATTGAAAATTAACGGATATTTAAATGGTTATAAGACGTTTAATTTATCTTTAATTGTTTATTCGTTTTGATCTTCAATAATATCATATTATTTCGCTAATGGTTATAGGACATTAGTAATTCAAAATTATATACTTTTTTAAATGTTATTATTATCTTCAGAGTAAAATGGTATTTGATACAAAATTATATGAAATGAAGCAGATTCCTTTCTTTTTACTAATTTCAGGCTTAGAAATAATATTATTATATATATCACTAGTTTGAAAAGTGATAAAATATTATTTTCACATATCACTAATTTAGAGAATTATAAAATGGTGTTCTCTCATGTCATTGATTAAAGAAACATAAATATGATATTTTGCATATCTTTTGAATTGAAATATTATAAATATCATTCTCATATATAATTGAATTTGAGAAACAAAAAATGATATCTATATATGTCGTATAATGTAAAATATTTACAATGATTTTTTCATATATTATTTAATTTGAGAAAACTAAAATGGTATCTTCGTATATCATTTATTTTGGGATATAATGTGATATTTTCATATATCACATATATTGAGAATATTGAAACAGTATTTTCATATATCGAATTGTGGAATATAATGATTTTCATATATCATTTATACTGAGCACATAGAAATAAATTTTAATTGATATTTCAGATATCAATTGACTTGAGATATTATACACCATTATTGATTTTAAATTGAGAAAATTAGGAAAAAATATTAAATGATATCTTCAAATATCGTTGATTACATTAATCAAGTGCACTTGTATAAAATATGTGTATAAATGTGCAGTTGTAGCAAGTAAACATTAATAGATGCACGTAAACATTAATAGATGCGAGTAATGTTGTTTTAGAGGCTTCATAATTGGTTTGGCCAGAATATAGAGCAAAATTTATTTATGTATTATGCTTTATTTTTAAACGTGCCATTGGTTTTTATTTTTTATTTTTATTTTTATATTTTAACGCATTTCAAATTATTAGTTTTGTTTAATTTATTTTTCATATATATGTATATAAACATATATTTATGTATATTTATATACATATATATGTATTGATCTCACATCATTTTGTGTAGTTCTTAGTAGATACAAGTACAATCACTGGAATAGATGGATTCTCCTGATCTTGAAGGTTTGAACATTTATCACATTTAGTTTATCGTTTATTTCTAATATGAACCTTAGTTACATATTAGAAATTTTGGGTGAGCCTTTTATTTTCTTTTATTTGTATGGGGGTTTTCGCAACATGCCAGGCATGTTGGTAGCTCCTTTTTAAGTGTGGAACAAATTACACAAGTGCTCTCCTCCTTGTGAGGATTACTAAATTTTCTCATTTTTTTTATAAAATTGGTGTACTGATACATATAAATATTTGTGCAAGGTTTTCATATAGTACTTAACAAAGTGAAAAACGTATTGTAAGGCATATAATATTTCCTATTAATTAAAATACAATAAAAATAATGTATTTTAGGGAAAACGATATTTTGCATTATTGAAAAAACTAATTTTCCTGTCAGTTAGCTAACTAATTCAGGATCGCAACTTGTGTTACTGACGATAACCCGTATTTTTATTGTCAAAGGCTTGTTGCTCGGCTTTAATATCATATTATGACATCATTTTGTGTAATCATTCTTTTGATGCATTACATAGACGACGTCGCATTATTGTTTAATTACTTGAGTTCTATTATGTCTTTTAGAGGACATGTGACGACCGCCCATGACTTCCGCTGCGCAACTCTGATAATAGTGCGCTGAAAGGCGTGCCAGGTAGCCATGGACAGTAGTTAGGGTAAAATAAGCATCGCAGAATCTCTAGCGTACAGCTCACAGCGCATGGATAAAATACAATAGAGAAATGATATATATATATAGTGAAGCTTCATAACAGGAAATCATCATATAAGCATCACAGTAGTTTGATACAATCATCCAGGCAAATCCATACATCAAAGCCTCACTACATGGCACTCAGAATATATACAAGCAGCGGAACACCCAGTACAAATAGTAAGAAAACTAATATGCAAAGCCTCCTGCTCGTCTTCGTCATCATCAGCGTAGATCTCCAAGAACAGCACCTGTCACCTGCTACCTAGTCTGCCCATCCCAACATGGATGAACAGCCCAAGGTAATAAGAGGAGACATAAAACCTTGAGTCAGACAAAGCCTTAGTGAGCAGTAAATTAACTACCAAACATACCAAAAGAGCAAAAGGGATAAAAGGAATAGGAACCAAACCATCCCACTCCACCTCTTTCTACAGTGATAGCCCCCAGACACACACTAAGGAGAAGCAAGCATAACATAACAGATAATTTAAGGTAAAGCAATAATCACTCGAGTCAAGGGCGATGTTTTCCAAATACAAACCCCCAAGGCCTAAACCAAGATCAGATAAGCACCCAGAAAATACCGCTCTTGAGACCGAATGATAATACAACCAAACATCCATGACTCTGGCTATCACTGTTATCATTGCCATGATTTCACCGTTAATTGAATGACCACCTGTCAAGGGCTAATGGTAACCCCGGTTCTAGACATAACTCCGCACGTCGTCGCAGCCCGTGCCTAGGAATTTTCGCAACTACCCAGAGTACTAGCACGTCGTCGCAGCCCGTGCTTGGAACGTCATCGCAGCCCGTTCCAACGTACTCTTGCTTTGAGCATGCTAGAACCTTCAACAACGATAAGATCTTAGCCTCCTAGTCATCCTCCTCGACGACTATTTCCATACTAGCTCAAGCGCCTCTCAAGCTAACCATTATCACCTACCCGGATCGCATTACCGAGTTATCAACATAACTTTGCACGTCGTCGTAGCCCGTGCTTGGAACGTCATCATAACCCGTCCCAACTCAACATCATGGTTTGCCTCCTCGCATCATGGCAAAGTCCCATCTCAACATCATCCAATCCATACATATGAGCTTCAACATCCGCTTCATATGCCATAAGCAGCTTTCACCATTCAAGAGCCTTTCCACTTAGCTTTCGAATCATCTTCAATCATCTTGTTCCAAATCAACTACTAGCTAACTTGGAAACAATCAAATCAATCATACAATCAAACAATCAATCATTTAAACAAGATCTAATGAGCAATATCAACTATAATGGCAATTTCGTAAATAAATGAGCATAAGTCTAACATGCATGAATCATAGGTTTTTAGCATAGATCTATCAAATATAAAACATGGGTTTTGTCTCTAATACTTGATAAATGAACATGCATAAGTAAACATCTTCACAAACAATGAATCTACACTTGGATCTAAGGAAAATGCACAAAATCACTATCTACAACACTCCAACAAACCACCAATCCAATATACTCCTTTGGGTCCGCGTGAGAGATAACTACCACTCACCAAATCACCTAAACACCTCAAAAACTAAACACTTCAGATCTGGACAGCGAAGATCAAGGCTTGATCCGGCGAAATCTCGCTTAAAACGATGAAATCTAGCTTCGTTGGATGAAGATCTTCAACTTTGGCCCTTGAATCTTTGATCTCGATCTTCGATCTTGGATGGATGTTAGAACTAGATTGAAATGAAGAAAAGAAGACGAAGAAATGTTGTAGTCGAGCTCTCAAAATGGCAGCACTTCGTCGCTTCAAAAACCGGTGCCAAAAAGTGAGCCAAACCCCTCTATTTATAGGCTGGAACCACCATGAGTCGTCGCCCTTAGGTCGTTGCCGACCCACCCTTGAGTCGTCCCCGACTCATCATCATGCCGACTCAACAAAACACAGGGCCTCACGTCTAACCTGTACGCGACTCATTCCAGACACGACTCAACACCCCTAACGACCTAACAACTTAAACCTTCCTGCCGACTCAACCACTCACTCTTATGGCCGACCTAAGCCCTAACCGACCTATGACCAACGACTTAGCACACAGCCGCTAACACTCCCAAGTCCTAAGTCGTATGACGACTCAACTATACACACAAAATAACTCACGACCCATGGCCTCACCGACCCATCAACACACGGCTAAGCCTTAAGTCGGTCCTTCTATAGGTCGTTACTCTCCCCTTGAGTCGGTCATCATTTGAGTCGGTCACTACCCCTTAAACTGTTAACTCGCCTACGACTTAAGCTATAACTCGGCAACCCTTAGGTCATTACTTCCACAAATCTCTGAGTCGGTCCTACTATGAGTCGGCTACTCCATGACTCGTCCAAACTTGTAAACCGTTGCCTCTCTTAACTCGCTAACCCACTAACTCGGCAACACCTATGAGTCGGCCCTCTATAAGTCGGTCACGACTCAAAACTCTAACTCCCTAACTCGACACTTACCTTCCTTAAGTCGGCAACATCCCTAAGTCGTATAAACGACTCATTTACCCACCGACCAAAGCTTTACTCAAGCCAATTCCTACACGACTTAAGTACCCAATAACTTACTCTGGACGACTTATCAACAATACGACTTAAAGCAACTATTTTATGATTTTGTCGACACGTAAAATACAGGTCGTTACATTCTCTCCCCCTAAGGAATTTCGCCCCTGAAATTCCAAACAAACAAGAGCGAACAAAATTATTCTGCACGCCTACCATCCATAGCAATCAACAAACCATGCATCCAATTCTAGCCTAGCATGCAGAATTCTAAAACTTAGAACAAGCTACAAATTCATGAGATGTCACGACACTTTAGGGCCATACCTCGAAGATCTCAGGATGAGCTGCCTTCATCCTCTCTTCCTCCTCCCACGTACAGTCGTTAACATCATCACTCCATTGTACCTTGAGCAACGTAATCGTCTTCCTCCTAAGCTGTTTCGTGTCGGTTTCAACAACACGAAGCGGCTTACGAGGTCTCGTAACCACTGGATCAACCTCTAAGTCTTCACAGCTGTCAGCAGAAACCACCATAGTTGGGTCGTGCACATACTTCCGTAGATAAGATACATGAAAAACATTGTGCACACCCGTCATCTTTTCCGGTAACTCCAATCTGTAAGCGAGCTTTCCAATTCGCTCGATAATCGGGAATGGTCCAACAAATCTCGGAGTCAACTTTCCTTTGTTCCTGAATCTTATAACACTCTTCAGAGGAGAAATCTTCACAAAAACCATATCTCCTACGTCGAATTCCAAATCTTTACGACGATTATCGGCATAACTTTTCTGACGATCTTGGGCTGTCTTCATTCGTTGCCGAATGATCTCTATACAATCTGAAGTCTGTCGAATCATCTCTGGCCCAAGTATCAGCTTTTCTCCAGTTTCCAACCAACATGTCGGAGAGTTACACGGTCTTCCATATAATGCCTCATATGGTGCCATACCAATACTCGACTGATAACTGTTATTATAAGCAAATTCCACCAAATGAAGGTGATCTTCCCATGATCCTCCGAAGTCCAAAACACAA
Organism: Allium cepa; assembly: GCA_030765085.1. Taxonomy (NCBI): domain Eukaryota; kingdom Viridiplantae; phylum Streptophyta; class Magnoliopsida; order Asparagales; family Amaryllidaceae; genus Allium; species Allium cepa. Next base: position 664,704,455 of record CM060945.1, read on the forward strand.
GCCCTGAGAAGATCTTCCAACACTCAGTTAACTCTCTCAGTCTGACCATCTGTTTGAGGGTGATAAGCTGTACTCAAACACAACTCAGTTCCCAAAACTTCCTGGAAGCTCTTCCAAAATCCACTAGTGAACAATGGGTCTCGATCGCTCACTATACTCTTCGGAATACCATGGAATCGAACTATCCACTTAACATACAACTCAGCCAACTTCGATGCAGTCCTAGTTGATCGAACAGGAATGAACCTTGCACTCTTGGTCAAACGATCTACTATGACCCAAATCCCTTCCTTTCCTGCTCTTGTCCTAGGTAGACCATCGATAAAATCCATCGACACTTGCTCCCACTTCCATGTAGGAACCTCTAATGGCTGAAGCAATCCACTGGGCTTCTTCTGCTCAGCTTTCACCAACTGGCAATTCATACACTTGGAAATAAAATTTCCAACATCCTTCTTCATACCTTCCCAGTAATAGGCTCTCTTCATATCCCGATACATCTTATTCCCACCTGGATGAATTGTTAACTTCGAGTGATGACTTTCCCTTAGAACTTCATCTCTCAATCCATCTATATCGGGAACAACCAGTCGTCCTTGCTTTCGAAGCCAACCCTCTCGATCGACCTTGAATCCTTTATTCTTCTCCGGGTCCAATCCGGATTCCAAATCACGGATAATCTTGACAAGCTTATCGTCTCGCCTTTGGCTCTCACCAATCCTTTCCACAAGAGTAGGTCTTATCGATAAGTTTGCCAACATCTCAGGTTCCAATTCACATCTAGGCCTGAAGTTAAATCCAGCCAAATACTCAAGGCTCTTCCATTCCAAAAACATGGCTCCCAAACCCGCATGTCTTCGACTTAACGCATCAGCCACCGCGTTACCTTTTCCCGGAGTATAGGCTATACCAAAATCATAAGATGCTAGAAACTCTAGCCACCTTTGCTGTCGAAGATTCAAATCCTTTTGGGAGAACAGATACTTCAACGACTTATGATCCGTAAACAACTCAAATCTAACTCCCAATAGATAATGTCTCCACATCTTCAAAGCAAACACAATCGCCGCTAACTCCAAATCATGAGTCGGATAATTCCTTTCATGCGGCTTCAGTTGTCGACTAGCATACGCAACAACTTTATCCTTCTGCATTAGCACTGCTCCAAGTCCAGTGCCACATGCATCGGTGTAAACCACCATCTCATCATTCCCACTTGGAATAGTTAAAACAGGAGCACTTGTCAGTCGTTCTTTCAGGATTACGAAAGCTTGCTCACACTTATCATCCCATCTGAACACTTGGTTCTTCTTCGTCAATCCTGTCAATGGTGCAACTATCTTGGAAAAGTCTTTGATAAACCGACGATAATATCCTGCTAATCCAAGAAAACTTCTCACATCAGATGCATTCTTAGGTCTAATCCAATCCTGGATCGCTGCCACCTTAGCGGGATCAACTGCTATTCCATTTCCAGAGATAACATGGCCTAAGAACCTCACTTCACTCTTCCAGAAGTGACACTTTGAAAACTTAGCCTTCAGCTGATGTTTCCGCAAGGTTTCCAAAACAATCTTCAAGTGCGTCTTGTGCTCTTCCTCAGTTCTGGAGTAAACCAAAATATCATCCACGAACACAAGCACGAACTTATTCAACTGATCTCTGAACACTCTATTCATAAGATCCACAAAATATGCTGGCGCGTTAGTCAATCCAAACGGCATTACCAGCCACTCATAAAATCCGGATGGTGTCCTGAAAGCAGTCTTCGGTACACTATCCTTCGCCACTCTCAACTGGTGAAATCCCGTTGCCAAATCCATCTGAGAAAACACCTTAGCCTCGTGAAGCTGATCAAACAAGTCATCTATTCTCGGCAATGGATACTTGTTCTTCCTAGTCAACTTATTCAGCTCACGATAATCCACACACAACCTCAACGATCCATCCGCTTTGGTTGCGAACACAACTGGTGCACCCCATTCGGACACACTTCTCCGAATGAATCCTTTCTGCAAAAGGTCATCAACCTGCACCCTCAACTCTAGCTGCTCCCTAGGCGCCATCCGCCTAAGAGGCATCACAACAGGTCTGGCTCCCTCAACTAGATCGATACGAAACTCGATCTCCCTATGCGGCGGCAACCCTTTGACTTCGTCAAAGACATCCTCAAATCCATTCACAATTGGCACCAATGACAGTCCATCCCGTGGAACAACCAGCGAATACATGAAGCTCATGAAGACGCCTTCCTCATGCTTACATCGTATCACAACCTTTCGCCCTTCCACATTCCCGACTGTCACCTCCAGCCTCTCACAATCAATCCTAGCCGCATACTTCCTAAGCCAGTCCATACCCAAAATAATTCCGAACCCCGCAAAGTTCAGAACAAAGCAATCACAAACAAACGAGCAATCATGACTCGACACAACTAGACCACGGCATATCATACACAAACATGACGAACCCCCAACTGGATTAGTCACAACCAATGGCCTATCAACAATATCCGGTCTCAAACCTAACCGGTCTACCAAATCATTACAAACAAAAGAATGCGACGCTCCAGTATCAAACAACACTCTAACTGGAACACCACAGATAGAAAGAGTACCTTGAACCACCACACTCTTCCCCTTCTCTTCAGCAGTAGGAGCTTTCGAGGACGACGGCACAGCTCCCAAAGCATAAGCTTTCACAATCTGCCTGTCTTTCCTGGGTTCTGGGCAATCCTTCCTGAAATGTCCTGGCTTATCACAGTTGTGGCATTTCGCCGGTGCCCTTGGATTCCTACAATCCTTGGAGAGATGGCCCTTCTGCTGACAATTATAGCAAATCACCTCGCCCTTCGGCTTCTTCTGGCCATCCCTACCCTTCTGTTGCTGCTGCTTCCTCTTCCTATTTTCACTCCGTTGTGGTTTAGATCCTTCCCTGGTTACAGCAACAACAGAACTTTCCTTAGGAAACAAACTCTCATGCCTGAGAGCTTTCTCCACAAGCTTCTCAAACGGATCATCCAAGTGATCCACCAACTGCCTCCCAAGATAAGCATCCAAACCGGTCACAAACTTCTCGTTCTTCTGATAGGGAGAATCAATATACGATCTGGCATACTTGGTCAAAGCTTCGAACTCAGAAATATACTCAAGAACAGGCCTTCCACCTTGCTTGAGCTCCACAAACTTCTTAAACAAGACAGACTTCTGAGCCGTAGAGATGAACTTAGCTTCAAATCTAACTTGGAATTGCTCCCAAGTAATCTCTTCTTCTGGTGTATCTATGGTGATAGAATTCCACCAATCCGCAGCCCTCCCTTGAAGCTGTCTTGATGCAAGCTTCCTCTTAGTTGCATCCTCAATCCCTAAGTCACCAAAGATCCTTCGACATGCATCAATCCATCTCTGCACCTCAATAGTCGACTCCGTCCCCAAGAAAGCTTTTCCTCCAAGAGAAGTATAATCCTTACAAAGCTTAGCAAAATCCACCGGTCTTGGAGCCTGGACTTGAACTCCAACATCTACAGATGGCCCTGGAGCTGGTATCCTTCTCATGATCGAAGTCATCATCGCTTCGAACATAGTTCCATAATCAACAGCTCCTTCAGTAGCACGGCTTTCCCTTGCAGCTGGTCTCCCTCTTCGACTCATCCTTAATATCTGTAATAAGAATGATTAGAACACCTTGAGAAACAACTGCATAAGGAGTTCAAATCCTTCTAAGTTACTATATTACATATAGTAATCATCCATCAAAATACAATTACGTCTCTCATACGTAGTTACGTCAGCGAGCGTTGGCTAAAATCGATTAACCTTGCTCTGATACCAAATGTGACGACCGCCCATGACTTCCGCTGCGCAACTCTGATAATAGTGCGCTGAAAGGCGTGCCAGGTAGCCATGGACAGTAGTTAGGGTAAAATAAGCATCGCAGAATCTCTAGCGTACAGCTCACAGCGCATGGATAAAATACAATAGAGAAATGATATATATATATAGTGAAGCTTCATAACAGGAAATCATCATATAAGCATCACAGTAGTTTGATACAATCATCCAGGCAAATCCATACATCAAAGCCTCACTACATGGCACTCAGAATATATACAAGCAGCGGAACACCCAGTACAAATAGTAAGAAAACTAATATGCAAAGCCTCCTGCTCGTCTTCGTCATCATCAGCGTAGATCTCCAAGAACAGCACCTGTCACCTGCTACCTAGTCTGCCCATCCCAACATGGATGAACAGCCCAAGGTAATAAGAGGAGACATAAAACCTTGAGTCAGACAAAGCCTTAGTGAGCAGTAAATTAACTACCAAATATACCAAAAGAGCAAAAGGGATAAAAGGAATAGGAACCAAACCATCCCACTCCACCTCTTTCTACAGTGATAGCCCCCAGACACACACTAAGGAGAAGCAAGCATAACATAACAGATAATTTAAGGTAAAGCAATAATCACTCGAGTCAAGGGCGATGTTTTCCAAATACAAACCCCCAAGGCCTAAACCAAGATCAGATAAGCACCCAGAAAATACCGCTCTTGAGACCGAATGATAATACAACCAAACATCCATGACTCTGGCTATCACTGTTATCATTGCCATGATTTCACCTTTAATTGAATGACCACCTGTCAAGGGCTAATGGTAACCCCGGTTCTAGACATAACTCCGCACGTCGTCGCAGCACGTGCCTAGGAATTTTCGCAACTACCCAGAGTACTAGCACGTCGTCGCAGCCCGTGCTTGGAACGTCGTCGCAGCCCGTTCCAACGTACTCTTGCTTTGAGCATGCTAGAACCTTCAACAACGATAAGATCTTAGCCTCCTAGTCATCCTCCTCGACGACTATTTCCATACTAGCTCAAGCGCCTCTCAAGCTAACCATTATCACCTACCCGGATCGCATTACCGAGTTATCAACATAACTTTGCACGTCGTCGTAGCCCGTGCTTGGAACGTCATCATAACCCGTCCCAACTCAACATCATGGTTTGCCTCCTCGCATCATGGCAAAGTCCCATCTCAACATCATCCAATCCATACATATGAGCTTCAACATCCGCTTCATATGCCATAAGCAGCTTTCACCATTCAAGAGCCTTTCCACTTAGCTTTCGAATCATCTTCAATCATCTTGTTCCAAATCAACTACTAGCTAACTTGGAAACAATCAAATCAATCATACAATCAAACAATCAATCATTTAAACAAGATCTAATGAGCAATATCAACTATAATGGCAATTTCGTAAATAAATGAGCATAAGTCTAACATGCATGAATCATAGGTTTTTAGCATAGATATATCAAATATAAAACATGGGTTTTGTCTCTAATACTTGATAAATGAACATGCATAAGTAAACATCTTCACAAACAATGAATCTACACTTGGATCTAAGGAAAATGCACAAAATCACTATCTACAACACTCCAACAAACCACCAATCCAATATACTCCTTTGGGTCCGCGTGAGAGATAACTACCACTCACCAAATCACCTAAACACCTCAAAAACTAAACACTTCAGATCTGGACAGCGAAGATCAAGGCTTGATCCGGCGAAATCTCGCTTAAAACGATGAAATCTAGCTTCGTTGGATGAAGATCTTCAACTTTGGCCCTTGAATCTTTGATCTCGATCTTCGATCTTGGATGGATGTTAGAACTAGATTGAAATGAAGAAAAGAAGACGAAGAAATGTTGTAGTCGAGCTCTCAAAATGGCAGCACTTCGTCGCTTCAAAAACCGGTGCCAAAAAGTGAGCCAAACCCCTCTATTTATAGGCTGGAACCACCATGAGTCGTCGCCCTTAGGTCGTTGCCGACCCACCCTTGAGTCGTCCCCGACTCATCATCATGCCGACTCAACAAAACACAGGGCCTCACGTCTAACCTGTACGCGACTCATTCCAGACACGACTCAACACCCCTAACGACCTAACAACTTAAACCTTCCTGCCGACTCAACCACTCACTCTTATGGCCGACCTAAGCCCTAACCGACCTATGACCAACGACTTAGCACACAGCCGCTAACACTCCCAAGTCCTAAGTCGTATGACGACTCAACTATACACACAAAATAACTCACGACCCATGGCCTCACCGACCCATCAACACACGGCTAAGCCTTAAGTCGGTCCTTCTATAGGTCGTTACTCTCCCCTTGAGTCGGTCATCATTTGAGTCGGTCACTACCCCTTAAACTGTTAACTCGCCTACGACTTAAGCTATAACTCGGCAACCCTTAGGTCGTTACTTCCACAAATCTCTGAGTCGGTCCTACTATGAGTCGGCTACTCCATGACTCGTCCAAACTTGTAAACCGTTGCCTCTCTTAACTCGCTAACCCACTAACTCGGCAACACCTATGAGTCGGCCCTCTATAAGTCGGTCACGACTCAAAACTCTGACTCCCTAACTCGACACTTACCTTCCTTAAGTCGGCAACATCCCTAAGTCGTATAAACGACTCATTTACCCACCGACCAAAGCTTTACTCAAGCCAATTCCTACACGACTTAAGTACCCAATAACTTACTCTGGACGACTTATCAACAATACGACTTAAAGCAACTATTTTATGATTTTGTCGACACGTAAAATACGGGTCGTTACAGGACATGTTCATTGCCCTTCCCAAACTGGGTTTACCCAGGGAGTAGTATAAAGGCTGTGTGGAGGAATCCACTTTGGTTGAGTATTCTAAGGAAATTATTTTAATGGGATCTTAATACACATTTGAAATTATTACATTGATATCCTTAATAGCATTCTTCGGTTATGTGTTTGGTACGTTGTCACTCGGATTAATCCTTCGTTATCCTAATTAATACTTATTTTTATTGCTATTATTACGCAGTTGTTATATACATGTTTCTTGATTGGATGAAATTTTCTATACGGATAATTGTCTTAGTTGTTTGATTAAATTATTATGGAATACACATATATTTCAGTAGAAATTTCATATTTAATGCCACGTAATACATCTTATCATTTATCATGATTATATATATGATTTTAATTCACATTGGAATGTTCAATGTAACTCACTTTTTATATTTATTCAAATCCATAGGTCAGGCCAAGGATTTTTACAGATTGGACCTCTACATTAGTAGGTATGTGGATACCTATCAGAAAAAATGATACGATATACTTTTGTAGTTCTATCGGTCCAGTATGAATCATCATGTACTTTATATGTACATATATGTTACACGCATGCACGCGCACGCATGTGTGTATGCATATACATATTTACGCAAATTAATATGTTATAAGATATTTTGTATGACAATCGGCTATCTCTTTGGGATTATACTGTATTTGATTTTTGTTTATTGTATTATTTTGGAATCAATGTAATATTGCTTTGACCGATATTGAACATGAATTTGGTAAGTTATTATTGTTATATCATGTTTAATGTTATCCATAGGAATAAGCACATTGGATCGCTCATTAAATGTCTCGTTCTCTAAGATTTTAAATGGTAAACACAATTTTATGGCATAGATATTGGGAATGGCATCACACCTAGATCGACTAGTGTGGATCGAAATGGGTCAAGTTTATGAACTCTGGAAATTCATTGGTTTTAATCATTGAATATTCTAGAATATACATTCCATCCCCACTTGCTATCGACAACTCCATAATCTTCATTCTTGAAAAATAGCAATCCCTTTGTAAGGGAAGCCTAGTCAAGAATAGCAGTTCCTTCCTATGTAGGTCAATCCAGGACTATTAACATAGTCTTTACGTTAATAGTTGCAATTATAAACATACTTCCATCGTGTCTCAAGAATGTATGTTCATCCAAACTCCTATTCATTTTAAATCATGTGTCGGAATTCATATCATACAGTCCACTTCCACACTGCATATAAGATATATGACATATATGCACATCAAGGACATCATATGACCCCAGTTGATGTATGGAGTTTGATATGTAACGTCTATCTGGCATTTAACATCGACTGCGATAGGAAAACTAGTTACTAGGATCATATTCGTACATATGGGAGTTATATAACATGAATCATACCTTACGTGATATCCATCTTTCTGAATCTGTATCTGTCCTTAAGTATGAAATGGATACATGACGATTTGGTACAATCTGTGCTATGGCCGTCACTTTAGCTTCGACATCCTCGGTAGTCATTTCTAGCTCCACATTGACTTCTACCTCGATAGTTGTTGCTAGTCCATTAACTGAATCTAGCATATTCAATTTGGTCACTTTGGCCACGGTAGCTATTCTTCCTGTGATAACACAAATTTGAATATCAGTTAATTGATTATTAACTGGGATAATTTATAGAAATACTGATTTTAACTATTAAAATAGAGATTGTTGAAACAAATAAATCTGATAATTAATATTCATATCTAGGAAATTATTCATTCGATAATCTCCTTTATAAATTATTTAATTGACGAAATTGTTGTTTTCAAATAATAATAATGTGATGTTTTTAAATATAGGTATAAATAGATTTTAAAATAGAATTATTATTTACAAATTTAATTTGTATTGTTTAAATATATACATACATTTGAGTTAATTTCAAATTTATTTTTTTATTGAATTTGAATTTGAATTTGAAATCTAAAAGATAATTATTTTAATTATTTTGGGTTTAAAAATATATGTATAAGATTTTTTTTAGTATATAATTTGTTTTATAATACTTTCTTTAAAGAATCTTATTGATAAATTAAGAAAGGTATTTGTTAAATAATAAATTAAATACAAAAGCTTTTTATTAACAATTAGAAATAATTAATTTTAAAAAAAATGTATATCGACAAATGTTTAAGTATAAAGCTTTTAAACAATATGTGTAAATAGATTAACAAGCCTAAATGACAAGTGTCAACTTTTATTTTAATTTTCTTTTATTTTTTAATAAAACTTAATTTAAACTTATAATTCATCTTCATTTCCTTTCTATCTTCACTTTCTTAAAAAAAACCCTGTAACAAAATCTTTAGCCAGAGAGATTTCAAAACAGAAATTTCAAAACTAGAGTAAATCAAGAAAGCCTGAAATCAACTAAGCAAGAAAAGTACTCCAGTTTTCAAATCAAAGTAGGCATCTCATCTACAATAAGATCTCCAGCAATTCAAGTTCAAAGTTTCAAGCTTTTTTTTTCAAGTTTAAAATTTCATTTCCAGCTTCCAGGCCTCTGTTTTTTTATAAGGTGAGTATACTTGAATCTCAAAGCTTGATCTGTTTATATATGAGTGTGCATGAGTTAATCTTTGAAATTTTGATGAGCAGTACATTTTGCATGTTTGTTTAGAGATGGTTTTTTGTATATTGGAGTGTGAGTATGAATGCATGTCTCTGTATAAATATTATCCTGTTTACAAAGACAAAATCTAAATCAAAAATCAGTAGCTCCTTATATAGAAACTTTTATGTCAAGATCTTTGAAAGGAAATTGCTTGTAATCGTTAGATTTAATTTTTAAAAATGGTTCCAAGTTTACACTTGAAGTAAGTATGACAGAAATTAGAATTTACAGTATAAGTCAATTCAAGTAAAAAAAAAGTAACTAAATCTCGAATTTTGAATATATAATCTGAATCAGTTTTGGAAATAATGATTTTTAAAGGTAAAATCAAAAATTTTAAATTTGTAGATAGTGAGGATTGGAGGAATGATCAGAATGGAGTCTTTGTTCGAATTCAGGCAATCAACGACACTTGGTTGGTCGAGGTTCAGGTCAAAGGTGGCTAAGGGTTCAATGGTGGTAGGAAAAATTGTAGGGTGTCCAACATTCGTCGAGGCAGCGATACGAAGGCGTTGTAGGGTTTAATGCTTCGATGGGTTTGTCGATGTTCTCGTGACATTTGCGGTGATGAGGTTGAACCGAGTGTTACCGGTGTAAGGGAATTATGGAAGTGGATGTACGGCGAGGTTCCTGGCAAGATAGCGAAGTCGCCGGGGGCGGAATGAGGTGATGTGTGGCAAAGTTTAGAAGTCATGGTTTTGTACCTGATAGTGTTTTGGCTCATTTTCGATCTAGGTTTAAGTCGTGAATTCTGGGTTGTCGACGGGGAAGAGGTTGTCGACGGCGATCTGCAGGAGGTAACAGTGGTGGTCGGAGGAGCCTAGACCAAACGTGCACGTGCACGCATAACTTATGCGTGTATGGGATTGTGGGTCATCGGAGAAGAAAAGGAGCAGGGGTCGGTCTCGAGTTGGTTGCGAGTTTGACTCGAAGCAGATTGGGTTGTGAAGTACACGGGGAGATGCTCGGGAATCTTTGAGTTTGGCTTGGGTTATTTTTTTCTTGGGTATGCAAATAAGGTGAAGGTAATATTAAATGTTAAAGTTTAAAAATAAAAATGAAACCAATTTTGGGCTATTTACTTAAATAAATTTAAGTGTTGATAAATAAAAGTTGAATATTTTATTTGACTTAAAATTAAGTTAAGATTTAAGTTTATTTAAACATTAAACCTAAATATTATAATCAAATAGCTAATTTAGAAGGAAAGATGTTTAATCCATTTGTTAATAACAGATTTTGTTATCATATTTTAAAAAGGGGTTTCAAGCAAAGATATTGATTAGGTTACCAAGGAAGATTACAAAGTTTGAATTTCGAAGATAAATTGTTTAAGGTTAACTGATTTGGTAAATCATATATTGGAATAAATATGTAATTCGTATCTCTAAGTATTTCAAAATAAAATTTAGTAAGAGATGAGTAAAGATAAAAGTTTGTCCTTGATTAATTAGGGTTTCAAGTAATCAATGAAAGATAAATTGATAAATATGATTAATCAATTAATATGGTTAATTTGAGGATTAATTGATTAACATAACTAATTAGAGGTTAATGAAATAATCATTAATTAGTAATAATGGATAATTATTGAATGAGATTAATTAATTAATAAAGTATAATCACTTAGAGTAAGTAATTAAAGAGCAATTACCTAATATAATTAATTAAAGAATAATTAATTATTTAATGTGTTAATTTAAGGTAAATAAATGAATGTATTTAGTTAAAGATAATTTAAAAATGAAAGTAATTAAGAGTTAATTAATTTAACTTGAGTGATTATGGGTTAATTCCTTGATGAAGTAATTAATTAAAAGTAAATTACTTAAGGGAAGTAATTAGGGATTAATTAGTAAGTGTAAAGGAATCGATCAATTAAGGAATTAATTAAGGGTCAGTTAATTTATAAGTGTGATTAATTAGGGATAATTAAGGGATGACTGATTTATGGTTTGTAATAAGTTAATGTTAAGTAAGCAGGACTAAAAGTGATTAGAGAAATTAATTTAATTTATTCAGGTTAATTGGATTGGTGAGACAAATTAATCTTGATTATGAATGATTGAATGATATCGAAGGACTTGGATCATTTGATGTTTCTAATATGAGATGTTGTGATATATTAGATTGAACAGTAGTAATGTGGTCATCTATTGACGTTGAATTGTTGTGTAAAAGTGACATCATGTATTTATAGTTGAATTGCATTTCATTTAAATAATTTAGGTTAAGATGACATGGGACTCGAAGAGACTGGGTTCGGCTATCAGTAAATACCCGAAACCACTTCGATTCTTTATAGATTAGGTATGTGAAATCAATAGGCTGGAATTGGATAAATTTAATGACCAGACCTTTTTTAAAACTAAGCAAAGGTACTTAGAAATCGATTGTGAATAAGTGTTGACTATAACAAGATGTGAACTTGTAGAGAAGGACGGGTTACCCTGGGACTTAAATTATTATATGCATTGGTATTTCTTGTTAGATAGGTTTACTCACGCTGGTTTCCAGCCTGACCCGGGTGTTACTTTGATGTAATGCTCGGGTTAGACCGAGTATTACAGATTTTCAGGTAAGGACGTTCTGGAGCTTAGGAGGCGAGCTGGATGGTAGAAATGTGTGGAGTGTATTCCGCTGTGATATATTCCTAGGACAAGTTATTTTAATTTCCCAGTGATTGTGAAATATTGTAACTCTGATGTATAAAAATATAAGTGTACCGATACGGTTCTTCTCTGTATAACTGTTATTTATGTGATATTATATTTTGATCAGCTGCGAATGTGAGGTTTCTATGACTTGTTACTGTTTCTTCTTCTTTCTCTTTTCTTCTTTTCCTAACTATCTGGAATTTTCTGGATCGAAAATCCCAGGTCATTACATTTGTTATCAGAGAAGAAGGTTAAGTGAGAACCTTGGCTCTGGTGAGATTACTCTTTAAAGATAGGGTCAATGGTACCCTAGAATGAGTTGAGTGTGTGTATATATATGAGAGCGTACTAGTTATTTTCTTATATAAATATTTTAAATGATTTTATACAAGAATATATTTTGATATATAAAGCAATATTTCTTTCTGATAAATATTAAGATAATTGGTTGTTAAATTATTGAAATTAAATTAAGTGGAAATAGAAATACAACCAAATTAAAATTAAACCAAAGATAAGTTTGAAATGGATTCAAACTAAAATTAAATCTTGAAGTTGGGGAAGAATTTCACTATACGATGAATTAGAATTGGTTTCAAACCAGAGAAATAGAATGGTTATTGTGTTTAATAATGGGATGATTGTTTTCCAATAAACAATAAAATGTTTTAAGGAAGTAACCATTTAAAGAGAGTAACTTGTAAATTTGAAAGGATGTAAATTAAAGCGGGAATTCAAATAAGAGTAAAAATTAAATTTTTCTAATTAAGTCTAATTTATAGGTTAAGAATTCCCTCTAGAGTTCAGTCTTTCAAAGAAGTGGCTAAGAGTGAAGAATGGAAGGCAAGGTGCAGAGAACGAAGAGCAGCTGCACGTAAGGAGCGGGAAATAGCTATACAGGAGTATGAAAATCGGACTAGGGAAAGAAATGGACCAGGACATTATGATAATGTCACCTGCTATAGATGTTTGAATAAGGGTCATTATGCGGCTAAGTATGAGAAAACAAGGAAGGAATTAAAGGGTACATTCCAATGATTTCGCTCCGAGATATTATGCTTTAAGTGCCATAAGAAGGGACATTTCCTTAACCATTGTCCTGAAGTGAGGAAGGTGAAGCGTAAACCAATGGAGCTGGTCAAGGAGTCAACCATTTGCTATCATTGTGAAGGGTTGGGAGACATCGCTAGAAACTGTCCTAAGAGACAAAAGAAGAAGATTAAGGTTGTGGAACATCCTGTAGGAAGCATGGAGGTCATCCAGATTGAGGAGAGGGTAGAAACCTATTGTGGAAAATGCTATAAGTGGGGACATCCAGTTGAAAGGTGCATGTTTGGGCTTTGCCCATTGAAAGGAAGTCCATAGGAAGGATCTGACATAAATGCTAGGACTCTTAAACCTTGGTGATGGTGTAGACATCTAAATTTATGACTTTGTAATGCTTTTATTGTGATATATGGATGTAATGTTGAACTGCTAGTGTACAGTCTATCAATGTATGAAACATTTTGTGGCAATATGATCTAATAAAATCACCTTCTTTTATTTGGAAAGGAATTTGAAATTTATTCAAAATAGAAATCGTTTAAGAGCTGGTTTCAAGGTTGAAGTGGGTAATAAATTGGATTTCAAAGGTTAGTTGATTTAAAGAAATTTAATCAATATTTGAAAATTTAACTTGAATCTATTTAATGCAAGATGATTTAAAAAAAGATCGAATTTGGAATTAGTTCAAATTTAAATTTATTTGAATTTAGATAGAAATTGAAGTTAATTCAAATTGAATTGGAGTTGAATCTATTTAAATAGAAATGGAGATTTTAAACTGGATTAATTTAAAATGAAATTGAAGTTGAATGAGTAAATTGAAATGGAATTTGTTTGAATTTAAGAAAGAAATTGAGGATTAATTCATCTTGAATTGGGGTTAAATCAATTTCAATGGTAATTGAAGTTATTTAAATTGGAATTGAGTCAATTTAAATGGAAGTAGAAATTTAAATTGAATGGATGGGATTGGAGATTGGGAATTGAACAGTTCGGCTTTGGACTATTTTCAAAATAAATTGTTTTAATATAAATCTATTTTTCCAAACTATTTACTATACAACTTATCTTTTAAAACCTAAAACTATCTTATACTTGTTTTACAAATATTTTGGAATTATTTAACTATTTTGCAACTGTTTTACAAACTAATTACTATTTTTCAACTCCTTTACAAATTAATTACTATTTTACAACTATTTTGCAATTATTTAAAATTTCTATAATTATTTATCTATTTTCCAACTATTTTACAATTTCTTAACTATTTTATAGCTATTTTACAACCAAATAATTATTTTTTTCAACTCCTTATCTATTTTAATTTTTCAACCTATTTTCTAAATTTAAACTGGACAGAGTTCGAACTGTTTATGATTAAATTCACAGATTGAAATAAAAATCGAAGTGATAATCCAAATAAGGATTTAAGCAATTGTGGATAAGTGGATAGAAATTTAAGTGAATGTGAATGGAAAAGAGAATTGATTTGGTTAATAATCAATGAAGATAAATACGTAGGATGTACGTATATTATTCTATTCGCATAGTGATTTGATCCAGATTCGAGCACAGAATTTCGATATAATATGTCGATCCGAGTTGGGATTTTTCACTCGATTTTCGATGGCGAACCTGGATATGGATTGTTGATTGATTCTGGATATTTTCTATCATGGTTAGGCTATGCAAGGAGAATGACGGTTTCTGATCAAGAAACCAGATCTGAGTCCACCCTAGAAAGTCGGGTGGACGATACTAGTTCGGAAGTGAAATTGTGTGATCGAGTGAGCGATCAGATTGGTATAGCGTACGGATGATATGTGTACATCGTATGGGTTTGAATGAAATTGATACTAGGAATTTGTGAATAAGAAATATGAAATGGTTTTTGTAATGGAAGGAATATTTTGTGAAATATACAATGAAGTAAAATGGAAAATGGATATTTCTATAATAGAAATTTACCTTATGGAAGCAAGTGATATGATAAGTGATTTTGTAAAGAGAAATCAAACTAGAATATTTGATTTGGCATAAACAAAGTTATATATCTTTGTTATATAAGATAAATCTCACTTTGTGAATCTATAGCTAGAAAAAAAGGTTTTGAAATATTTGAAGTATAAAAGGAGTTTTATACAAGTTTGAAATGATCCAAAGTTTTTTAATATATATATATATAAAGGATCTTATGAGGATTCTGGAGAAAGGTTTTTGGAACCTTTGGATTTGGAAAGGCTTTTGATTTTTGGACAAAATCAATATTGGATTTGGAAAGCCTAATTTGAGAATTATCGATTCTGGGATAATCGATTTTGAGAAAGGAAATTTATATGAGATTCATACTAGGTGTATGATTTGGAAGATACTATATGTGTATAATATATAGTGTTTTCAAAATGGCTTTGGAGAAAAAGGCGCTCCCTTGAATGAACTTCTCAGGAGTACCATAGGTTGGTACTACCTTGAGCCTCTAAGGGGGAGGTTCTAAAGTTGATCCTATGAGGAGTCCGGACAAACCTATTTCCTGAGGATTATTGGATAGTAAAAGTCGAAGGCGCTGATGCCTACAGAGGCATTTGGGTTATGCCGTGACGACAGTGTAACTCAATGTCACTGCGATCTACTGTGTGGACCATAGCATAAATCGTGTGGGGTGAGTGTCAACGGTCTACGCTTGATTTTTCCAGGAAGGCAATGTAACATCGGTAGACTGCGATCTATGGTCGAGTGGAGTGGAGAAGTTTCATTCTTTTGGCAGCGAAATTCGAGGGCACTGAGGCCTACAGTTATATGGGTTTTTGCTGTGATAGCAACGTAACCCCAGTTGTAGCTGCAATCTGTAGCGGGTTCCATGGTGTAATCGAGGGGCGCGTAGGCCTACAGTTATCTATGGATTTTGTCGGGATGGCAACATAACCATCGGGTTAACTGCGACCATGGATGGGGGTGATGATTTCCAGAGCATTCTCACCAAAGATATTCCCTCTATTTCGAAAATGTTTTCTATATTTCCAATAAAATTATTTTCCAAGTATTTTCATTGGATGATGAAAACAGGTCTGCTAAGTACTTATAGATTTTCAGTCTTACGCCTGATCAACGTATGACCGAATTTCTGTAAGAATGAGGACGGACTTGTTAAAACATCAAGTTACAAAATGATATATTTATAAAACTATTTTGATGATATTATATAGATTTTAAAGCGTTTCCAAGTTTTGAATAAAAAGAAGTATATAGTTAAAAGGGTTTAAAGAATAATTTTAATAAATTCTGCCTTCGTCCCTTTTCGAGGACGAAAAGATTCAAAGAGGGAAGGAATGTGATAACCCAAATTTGAATATTTGTTAGTTGATTATTAACTGGGATAATTTATAGAAATACTGATTTTAACTATTAAAATACATATTGTTAAAATTGAAACAAATAAATCTGATAATTAATATTCATATCTGGGAAATTATTCATTTGATAATCTCCTTTATAAATTATTTAATTGACGAAATTGTTATTTTCAAACAATGATAATGTGATGCTTTTAAATATTTGTATAAATAGATTTTAAAATAGAATTATTATTTACAAATTTAATTTGTATTGTTTAAATATATACATACATTTGAGTTAATTTCAAAATTGATTTTTTATTGAAATTGAAATTGAAATTGAATTTGGATTTGGATTTGAAACCTAAAAGATAATTATTTTTAATATTTTAGGTTTAAAAATATATGTATAAGATTTTTTAGTATATAATTTATTTTATAATACTTTCTTTAAAGAATCTTATTGATAAATTAAGAAAGGTATTTATTAAATAATAAATTAAATACAAAAGCTTTTTATTAACATTTAGAAATAATTAATTTTAAAGAAAATGTATATTGACAAACGTTTAAGTATAAAAGCTTGTGAACAATATGTGTAATTAGATTAACAATCCTAAATGACAAGTGTCAACTTTTATTTTAATTTCTTTTATTTTTAATAAAACTTAATTTAAACCTATATAAACTTATAGCATTCATCTTCATTTCCTTTCTATCTTCACTTTCTTAAAAAAAAAAAAAGAAGCCTGTAACAAAATCTTTAGCCAGAGAGATTTCAAAACAGAAATTTCAAAACTAGAGTAAATTAAGAAAACCTGAAATCAACTAAGCAAGCAAAGTACTTCAGTTTTCAAATCAAAGTAGGCATCTCAACTACAACAAGATCTCCAGTAATTCAAGTTCAAAGTCTCAAGCTTTTTATTTTTTTCCAGTTTCAAATTTCCTTTCCAGCTTCCAGGCCTCTATTTTTTTATAAGGTGAGTATACTTGAATCTCAAGGCTTGATCCGTTTATATATGAGTGTGCATGAGTTAATCTTTGAAATTTTTATGAGCAGTACATTTTGCATGTTTGTTTAGAGATGGTTGCTTGTATATTAGAGTGTGAGTATGAATGCATGTCTCTGTATAAATATTATCCCTGTTTACAATGACAAAATCTAAATCAAAAATCAGTAGCTCCTTATATAGAAACTTTTATGTCAAGATCTTTGAAAGGAAATTGCTTGTAATCGTTAGATTTAATTTTTAAAAATGGTTCCAAGTTTACACTTGAAGTAAGTATGACAAAAAATAGAATTTACAGTATAAGTCAATTCAGATCAAAAAGAAGTAATTAAATCTCAAATTTTGAATATATAATCTGAATCAGTTTTGGAAATAATGATTTTTAAGGGTAAAATCAAAATTTTTAAATTTTTAGATAGTGAGGATTGGAGGAATGATCAGAATGGAGTCTTTGTTCGAATTCAGGCGATCAACGGCACTTGGTTGGTTGAGGTTCAGGTCAGAGGTGGCTAGGTGTTTAATGGTGGTAGGAAAAATTGTAGGGGTGTCCAACGTTTGTCGAGGCGGCGATACGAGGGGGTTGTAGGGTTTAATGCTTCGATGGGTTTGCCAATGTTCTCGTGACATTTGCGGTGACGAGGTTGAATCGAGTGTTACCGGTGTAAGGGAATTATGGAAGTGGATGTACGGCGAGGTTCCTGGCAAGATAGCGAAGTCGCCGAGGGCGGAATGAGGTGATGTGTAGCAAAGTTTAGAAGTCATGGTTTTGTACCTGATAGTGTTTTGGCTCATTTTCGATCTAGGTTTAAGTCGTGAATTCTGGGTTGTCGACGGGGAAGAGGTTGTCGACGGCGATCTGCAGGAGGTAACAGTGGTGGTCGGAGGAGCCTAGACCAAACGTGCACGTGCACGCATAACTTATGCGTGTATGGGATTGTGGGTCATCGGAGAAGAAAAGGAGCAGGGGTCGGTCTCGAGTTGGTTGCGAGTTTGACTCGAAGCAGATTGGGTTGTGAAGTACACGGGGAGATGCTCGGGAATCTTTGAGTTTGGCTTGGGTTATTTTTTTCTTGGGTATGCAAATAAGGTGAAGGTAATATTAAATGTTAAAGTTTAAATATAAAAATGAAACCAGTTTTGGGCTATTTACTTAAATAAATTTAAGTGTTGATAAATAAAAGTTGAATATTTTATTTGACTTAAAATTAAGTTAAGATTTAAGTTTATTTAAACATTAAGCCTAAATATTATAATCAAATAGCTAATTTAGAAGGAAAAAAATGTTTAATCCATTTGTTAATAACAGATTTTATTATCATATTTTAAAAAGGGGTTTCAAGCAAAGATATTGATTAGGTTACCAAGGAAGATTACAAAGTTTGAATTTCGAAGATAAATTGTTTAAGGTTAACTGATTTGGTAAATCATATATTGGAATAATTATGCAATTCGTATCTCTAAGTATTTCAAAATAAAATTTAGTAAGAGATGAGTAAAGATAAAGGTTTGTCCTTGATTAATTAGGGTTTCAAGTAATCAATGAAAGATAAATTGATAAATATGATTAATCAATTAATATGGTTAATTTGAGGATTAATTGATTAACATAACTAATTAGAGGTTAATGAAAGAATCATTACTTAGTAACTAATGGATAATTACTGAATGAGATTAATTAATTAATAAAGTATAATCATTTAGAGTAAGTAATTAAAGAGCAATTATGTAATATAATTAATTAAAGAATAATTAATTATTTAATGTGTTAATTTAAGGTAAATAAATGAATGTATTTAGTTAGATATAATTTAATAATGAAAGTAATTAAGAGTTAATTAATTTAATTTGAGTGATTATGGGTTAATTCCTTGATGAAGTAATTAATTAAAAGTAAATTACTTAAGGGAAGTAATTAGGGATTAATTAGTAAGTGTAAAGGAGTCGATTAATTAAGGAATTAATTAAGGGTTAGTTAATTTATAAGTGTGATTAATTAGGGATAATTAAGGGTGACTGATTTATGGTTTGTAATAAGTTAATGTTAAGTAAGCACGACTAAAAGTGATTAGAGAATTAATTTAATTTATTCAGGTTAATTGGATTGGTGAGACAAATTAATCTTGATTATGAATGATTGAATGATATCGAAGGACTTGGATTATTTGATGTTTCTAATATGAAATGTTGTGATATGATTGGATTGAACAGTAGTAATGTGGTCATCTATTGACGTTTAATTGATATGTAAAAGTGACATCATGTATTTATAGTTGAATTGCATTTCATTTGAATAATTTGGGTTAAGATGACATGAGACTCGAAGAGACCGGGTTCGGGTATCAGTAAATACCCGAAACCACTTCGATTCTTTATAGATTTGGTATGTGAAATCAGTAGGCTGGAATTGGATAAATTTAATGACCGGACCCTTTTTAGAATTAAGCAAAGGTACTTAGAAATCGATTGTGAATAAGTGTTGACTATAACAAGATGTGAACTTGTAGAGAAGGACGAGTTATCCCGGGACTTAAATTATTATATGCATTGGTATTTCTTGTTAGATAGGTTTACTCACGTTGGTTTCCAGCCTGACCCGGGTGTTACTTTGATGTAATGCTTGGGTCAAACCGAGTATTACAGATTTTAAAGTAAGGATGTTCTGGAGCTTAGGAGGCGAGCTGGATGGTAGAAACGTATGGAGTGTATTCCGCTGTGATATATTCTTGGGACAAGTTATTTTAATTTCCAGTGATTGTGAAATATTGTAACTCTGATGCATAAAAATATAAGTGTACTGATACGGTTCTTCTTTGTAAAACTGTTATTTATGTAATATTATATTTTGATCCGCTGCGAATGTGAGGTTTCTGTGACTTGTTACTGTTTCTTCTTCTTTCTCTTTTCTTCTTTTCCTAACTAATTGGAATTTTCTGGATCAAAAATCCTGGATCGTTACACTTCCTCTCTAGGAAATTTCACCTCTAGGGGTTTTATATTGGATAACACTCTAAAATCTCTACCATTTTGGCTTTCTCTTTCTGACTTCATACACATCTTCTATAAACATGGCACACTAAAATGTGTGGGCAGACTCCTAAAACCCTGAAAGCGAGCTCACAACCACCCGAAAGACATATCTCCTGACTCCTGTAACAGATTCATGCACCTCGCGGAGGTCATCCCACCATTATGTCCATATTCCACTAAGTGCTCCATGCTTTGGGAATTGCCATGTCCCAACTTCACCTGGGTTTCTATTATGTTTACACATGTTCTTCATATGTCATTTCGATTGAGCTCCCAAGATAGCTGAAATCCACTTCCTTTACTACATTAACTATATAAGAGCAAACACCTCCTTTCTCTTCCTTGACACACGCTGCATGTATCATGTCGTGTTGGATATCCATTACAAGCGAAGTGACTTCAAAGACAACTACTTCTTCACCAGAGACGGTTGGGTTGCTCTTGAAACTAGTTGTTCGGACATAAGTCATAGACCTTTATGCCTCTAGTTTCCAATGTTGATCTTCTTCCATTCATGTTTCTAGCATATTGTCTTCCTTCATATGAATTATACCTAGAGTCGAGAACGACAAAAAGCAACATATGGTTGTTGAATATATGATTATACCTGATATAGAATGTCGGGACTTCTCATCAATGCAGAACTATGGACATACCGCTTAATTCATGCTAATTGGTCGAGCCACTATAAATGCCCTCCTCTCGAAGTAAGGAGAGCAAGCACTCCACTTGCTCAATGCAAGCTAGCTACACTAGATCAACATTATAAAGCTCCATCGAGGGATAAAGAGGAGGAGAGGATGAAGTTGTAGAGGACGAAGAAGGAGAAGATGGAAAAAATGAAACTACTAAAGAATACAAATTGATATTCGTCATTACTGACGAATGGAGTCCACTATGGACACCAATAGATTTAATGACCTTACTTAGGATCTGAAAGAATTAGAGTCAGTATTGAATTGTACTATAAACATCAATTGCAATCCAATGATTCTTATTGTGAGTCCAAAATAAATGGATTCGATACTGAATTATACCATAGATCCCGAGCCGCATCCTAATGATCAAACTCATGTAGATCTCACTGTATCCTACATCGAGCAAAGGTGATATAAGACCTAATATATATAAATGAAACCTAGTCCTTAAACAAATAGAGTCAGTACCAAGTTGTACCATTAACCCTGAGTTGTATTCAGAGTGGTCGAACTTATGTGGATCTTACCATGTCGCACATCAAGCATAGGTGGTATATGATCTACTCTATATACTTGAGACCTTTGTGGATCTCACAATACCCCATATTGAGCATAAATGGTATACGATCCCATAGTAGATGATTGTCATCACCTCCCTCTAGCCATCATGGATTTCTTAGCAAATTCGCATGATGTCTCAACAAAAGAGAGCAATGGTCATCCCATATAATATGTATCGGGACCACGAAGGAACAATGATGTTATGCACATATGTGTGTATTTGTATCAAACATAACGTCACGTAATCATATACACATATAACAAACAAAAAATGATATCATGCGATCATTTATTCATATGTATGGCCTCTATTATAAGACCAACAATATGTATGACCATTAATATAAGCCCAATAACATGTACAGTCATTCATATAAGATTGATACTATTAATCAAACATATATATTTAAGGTCGAAACCAAGTTGTATGGACTAACTCCACCCAATCGTACGCACCCACTAAATGTGACAATGCAACTGATCACATCATAGATACCGTATCCAATCATTATTGTTCACACATGCATCATTAGGCATCTGCATCTGGATTCTGAGCTTTGCCTCCTTTTTAATCTTCCTGAGTAGCACATAGTCTCCCTTGAAGTTGCGCCGATCCTTCGCCCGAACCCATATCTGAAACTGGGGAAAAAACCTTGACAAAATGACACCTGACCTGGGCTTTACTTCTTTGGTTAGTGCACCACCGGTCCACCATTGGTCTACCACCAGTCAACCGGTTGATGCCTATTCCTAGGCAGTAAAGCCTAGGTGGGTAGCCTTTTAGCCGCCGATTCGAGCCTCGTCTTCTTCGTTACTACACCACAAAGAGTCGCTTAACTCTCGAGGCCTACCTTTTCCCTATCAAACCTCTTTTGGAGTTCATTGGTTAATGTTTTATAAGTGGTTCTTTATGTGTGCGAAAATCGACTTCGATAGAAATCCACTCTTTATGCGTGAGAGTACACAAATGAATCTAGCGAAACCCGTCCTCCACTAACATGCCAAAATAACATAACCGGCCTTCCTACCTTATGTGATGCCTATGTGCATGCCCATATGCACATTTTTGTATGTTTATACACGAACATGCAACCATACCTTAGTTATATAAATCACATTTCAGATTTCATCGGATTGATTACTCGAACAAGTATCTTCTCATATAGCTTAGTGCATGCAATATTTGTTAAGGCTACAAAGACGCTCTCCACTTGTTTATATATAAATAAAGACACACACACACACACGCATACATACACATATATATACACAATAATTCACGTATGTATGTGTATGTATATGTATGTGTGTGTGTGTGTGTGTGTATGCACAAGTACATACCAAATTCTAGTTACAATACAAGAATTATCTAGATTATTATACTACTTTAAGTACACGTGTGTGTGTGTGTGTGTATTTCTCCTGCACATATACATATAGTATATTCAATTAACTAACTCAATTATTACTTAAATCAAAACTTTCTTTTATTTACTAAACTTTTCAATAAATGTAAAGCATCTTTTTATATTATTTTATAAAATGTCATATCATTTTATAAAATACAACACTAACTTATAAATTCATTTAAGCCTTTGAAATACTAAATCGCTTTATTTGTAATTAAGTATTCCTTCTGTGAATATTTTATAAAACCTTATAAACATCCTATATAATATCATCTTCGTGTTATTTGTAAATCTTATACCCTTTATAATACATCATTCATATATATTTTATAAAATCTCTATTTTATAAAGTATCACTTTTATATTAATTTATAAAATCGTTTAATTTATAAAACATTACTTTTATACTATTTTATAAAATCACTTATTTTATAAAATATTATTTTTATTTATAAAATTATTTCCTTACACAAATAATATTATAAATAAACCATTCACTTGTTAAAATCATTTCTTTACTTTAAATAATATTTATAACTATTAACTAAGCTTCATTAATCACTTAAAGCTTACTAACTTTTTTAAAACCTTTTAAATTAGTTTTATTATTACTAATAAATGACATACAATTAATTATATAATTTAATTAATCACTAATCCATTGCAACATAACTAATAACCACTCAATTAATCCATTTCTAAACTTACTGGCTATTTCAAAATAGTAATTAAGATCTTAAACAAGTAATAAGATGATATAATCACACTCATAACATGATTACAAGCCTAATTCGACCCAAACGATCTCCAAATCAATTCATATAATCTTAAAATCATCATTAAATGAAACTAAGAAGATAAAAAAGTAAATATATACGAAGAATCACCCCCGCCCACCTAGCTTTTACGTAACGCGAGCTCCAGTCACCAAAAACCCATTTTAAACTCTCTTTAAGGTTGACATCTAGCTCCAAACACAAAATTACTCTATTTCCTTGATGAGTTTTGTAGAGAATGAGATGAGAGGAATTATGGTGATTTTTATTTGAATTTAGAAATTTTATTTGAGGGGTTTAGGGCATGTGGATTACGGTGGGATTAAGAGGAGATTAAGAAAGTGTTTAGGGAATTGGAGAAGAATGCAACATTGAATGAAAAGTGAAAATGAAGATGGAAGGAGTTAGCTGCATATAAGCTAACTTATGGGCAAGCTAGTGGGCTTTAGCCCAAAATTCATTTCTTCCAATAAAATGCCATTCACTCCAAAAATTGATCAACTCCAAACATAGTCAAGTTATACTCATTTTTCTCATGTCAGAAAAGCCAATTCAAGTACAGGTGATTTGAGTCCAATTCATCCATCTTTGAAAGTTGAGTGCAAGGGGTGTTCCTTTAGCTAACAATTAAATATCTAAATACCGTATCATAAAAATGTAGGTTGTTAAATTTTTCTTTCCTTAAAAGAATTTCATCCTCGAAATTTCAAAGAGTATGATAAAGTAATATGAATGACCAAAATTTTCGAATTAAGTTTGGAAAATCCCAGTAGTATTTACCCAACGGTTCCAACAACACAGAAACTCCTAAAAATTAAAATGCATCATGCATATGGGAAATTTACTTGATAACATACACCATCTCAATTTCCCAAAGAACACACCTATTTTTAAGAAAGCTTCTTGCCATTTAAATGAAAATCTAAGCATAATCACCTAAACAACCACAATTTCACTCTCAAGTACCTAATTGTACTATACAAAGAGGATTATGCACCAATACTGTGACGATCCACCTTTTTGAATAGTTCAAGTCGATAGTAAACCACATATGTCCAACTTAAACTATTTAAAGAATAGATTATCAATGGGTTTATTTTTAAAGAGCTAGAAGAAAAGAAGAAACAATAATAGAATCTCGCAGTGGAATGACAAAATATTATAATAATATAAACAGTTCATGACGCTGTTTAATAAATATACATTTGATTTCCCTTATAAATATCAATCAGGGTTATACAATATTATCAAAGTTATATAATTTATATAGATAGAATAGAATAGTGCAGCGGGATAAATAATAGTAGATACGATATGTTAAATCTTAGTCCACGTCCTCTAAAGTAACTGTCTTCGATATTTGAAAAACTCGGTCTGACCCGAGTGTAATGAAAAACAAAACACTTGAGTCAGGACTATATATTCTTATTTATATCAATTCAATTGAAAGTAAATGCGAACACGTTATTATAATCAATAAATAGACATAATAGCAAAATGGGGGATTATTCTGTTTAATAAATATCACTAATGAATTGTAGTTATTTAATTATGTTAACTGTAATTAAATTCAATGCCCTTTTAATTTACCGCTAAATTATACTTCGTTAAATGTGTTGATACTTTACACCAGTGCGTTCTATTTATCAATACGAATCTAACGTCGAAGACCATAGGTTAAACGGACTTCGTACGAGTGACTTATACTTTTTAAAAGTTTAAACATTTAAAGAACTAAATTGATTTAACTTAGGGAAAAAATTTTTAAAGGACAAATAATTTAAATTATTTATTCATAAGGACACGCACAAACAAATTTCTTCAAAAGGACAGGCCCAAAGCCCATTCGCATGTTAAAAAATTTCTTCATTTCCTTCTTTTGTCTTCCTGGTCGACTTTCAAATTCACTCGTCTTCACGACAGGAAATTAAAATTAAGAAAAAATGGCAAACAAAACCACAGCAAAATCTCTACCTCCATCTCAATCGTATACTTCAGAAAATAAAAAACAAGCAGAGTTTGGGCACGAATCTGATATCGTATCCCCTCAATCTGATATTGGACAAAAACCTAATACCCTAAAACCTCAATCTGAGAATCAAGCTGAAATTGAAAACATAGAATGTGAATTTGATACCATAGCAGCTGTATCTGATAATATTCATGAAGCAAATATCCTACCTGCAGTAGAGATGCCGTAGGAATCTGCAAATTTAAGATTATTAAAAAGAACAATGGAAGAAGATATACAGCAAAAAAGGGAAAGAAGAACAAAAAGGAAACATGAAGAAACAAGAACAGAAGAAAAGGTAAATGATATTTTGAAATGAAGCTTAATAAAACCATTGTAGATTTATTATGATACTATTGAACTTATTTTACAGAAAAATGAAGAAACAATGCAGGAAAAAACACCTGATGACAAATCAATTGTACAACAAATGCCAAAAAGAGAATTAAGATAGAAGATGAAAAATGACAAAATAATTCAGCAGCAACTTCAACAGGCAGCTAATACCATTAAGTTATCAAATTGATACTATTAAATCGTTAGATGTATTTTAATAGTGTTAATATGTTTAACAGGAAAAAGCACAAACAAATAAGGGAAAACAAATAGCAGTTGGGCAATATGAAGATGATCAAGCCAATACGGTAAAAGTACAAGCCATATCAGTTTTAAAAAAATTCATGTTCAAAAAATGATAGCTATAGTTTGTTTGGTAGAAGACAAAGCTTAGTTGGTTAAAAAATAGATTTGCTGCAAAACAGATACTAATATATTGATAGTAATAGTTGGTTAAAAAGCTTAGAAGACAATTGCCATTTGTTACAAAACTGATACTAATATATTGAAAATATGATACCAAACATCTGTTAGAATTAACGTGATAATTTGTATTTAGAAAAATTAATTTCAGCACACACATAAAAACTTATACCAACAACCTACAATAGTGATACCTATTGTCTAATGGTGTGTAGCTGATTCATTTTAGCTTACTAATTATTTCACCATTTTTTTCTAGAAAAACTGATACTAAATTCGTACAAAATGGTACCCACTTTATAAAATGTTTTAGTTCTTATGTCAATGTTGTAATATTTCAATAAAATGATACCTATATTTCACAAAATGATACCCACTGTATAAAAAACTGATACCTATATTTCATTCTAATTTGTAACAAAGATAACACAAATATAACATAAAAATTATACATGCAATATGTTTCTTTAGAAGTTATTATGTAGTAGTTTTAGAAGTATTTCTGCCATAATTTTTTAAAAATTAATACCTACATTTAGCAAAAATGATACCAAATTTTGGCTAGATAAAAATACCATATTTTATCTCATGTTTATGGAAACTGATACGACTATATCATGTTATATATTATTTTGTTTCAATGTTGTTTTTTCCACTAACAACTTAATGCCACGTTTTCATGAAATAGGATGATGATGATTTTGTCAATCCATCTAACAAAACCATGCATACAACATTAAAACAAACAAACAAACAGATAGAAAAATCTGAAAATGTTAAGCCAAAAACTGCTTATAGATGTGGCTTACAAGCTGTCTTTAAGATATTAAAACTCGTCAAAGAAAAAAATGGACTGACCAAAAAGCAATTTGACATCTTAAAGAAGACACCCTTTTACAACTTCTTCAAAGTCATCTATGAAGAAAAAATAACAATGAAAGAATGCAAAAAGCATCAACAAAAGTTGGATGCTTTATACAGCTGCTACTGTATGGAAACTGATACCTTCGTCTTGGGAGAAGACAAAATGAAGGTCACTGCCAAAGATATAAGCTTGCTGTTTAGGCTGCCATTAAAAGGAATAAACATAGAACCAACAAAAAATTTGACGGGGAAAACCATTCCACCAAACTGCAAGGAGTTTGCAACTAGAAACTTTGGCACATGTACTTACATAACAAGAAATGTTGTGGAAAGAAGAATAAAACAAGAAATATCAAAAAGGAAAAAAGAAAATGAAGAAGATCTGCCTTTATTGATAATAATGCAAATACTATTGACATTTTTCTTTTCCAACAACCAACAAAAACTAAGATGGGGAATTCTACCATATTTGATTGATAATGAAACAATGCAAACTGTCTCATGGCCAGAAACAATAGAGAAAAAATTTAGTAAATTTGTCAAAATGTTTATCTCCAAGCCAAGAAACATGTCTGGATGTTCCATGCTTCCATTGGTAAGATGTGTTATGCAGAATATTATTAGTTGAAAGAAATGTTATATTCAATGTTCTTATCTAATTATATCTTTAAATGTTTATAGTATTGCATCTGTGAGAAAATGAACCTCATCCAACCTAGAAGGCAATTTACTGAAGATTTACCGAGATTTGCACGATGGAATGTAAGAAAACTTAAAGACATTGCCGTGAAACAATTTTTGAATGATACAAAAGTTGGCAGTGTAAGTTTCTTACTTACACTAGTGAGTATCAGTTTACATTTTATGTTCTCTCTGTCTATAGTATTAGTTTCAACACATACAATAATTTTTTTGTGTCTGCACATATCAAATATGCCTCTTTGCAGTATCACTTTAGCTTCTGATTAGTATCAGTTTCAGTGTGTACCTTTAAATTATTGTTTCCATAGTATCAATGTGTCCTCGACATAGTACATCTTGTCCTCGACGTCATTTTGCACAGTATCATCTATACTATACAATAATACGTAGTATCATTTTTAACACTGCATACAATCAATAGTAAGTGTACATAGTATCAATTTCATTACTATTCTATTTTCTTCTATTAAACTAATGACTTAGTAATATCAGTTATAACTTATAAGTTACAAAATAGTATAATAAAACATTTGCATTTAAATTTTAAAACAAAATAACTATTTCAATTACACAGGTAAAAGAAATAAGCACTATTCTTCCACATGAACACAAGCTACTCCAAATAGCATCAACAAAAGAAGAATCAAGCAACAAAAGAAAAGAGAACGAACGGAAAAAAGAAAAAACGAAGATGCTGAACAGAGTACACAATGTTTTGAAGATTTAGTAAGCCTTAATGTTTTGCAAATGCACATTAAAGATATGGAAGAAGAAGCTAAGAAAACAAAGAAGCAAGTAGAGAAAGAAAAGAAGTTGAGGATAGAGGTAGAAAAAGGAAATTTGAAATTGAAAGAACAACTGAAAGAACTCAAATCAAGACTGGAAGAAAATGAAAAGAAAAATTCAGAAGTTGAACTAGAAAATAAGCACATGAAAGTTGAACATGACAACATTCATGTGCATAAAGAAACAGAAATAGAAAACAAGGAAAAGAAATCCACAACTAAAAACAATGAATGTGAGAATGAAGACAGAAATGCGGAGTCTAATGCTGAACAAGTGCACCAAACAAGTGCAGACACTAATACAAAACAAGTGCACCAAACAAGTGAAAAAGAAAGTACATGCATGAAGATTGAAACAGAAACTCAAATGGATGAAAATATGCTCCAACCAAATGAAGGTAAAGATATGGACAGAAAAGAAAAAAGTGAAGACATATTGAACAAAACAAATGAAATAGTGTTGCAAACAAATGAAGATAAAACAGCACAAAAAGAAATAAAAGAGGCTCAAAAATTGGAAGAAGATACCACTAAAGAGAGCAAAGTTGCACAATACAGTGATGTAGTACTAGACTTGACACCTCCATCTTTCTATCTCAATATCACATAACAGTTGCAAGAGGGAATAACAGAAAAGGACAAAGAAAACAAAGCAGCAAAACCCCTTGGTTGGAAAATGAAACAAACTGTTCATAAGCAATCTTCTTATGTGAAAAGAATAAAAACAAGAGAAAGGAAAAAAAAAGCCCAGCTTTGAATATGGTCAGAGAATGAAAAAAACAGCAAAAAAACAAAAAGCTGAAGAAAATGAAAATGAAGAAAAACTGGAAGAAAATGAAAATGATGAAAAAGAAAGTGCAAAAGAGTCAATCCCAATGCCAATTCAAGTAATAGAGCCAACACTATCAAATTTAGGACTATGACACTGCTGCAAAATTTTGGCATACTTGAATATAGAAGAACAAAATACAATCAAAACTTTCTTTGCTATGACATCATCAAATGAGTAAGTTTACAAATATATATACTAATTTTGCTGGCTAAAATAATATTGTATAATTGATATGTGCCTTATTTCTTAAAACGGAGATATATCATGGACAGATAAAGACACAATTAGAGGAGGATGTACAATAACAAAAAAAGTACTACGACGGCTTCTTAAAGAAAATGCCACACATGGATCGATACACGCTTTTTTTTTGCTTAATAATACTACTACCAATAAAAATAATTACAAAAAATAATGTCTAGTAGCTACTTCCAGTGCTATTTATACCAAAATTGATACCTACTTATAACCAAAAATGATACCTAAGTACTATATATTACAAAGTGGTGGTCTATTATTTGAATGGTGTATTAACCATCATGTATGACAAAATAAATACCAAAATAGTGCAAAGATAATTCATTGTAGCAGTTGATATCAATTCATACTTTTGTTTTCTATTAGCAATTGATTTAATAGCATGTTCAAAAATGATACTAAGTCAGTGCAAAAATGATACCCATAAGCTGTTTGATCATATTACATGCTTATTTTTCTTGTAATTGCTAATATATATTACCATTATTAAAATCAAAGATACTAATTATTATTGAATATTGTTTCACCCATAACAAAACTTACATTTTCTTGTTGTTAATATAGATAATTGACTGGTATTTATCTAAATGTGGGGCGAAAGAGCACAACTATGCATTCACAACAATAATGACGGTAAATAAAACTTTAATATGTAAGAATATCATAAATGGTACATATATATTGAATTCTAAATTTTTTTATTTAACAGCAATCTATAGTTTTCAATATACATGGAATTATAAAATCTTTAGTGCTGCCTTTCCTTGAACAAATTGTGGATGATGAATACACAGATGCTATATATATATTTCCCGTTGCATTGTGAATACCATTGGGCACTAGTAACTTTGACATACCCAACAATGCAATGGAGTCATCTAGATTCTAGACGTCCTAGAAGAATTCTAATGAAAGAAACAACCCCAGTCTAAAGCAAACAATGATATTGGTACGATATATTTTTGTTATGAAGCAAAATAATTTAATTAAACAAATCGAACATTAACTAACTTTGTATTGTTTTGTTTTCAATAGAGAAATAAAATTGAAGAAATGTTGAAAGAAATTTGGAAAAAGATACAAGATAAGGAAGTGAAGGCAAATGAAATTCATCAGATACCATGTGCACAACAAGGATCAGACATGTAAGTTGTTTATGTTGTTCAAAATGATAACTACTGACAGTTAAACTAGCACTGTAAATTTTCTTTTAAACTAGTACCTAGATACACAAAACTGATACTGCAAATATTCTTTTAAACAGGCCTGACTATGGTTTATATACATGATGATATTCATTATATCATTGAACAAAAGTCAAATACCACTCAAAATAGCCCTTGAACAAATGCTGAAATCTAGAACAAGAATTGCACATGAGATATTGACTGACAAAGAGCATTGCTGGAGCTTAGCCAAGTTCATGTCTAGTTTGGAAGAAGAAAGATAAATGAACAAATCAAACAATTTGCAAAAATGTAACTGATAACATGTCAAGCAAAGAAGAAGGTGCAGAAATTGAGAATTTTGTGTGTTAAAGTAAATCATTGGATTGTTTCACAATTAAATTTGATACTTATGAAGTAATAATGCTCTATTGCAATTTGAAACTTGTGAAGTAATGATGTTCTGTTCTTAAAACAATGCTGATCTTACTTGTAAAAGCAATGATAATATCCTGGAATGATTTGCTGTAATTGATGTTCTTTTCTTTACCTGTTTTTTTATATTATAGCAAAATTATATATTGAATGTTCTATCATGCAACTAGTGATCCTACATAATATTATCAATTTTATGATGCAGCTACCAGTTGTATAATAATGTTATAAGATTTTATATCATATATCATTACAAAACAGTAACTGGGTATCAGTTATAATAACTAATAGTATCAGTTTTGCTAAAACTGACACTCAACATATTTTATGAAACAACAATTAGTGCCAGTATCAGTTTTTTCTAACGCAACATATCATTATGATTATTTATTTGTACTAGTGTCAATTGTAGCACGTATAATAATACACAAAATTGGTATTAAAAGCTAACTAAAATTGATACTAAAGTCCTTTGTATCCAATCAAACAAATATTATCTCCAACCAATAGAAAGCATATATCAATTCAATCATTTTGTTCATTCAATTACACAATGATTATCAGATCCCATATATTATGCTATCAACTTTGTTATAAATAAGTGAAATATACAAAATTGAACAAAACTGATATCACATAATGGAAAAATGATACCATATTTTATACCAACAGAATGTGTAAAATGATACTAGATAACTGATACAAACAGTATGCAAACAAATATCAAAACAAATGTTTGAAATAAATAAACAAATAAATAAACACCAGAACTGATACTGTAAAAACATATAACTAATAATAAAACTGATAGTATCATTTATACTAAATAGCTGAAATTAAAATCAATTTAATAATATGCTATACTGAATGCAAATTAATAACAAGGTTCAATGACAGTAAAGCACCAAAACAAGTCACACATACACTTATTAATATGTACAAATTCAAAATGTAAAATCAAATCATATCCTCTTCAAAGCTTGACAAATCCGTTTATTATGACCAAATTGCTTACACTCACCATATCTATTTTGCTTGTTCTGAAAATATGAAAATCCTCTTTTGCGCTTAATTGACGGTCTACCAGCGCCACGTTTCTCCTTTGGTGGCTTGATAACATCTTGAATACTACCATCAACAATAGGCCTATCATAATATGGAATAGGATTTATAGCATTAGCATAAGAACAGCGATAAGCATCAACAGTGAAATAATACTCAACAAAATCATATACAGACAACTTAGACTTGTTCATACACTTTATAGCATGAGCATAAGGAAATCCTGTAATTTTCCATTGGTTGCAACTACAGACCCGTTCCTTCAAACAACACAATGAGAGTTTGGAGATTGCACTTCAAAACAAAAATCAGAAGATTTATAAACATCCCATCCAAATCCTTCTTCAATCCTTTCACCTAGACGCAATTCCATAGAAGGATAAAGAGTTGTTTTCCACAAACGATAATCTTCTCTCCTTTTAGCCATTTGTTTCATAACCTTAACACGAATACCATCTAAACACAAAGTAATAGGCAATGCTCGTTCATCTAAAATCCAATTATTAAAACTTTCTGCAACATTAGAACTATATTCACCACAACGTTTCCCTGGAAAAAATAAATCCACCCACTTATCAAATGGCTTATCTTTTAAAAAAATTACACCACCAATTTGACAGAACTTAGAATGTGCGCCTTCAAAGTCATAAAGATTAGAAGCTTAAGAACACATTTTGAAAAGATCAACAATAGACACATTTGCATTTTTAGCTTTTACAGCTGAAAGAAGATTTTGTTCCATATGCAAATAGCAATAACTGTGATAAGCTGCAGGAAAAACATCACGAACACCTGAAAGCAACCCTTGGTGACGATCTGACATAAAAACCAAAGTACGATTTCTTGAAGCATTTGCTTTAAATGGTTCAAAAACCATGTTCGGTTATCCACATTTTCTATAGAAACAACACTCATAGCTAAAGGGAAGAAACCTGCAAATGCAAAAATAATTTGTAAAAAAAAATAAAACTAATAATTACCATAAATCTAAAACAATTCATGAAACTGATACTAAAAGTCAAAAAACTGATACCGAAAACCTGATACAACCATTATTAAAATATTGATAGACACGACATTATGCATATTAATCTTCATTCTAACACAACAAAGTAACGAACATTAACATATATTATGATACAAAGGAAATTCCAATACTACACAACTGTATTTCATACCATATATAAATATACTTGAAACTGATACTAACATTATACACAAGCTGATTCTAATCTCATGTTAACCAATATAAAATTATGATATCAAATACAAACTTACAATTCAATACAATGCAAATTCCGATACTACAAACTTGTTAACTGTAAACTATATATCTTAAAACTGATACCAACATAATACAAATTATGATAACAAAATAATATTAATGCTAATGCCAACTATTATGATCTCAATACAAATAAATCAAAACTGAAAACAAAGACATACCTTGATCACCATTTTTTGCAGTAACACCCATCAACACACCAGAACGTCCCTTCAAGTGAGTGGCATCTAAGAATATCATATGACGACAATGCTTGAATCCAAGTAAACAAGCACTAAAAGCAATAACACCCTCTCAAATTCATTACTACAAGGATCAACATCCAGTTCAACATAACTATCTGGATTAGACTTCTTCACTACTTCCAAATACCTACTCAAATCATTATAAGACAAAGCATCATTACCATGCAACTCCATTAATGCAAGTTGTTTCCCATGATAAGCATAACTGTAAGACAACTGAACATTGTATTCTCTTCTAAAATCAACTATAATATCATTAGGCTTTTTACTAGGACAATATCAATGATTTAACAAACGAACTAGATATATGTAGATTATTCACATTTCTAACAACAGCTCCACAAGAATGATCAGCAACCATATTTCTAACAAAAAACTTCTTCAAATCTCCAGAATCACAAGAAGCATGGACTTTGAAATGACAACCATCCTTATATGAAGAGCAAATTACAGTAACTCTTGTAGCGCAATTCTTTAAAAATACTAATTCATATCCTTTTTGAATTTGATACACCATCAAAAATTCTCTAAAATGCTCAGCTCCCCCAAAACAAAAACCAGCAAAATCAAAAATGCATAATTTCAACCCTCTCCTCAACATATCTTTTAAATAACGTTTACCGTTAACAACAACATTTGAACATACAGATACAGTAGAAGATGAAGAAGCATGAGCATAAGATGAACTTGAAATAGAAGCGCCATCAACATATTTCAATTCAGAACCCTTAACCTTAAACCAAAGAAAGAACTTTTCTTGTATAACTGAAAACAAATTATGCTCTGAATATCAGAATCAGTATCAATCATAATAACTTTGTCCTCAAGTATATAAGAAATCTGAATAGAAGAAGGAGTTAATTGAGACCAACATCGACATATCTCATTCTTCAAATCATAGAAAGAGCAATCGATAGACAATCGAGTGCTAAAAGTGTTATTATTCAACATAAACAGACAAAGAAGACTGTTATCCCCACTGCCAAAAAAAAAAAATTAGTACAAATATGTTCAATGTAGAACATTAATTATTCAATTTCACAAAAATGATACCTACCGTATACAAAACTGATACCTAGTTACTGATAATAAAAAAATGATATTAAGAAAACATAAAAATGATACCCAAAAACTGAAACTAAAATATGATACTTTTACACTCTATCACAAATTTATATACAATCTAAGCAGTAATACTTTTCCAATCATCCCAATATTAATGCACGAAAATGCAAGATAAATAAAATGAAAGCAAATTAAAATACAATTTGTCATAGACGAACGAACAAACAATGAGAACAACAACACTGCATATCATTTGTAAAAATGATCACAATTACAAATTACGGCCAAATTTTTTTAAATCGAACAGAAAAACAACAAAAAATACAGTAATATAAGCATACCTAATTAATACAATTTGATGAAAAACGAGATCATGGTACAAATATGAAAAGAACGAGATCAACAAAACGCACGGAAGGAAAAAATGATCGATGAAATACCATTAGCAGAAGGATGAAATTCAAATAACCGAACGAAATAGATCAATATTTTTATTTCGAGACAGAAATTTGATCGGGATTGAAAAATCTGATCGCAACTGAAAATTTTGATCGAAAGAAAGAAGAAGAAGAAGCGCGCAAAAGTGGGCTGAAAATAAAAAACGATAATTTATCCTTTAGAGAAAATTATTACCGGGTTGTCCTACATTAACAAAAACCCTAAAACTGTGTTTTAGGAAAATTTCATGTTTACCTTATATGCTTAACTAATATGTAACCACTCTCACCAATTTCAAATTCCATCAATGCCCATGAGTGAAGAGTGCCTAACCCAAGTCTACTCATGCATGTCCCAATTCATACAAAATATGCACCATCCTGTTCTTCCCCATAGCCAAGCATGCAACGTAACGTTAGCGCCTCTTTTCCTTCTCATGCCTAATACTTATTAACGCTTACATACCTGTATTTATTTATTTTTTCTTTTCTTCATACGTGCATCTCTTCTCCAATACTCTATGCATGCATGCGTGCACGAGAATCTCCTTCAGCATAGCATTCACACACGCATAAACAATTTCATGAAATCACTCTCACTTTATACGTTCATTTACTAACACTTCCTAACCAAACTTTTCAAAGCCAAGCAAGGGCTAACATGTTGTGCCCCTCCTATTCACAAACCTATACACCACACTTTTATCAGGCCACACTTTCCCATGCATTCCACCATGTAACTCCAACCCAGAACTTTCCTCCTTCACGTCATTTGGTCACCACGACCTCTACAAGCCATCATTTCGAGTGCAACTAAAATGAAAAATGTAGATCTCCTCACCTTCTACAACTTTCATACTGATAACTTGACTAATTCTTATTATAGAGGAAGTTATGTGAATTATTAAAATAAGAGTAAAATGGAAAATTCTGTTACAGTTGCATTAAAAATGGCCCATGCGCAATATTTTCATAACCGGACCGTGAATCAAACCGTGAGGACTCAAGATTTGAGGTTTTGAAGGTTCGACCGGTCGAACCGTCAAGAACCACACATACTTTTTTTTGAAAATTAATACATTTAAATGCAACGTATCAACAATAAGTACACAATAAATTAGCATCTTCAATAAATATATACGATATTAATTCATAATCCACACATTAATTCAAATATGAAAAATTAAAAAAAAAAATATTACACTAGCTGCACTAATTACGAATATAAAACGGACGGAGATTTGAAAATATATTTTGAAACGAAGAAATTATGCATATGAGAGGGTTCAACGGGGTTCAAATGAAGGGTTAAACCGTCAATTCAAAGGTCGAACCAAGTTTCTTACATGAAGAAGGTTTGATTGAGTTCTCGGTCTTTGACCCCACGGTTCGGGGTTATTCACGGTTCAACCGCGAGAGAGTCGGGTTATGAAAACTATGCCCATGGGTGTACAATGGAAAAATGAAGAAGTGTTCTCTCTTTTAGTTTCATGCATGAATTCTTCTGCGTAGAAAAATGTATTCATTTTTTATTTTTTTGAGACCTCTCCCTTAATACTCAACTCGTCCAGCATGCAATCACGTTAGATAACCTTAGTCACAAACATGAAAACTAAACAACATGTCTCTCCACCATGTTTATCAAATTCAATGCCTTTTGCAAAATTATTCCCTTTCCTTTATGCTTGCACATATGACTTCACGGCAGGCACACACATGATAATATATGCATATACAAAAATATACACATGCACACACACCACTAGCACATTTCTTCCGTCTCCTTTTCTTATTTGCAAAGTTAAGCATTGACTAACGGAAAAAATAAGCTAAATTATTTAAAATTAACCAAATTAATTTAAACTAAGCTAATTTATAACTTAACTAATTTAAACTAATCTAAATTAACTTGCATAAAAATAAATGTCGTGAGTTATACACTCACCTTCGAGGATTAGAAAAACAAGCGGCGATACGGGTGCAGACACACGCACATGCACTAGAACAAGAATGGAGACGGGTGCCTTGGCGGAATGCTACCACGTAAGGAAAACTTTGCGTGGCGTGGGTTTTTTGCTGCTGGTCGTGAGCAGGTCGGTGCATAGGTTCGGTTTCGGGAATGCGAACATGGTGGTTCGACGGAGGAGAGGGGTTTGGCTGAGGAGAGTAGGGTGTAGCCGAGGGGTGCGGGCGTGCAGGGCTGGTGAGCTGGTCGTGGGTGGTTCCAAGGGAAGGAAGAGGTGTGATTCGGTGGAGAAATAAAATAAAGAAGGGGGAAAAGTTACATGGGTTTGGTTTAACGGGGAGGAGATTTAAGTGGAGATGGTGTTGATATATATATATATATATATATATATATATATATATATATATATATATATATATATATTCTCTTCAGCCAACGGCCTTCAGAAACAAAGAGAATGAGGAGCAGAAAGTGATAGAATATATTTATATATATTCTAGGTGTTTGAATATTTCCTGATATTACCTGCATTTATTCTCTGATATTTTCTGCATTTATTCTCTGATTTAACTTACTCTTTATTTGGGAAATATTTATTGAGTTACCTTTCTTTTAGAAAATCAGTTGATTTGATGATATCTTTATTTAGGAAGTATTTATTTAGTTACCTTTGTTTTAGCAAATCAATTGGCTAATTTGTAGCCTATCTTAACTCTTGTAAACCATATATATATGATTGAAAGTGGAATACAATGGCAAGCAAATTGATTTCTAAATAGATTTCTTTCATGGTATCAGAGCTATTCTCCTTACCCTAGCCTCATCTATCTTCTTCTCCGTTCTTCTTCTTCTATCTTTAATTCTTTTCCATGGCAGACTCATCCAAGTTTCATCCCGCACTCACCATCACTAATGTTAAATCTCTTATTCCCATAACATTAGACAATGAGCAAGCCATATATCATTTTTGGGCTACTCTGTTTACCAATCTTGCTAGGGTTCATGATCTTGACGATCACTTGGTTCCACCAACGAAGGAGAAGGCTATGGCTGCCTTTGTCCAGGCTAAGTCCTCTGATCCAGCACTTTGGAGGCATTTGGATGTCGTTGTCTTGCAATGGATTTACAGCACCATTTCTTCCGATCTTCTCCTCGCTATTCTAGAACGTAATGACACGACAGAGGGGGCATGGAACCATCTTAAAGCTCTTTTTCAGGACAACAAATCCTCTCGGGCTACCCATCTCGAGGAGGACTTTACAAATGCTGCTTTTGAGGCTTTCAACTTGATCGACAATTATTGTAATTATCTACAATCTTTGGCGGATAGTTTGCCTGATGTTGATGCTCTGGTGACAAATGGTCGTCTGGTTTTACATCTCACCGGGTCCTTACCAGAAGCGTATAGTGGTACGGTGGACTATATACAAAATCAAGAGCCTTTACCATCCTTTGAGAGTTGTCGTTCAAGGTAGAAAATGGTTAAGCGTACTATCAAGGCTCGTCAAGCTCGTGAAACTAGTGGTTCTGGGAGTTGGTTCAGTGGTGTTGCTATGGTTGCCATTGATTCATCTGCAAGCAAAAAACGCAACAACAATAATAAAAGGAGGAACAATT
Source organism: Allium cepa (assembly GCA_030765085.1). Taxonomy (NCBI): domain Eukaryota; kingdom Viridiplantae; phylum Streptophyta; class Magnoliopsida; order Asparagales; family Amaryllidaceae; genus Allium; species Allium cepa. The sequence continues at coordinate 664,743,787 of CM060945.1, forward strand.
TCAAAAACAATGGGAAGAAAAAGGTCCACCAAAGTATTAATGGGTCCAGTCCTAGTCAGCCGCCATATCAGCAGCACCAGTGGCAACCATGTCAGCAGGCCCCACCACCACAGTGGCAGCAGCCTGGTTGGGGAGGGTGGACTATTCCTCCTTGCCCATTTCCCGCATACTCTTGGCAGCCAAGGCCCAATCCAGCGGTCCAACGTCCCTCCTCTTATGGATCAGGCTTACTTGGGTCCAGACCTCAAGTTTTCAATGCAGTTGCTCCTCCTGCTCCTAGCTACATGCCCACCGACATTGAGGCCGCTAGCATGCTCTTTCGTTCTCTCAACCAAATGGGAACTACTACATGGATACTGGTGCTACATCTCACATGACAGTGGATGCAGATATTCTCTCTTCTTATTTCAATTCAAGCAATAAGCATCATAACATTGTTGCTGGTAGTGGTCATTTGATTCCAATTATTGGTCATGGTCGCACTACATTACCTCCACCTTATCCACCATTTACCCTAAATAATGTGTTACATGCTCCTAGGCTCATTAAAAATCTAGTCTCTGTTCGTAAATTCACCATAGATAATATGGTTTCTATCTCTTTTGACCCTTTTGGTTTCTCTGTTAATGACTTACAGACCGAGAACAGACTAATGAGATGTGATAGCACTGAGGGCTTGTTTCCACTTTTCTCTAACTCTCAAGCCATTTCTTCCAACAGCCATTCTACTTTTACTGCTTTGCCGTCGAATATTTGGCACAATCGTTTAGGTCATCCTGGCGATGATATTCTTAAGTCTCTTTGTAGTAAAAAGTTTATTGATTGTAATAAGGTTTGTAAAACTTTCTGTTCTTCTTGTCGTCTTGGGAAAAATTCTAAGCTACATTTTTATGATTCGGTGTCATATACTTTTCTTCCGTTTGATATTATTCATAGTGATCTTTGGACTTCTCCTATTGTTAGTACTTCCGTCCATTGTTATCATGTTATTTTCTTGATGACTATAGCAAATTTTTGTGGACCTTTCCTATTGCAAAAAAAATCTCAGGTCAAACAACTTTTCTTAGCATTTCATGCTTTAGTCAAGACACAATTTGAACGTAATATTAAGACTTTTCAGTGTGGCAATGGTACGGAATACATTAATTGCACTTTTAAGAATTTTTTTGAGCAACATGGTATTCTTTTCCGTCTCTCATGTCCTCATACATCTCCTCAAAACGGGAAGGCCGAAAGACACATAAAAGCCATAAATGATATCATCCGGACTATTCTTGCTCATGCATCTATGCCACTCTCCTTTTAGCATCATTCTCTCTCCATGGCTACATATCTTCTCAATATCCATCCTTCCAAGGTATTGAATTACCAATCTCCCGCTCAAATCCTCTATCAAAGTAATCCGGATTATTCAGGTTTGCGTGTTTTTGGTTGCTTATGTTTCCCATTATTCCCCTCTTCTACTATTCATAAGTTACAAGAAAGGTCGATTCCTTGTGCTTATTTAGGTCCGGCTCCTAATCATTGTGGCTCCAAATGCTATGACATGTCTAGTGGTAAAATCATAATTTGTCGTCATGTTCGTTTTGTTGAAACAGAATTTCCATTCTCCAAACTCCACAAAATAAAACCTTCGAATTATGATTTTTTAAATGAAAATATTAATCCTCAATTAATAGATCATTTATCTCAAAATACCACACCACAAAATATGCATCTTGGCCCAACAACATTGCCCAACGACTCGTCCTCTCTTCCTCAATCTGGGTCACAGTCTCACACAGGCCTAGATTCCACACCTTCCACTGCTGCCCATACTCGGTCCTCTATTTCCTCCTCTGACCCATCCTCTCTTCCCCACAGTCCAACCCCGTCTATGACCTCCCCTACTTTGACCATTCCTCACACCACCCCAATGCCTCCCAACCCCATTTCAACTCGCATGACCACTCGTGCATCAAATGGCATTTTTAAACCCAACCCCAAATACTTTTCTAATTACCATACTACCACCACTACAGATATTTCTCCTGTTTCGAAAAATCCTCTTAGTGTGCTTAGTGACCATAATTGGAAAAGTGCAATGTTGGATGAATTTAATGCTTTAATTGACAATAAGACTTGGGAGTTAGTGCCTAGGCCGCTTAATGTTAATGTTATTCGGCCTATGTGTATTTTTCGTCATAAATATAAGTCTGACGGTTCTTTTGAGCGTTATAAAGCTCGTCTTGTAGGTAATGGAAACATACAGAAATAGGGCATTTATTGTAATGAAACGTTTAGCTCCGTGGTTAAATCGGTCACTATTAGAGCGGTTCTCAGCATTGCTCTTTCTAAATCTTGGCTCATTCATCAAATGGATGTCAAGAATGCTTTCTTGCATGGTCATCTCAATGAAGCGGTTTATATGCATCAACCCATGGTTTTTTGTAACAAAATTTATCCGAATCATGTTTTCCTTTTGAAGAAATCTTTGTACGGATTAAAATAGGCTCCTCGAGCTTGGTACCAAAGATTTGCTGATTTTGTTGCTACCATTGGGCTCTCTCATAGTACATCAGATCACTCTTTATTCATCTACAAGAATGGTTCTGATATTACTTATATTATGTTATATGTGGATGACATTATACTTACAGCTTCTTTTGATCGTCTTCGTAAGTATATTATGACTCTCTTAGCTTCTGAATTTGCTATGAAGGATCTAGGTCCTTTGAGTTTCTTTTTGGGTATTGCTGTCACTCATCATGCCTATGGTCTTTTCTTATCTCAGACACAGTATGCTGCAAAAATTATTGAACGTGCCAGAATGTCAAACTGTAGTTCATGTTCTACTCCTGTTGACACTAAGTCCAAACTAAGTGCCATCGCAGACACTCCTTATAATGATCCGACTAAGTACCGTAGTCTTGCAGGTGCTCTTCAGTATCTTACATTCACTCGGCCAGACATTTCCTATGCCATGCAGCAGATCTTCCTTCATATGTATGCCCCGCTCATTATGAAAACTCTTAAGCGTATCATACGCTATCTCCAGGGTACCCTTTCTCTTGGTTTCCACTTGTACAAATCCAATATTAATCGTATTATTTCATATACATATGCAGATTAGGGTGGTTATCCTGACACTCGTCGTTCTACCTCTGGTTATTGTGTATTCCTTGGAGATAATTTGATTTCTTGGTCTTCGAAATGGCAACCTACTCCTTCCTATAGTAGTGCTGAAGCGGAGTACAGGGGTGTTGCTAATGTTGTTTCTGATTCGTGCTGGATCAGAAATTTGCTTCTAGAGTTGCATTGTCCTATTCAAATGGCTACTCTAGTTTATTGTGATAATGTGAGTGTTGTATACTTATCCGGAAATCCTGTTCAGCATCAACGCACTAAACACATTAAGATGGATATTCATTTCGTCCGTGAGAAAGTAGCTCGTGGTGAAGTGCGTGTGCTTCATGTACCATCCCATTACCAAATTGCTGATATTTTTACAAAAGGGCTTCCGCGCGTATTATTTAATGATTTCAGGGACAGTCTAAGCATATGAGAACCTCCCGCTTCGACTGAGGGGGTGTGATAGAATATATTTTACATATATTTTATGCGTTAGAATATTTCCTGATATTACCTGCATTTATTCTCTGATATTTCCTGCATTTATTCTCTGATTTGACTTACTCTTTATTTGGGAAATATTTATTTAGTTACCTTTCTTTTAGCAAATCAGTTGATTTGACGATATCTTTATTTAGGAAGTATTTATTTAGTTACCTTTGTTTTAGCAAATCAATTGGCTAATTTATAGCATATCTTAACCCTTGTAAACCATATATATATATATATATATATATATATATATATATATATAGTGATTGAAATTGGAATACAGTGGAAAGCAAATGATTTCTAAATAGATAGAAGATGGATGCACAGAGGTATTTAATGTAGCAATTAATTCTTGAGGCTGTGCACACAAAGTTAGTCGGCTAGGAAAAGAAGTGAAAGCAACGAAGTGAAATGAAAAGGTTTAGGACACTCTCATGGACCGCTATCTCGACCACTTAGCGTTTTACAACAGAAGCCAAAATATGAAAACAAAGATACCGAGGAGATCAGCATGCGAGACGAATCCAATGATGTAATAAAATCTGTTTTATGACATTCATAACAAAATTCCATCTGTCGTCAGTTATTCCGCTTTGAATTTGAACGGCAACGACAAATCATGATAAATGGGGCTACAACGAACTTTGCTGTTTTAATCAGAAAATATTTTAGGTCATTTCTATGCAAAAATATATTTAAAATTTGATAATTTGTACCCAAAAATATGTTGACCGAGTTTCAAACAAATTTTAACATTAAATAAATTTCGTTGGCCTCATTTCAATGGATGCATTTCAAATATCTAGCTTCCGCTGTCAAATTTTATTGTTAAAATAAATTTTATCTCAAAATTTTCGTTTAAATTCTTGTTTAAATTGTTGAAAAATTCAGGTTGTTACAATCTCCCCCCACTCAAAACTTTCCGTCCTCGAAAAGAGCGGAATAAGAGAACGAAATGACAAATAGAAAAATAAAAAATTTCTTTTATAACAAAATACTTTTATATCGAAATAATTTTATATGGAAAATACTTTTGATAACTCGATGTTTCAACAACTTTATCCTCGTTCTAACAGAATCTGGCAATACGTTGATCAGATGTAAGGCTAGAAATCTCTAAGTACTTAGTAGACCTGTTTCAACACCTAGTGAAAATACTTGAAAACTTTTAAACATATATGGAAAGTACAATCCAATCACTGAAATCAAATGAACGAGATCGTCGTGGAATGTAGTTCCAAGGTCGCTCTCTCGCTAAGTCGAGAGGACAGAGTGATGCGGCCTTAGGCGACTTTAGGAAGTCACTGTCCCACGTCTTACGTCATGACGTCCAAAACAACCGTAGTCGCAGATGCACAATGGTTTCGCCTGGGTCCTCCAGGTAACATCCGTCCTTCTGAGCAATCACTGCTTTAAGAATTACGCTATGCAAAACAATTGCATGGATCGTAGTCTACTTAACAGTAACATCTGTGGTTAAGTCGCTATCACCCACAGACTCAAGGCAATCATATGTCCCCTCGAATTACGCCATGTGGACCGCAGAAACACAAAGATTTTGCCCGGTTCCCCTAGAAAACATCCATACCACAGAGAAATCGCTCTACTCAGGTGGATTACATCGAAAACGACCATAGATCGTAGTTACACAATGGTTACGCCTAGGTCGCCCGAGTAGCATTCATAACCGTAAGCCTTCACAACCATGTGAATTTCTCTATGCAGCCAAGTCAAAGGAAACTCATGAGTATTATTTTCGGACAACCTATATCGATTAAGGCCCATTTATGGATGCACCTAAGTCCATCTGGAATCAAATCAAAGAATCAATAGAATGTATCCACAATGTGGCCACAAAGTATATAGTCAGCAGAAGACTCTTCCCATAACTTCAATCTAAAAATGTATCTCATGCTACATATAATACCTTTTCAAATCATCAATTTTGAATATATCATTCTTATATAATTTCGTTATATATAAGATCATCGCTTTTCTGATTGAGTACCTTTCTAAATCAATAGTTTTCGAACTAACTTCATACTTATACAGTTCATTTTATATAAGTTCGAAACCTTCCAAATCAATTTTTTTCTTTTATTTTAATCAAAGGTTCTCAAAATCAATCAACTTCCAATATCATCCCAATTTAAGCTTCAATGTCACCTATGATTTCCACAATCATTTTTCAGATTGAATTTCATTCAATATTCATATATTTTAAAATTCCAATCATTGGTTTTCAAAATTTACTTCAGTTTCATATTTACATAAAGTCATATCTATATAAAATCTACTTCCTTTCTAAAATCACTTTATAAGTAACTAAGTTTTAAATCAGTGATTTCTTTTCAAAATCAAATACTTTAACAAAAATCTTTATACATAAATAACATTATTAATTATTACTATTATTATGATTATTATTTTTATGATTATTATTATTATTATTTTAGTTCATAAACATTTCTCAAATAACATCATTATAAAACTTTTCAAAACTAGATTTCATAGTTGCACATAATTAAAATTTGCCTTCAAAATCATTTTGCAAATAAATAAGGTTTTATAAGTATTTATAGTCTAAAGCATTTCTTAAAACTCAATTTCATTTAAAGCAGTTCAAAACCAATTTCCGCTTTTTGTAATACAAAATAATCTCATTTATTTTACTTATCAAAATATTTGACATTTTAAAACTTATCTAACTGCTATTTACCTTTATTTTAAAATTTTCAAAACTAAACTCTCATATAACTTTCCAAAATAATTTTATACTTTTCAAAAATGCTTAGCTTTAAGATTTAATTCTCACTTTGGAAGTGTTCGACTATTCAAAACAGTCAGAAAAGTCAAATTCCAATTAGAAACTAGAAATCAGCAATCAATAATCTCAACGAGATGCAAAATCATTCCATCAATCGATCCCAATGCATAGGGCATAAGTGTTCATAGAATCATTCAATCTGAGAACTCGAGAATCGAACACCGGGTTCATTTCAAATAGATATATACGTATATCTTTCGAATTTCAAATCATACTTCAGGGATTTGAATCAAAATCAATCGTGTAGCAAAGCTACTAAACTGACCTTTCTCCGACTTTTGAAACTCAAAAATGAAGGTCGATGATGCGGTCGTCCTTATCGAAATTATTCTTTAGCAGTAGAAGTGAGTTCTAGACTTTTTTTATTTCCTTTGAAAGCATTTCTTATTCGAAATAATTCCTTTCAAATAGTATAAAAAAAATTCAAAATCTGAAATCAATTTTAAGAATCCGGAATTCAAATTCTCAAATTTTCAGTTTGAATTTCTTTTTAGTCTTAAATCATATTTATATAAATCATTTCTCCTATAGAATCATTTCACAATTTTATATGTTTTCTTATATTGAATATACAACTTTTAATCAACTAGATTTTCCATATTATTATCAACGTTTTATTAACAATTGGTATTTATTCAACAAATTTGTTATAGATATTTTGTTTACAATACTTTCCCAAGGGATTTCAAAACACACTAAACTTCATCCCTCCTAAATTTCTTCTTCCATTATGGATAATCTCAAGCTTCTTATCATATGAAAAAGCAGTAAGAGCTTAATTGTACATATCATTAGTTCTGACACATCGACAACCACTAGAACTAGGATACAATAGGATTTTATTTTATATAACGTAGCAATTACTATGGATACCACATACATTTCTCCTGGTCCTCACTTTTGCAAGAAAAATGCTTCGGTATTTATTCTTCCAACCGGTGCTTCAACGGGCCCGGTGCACTCTACATCAATCCCCAACTATTACATTTCCTACAAAAGTACAACGTACTTCCGCCTTCCCTTATGATCTTGGGGTATGCAGCTCGGTCTGGGCGCAATAGAGCATGCCTTCTACGTTGTCTTTCAGAACAATTTCCGGCTATGTGTCCAGTGTGACGACCCAGAATTTTGGACAATTTAAATTAGGATATTTAATTGATTTTAATATTTAAAAGTTAGTTTGTAACTTAAATTTCAAATATCACCATTATTTGGAAATTTAATTATTTGATTTAATTACTGGAAATTGGGTCAAATGTTGAATCTGGAGTTTTAAGCCTGTTAAAAATAATTTAAGGGTTTGTAAAATTTATATCGCTAGTAAGGAAGATAGTAAAAGTGTTGAAATTGAATTTGGGAATGATTTGTTAAGTTTTGAAAATATATCGTTTAAATTGACGTTCAAAAATAGTCATCGAAGGCACAGTCTTGGAATTCGACGAAACCAGTTCCGTTGGATCCTTAATATTATATTATTATCGGATTTCAATTTACGTAACATTTGAAGTTGTTGTGTGATCATACGATAAATAAACGCTCTGAAATTTATATCGAAAATTCAATATAATAATTGGTTCAAAAGCTATCTTCTCCATACGATCGAATTAGGAATCGAAACCTTTTCCATTGCGTTCGAAATAGGGGTATAACATTATAAACGCCTAGCGGCACGCATCGATAAGATGTCAAGATTTTAAGCTGTGAATTCAAGACAATTTAAATTTAAATTCAAATTTAAATTAATATATTGTTGACCAGTCAACCCTTCCATTCAGTTGTTTTTCTATCCCATCGATCATTACTCGTTTCACTCAGATCACAGTAATATTCCTTCTAAGCACGCTTCCCCTTCAATTTCGTTTTCCTCCTCCTTTTTTTATATACAGCCGAAAGCTTTCCATCAAAAATAAAAATAAAGATAAAAGAAAGGCTATTTGAAAAAAATGGCGGACCTCATTCTTCCTCCTTTCAAAAATCGAAATCACTGCCACTTTTCCTCAATCGAAATCAGATTCGATTCAAAAAAAGAGGGAGGGTACGCTCGCGTAATCGATTCGCAAGCGACTGGTGGATGAGTTTCGGCATCAAGCGGCGGCGCTAGGGGCCGCGACTACGTGGAGCATCGCGATTGGAAGTTAGTCTCACAATTTGCTGTGTATTTTTCCATGGGGACGAGCGACATCAGTGGCTCATCGTGAGTGTTCGAGAGTGAAACGTAGCTGAGCACGAGTGTGGTGCTCATTCATTTTGGAAGCGGTGTGGAGGTGAGGTTGCGATGGCGGCGACAAGATAGCGACGGCTTCGATAAGGCGACGCGTGCGCAACCAAGGGCATCGGGCTGGGTGTGCTCTAGTCAGGGCAGTAAGGTATTTGCAGTTATTTATTTCTATTTAAATTTGAATAATTACATAAGTCAAAAAAATATGTAATATATATTTTTGAACCTGCTATAAGTTTGAATAGGGGTTTACTTTAAGTCCTGATTTGTAGATATAATAACAGTAAACAGAAATGAATATATGAAGATAAGATTTGGGAAAATAGGAACTTTAAAATGGTAATATAAATTATTTTTATAAGTGTATATATATAGTTTCAAATATAAGATTTTAAAAACATATATTAAATGTTTGAAGAGTTTATATAAAAACAAGTTTTTAAAATCTATATATTATTTTATAAGTATATATATGAAGTTTCAAAGATAAAAATGTAATTAGGGTGCTTAATTTATTTAATAGACTTATTTAATTATTTAGTTATTAAATATTTCAAGGGAAAATTAGTTTAAATCAAATTATAAGTTAAAACTAAATGAGTATATGGTTGTTAATTGTTTGTCTAATTCAAATATTATAAACCATATAATGTTTATACAAGGCCTAAAATCGTGAAGAAATCAAGCTGGATTGGAAATAAATTGCATACAAAATCAAAGGTGAGTTAATCTCACTCTTCTAGATTGCTATTTAAATTTAAATGGTTAAATTTAAATAATTGGTTGAATGATTGAAATAATTTGATGTGCTATATTATATATAGTAGTATATAGTACATAATGGAGTGATTGATTTTCCGCATTATATAGCGGATGAGACCCTATGCGTCACATAATAGCGGATGATATTATATAATCCCATATACCTCGATATCCACCTCGAAGTGGAATTGGTATTTTATGTTGTGCTAACATCTATGGATGTAGGAAAACAGATTGGAGGGATCCAACTGGATTCCTCAAAATTATTTAGATTGTTTAATATTCTGTGTTACGAATATGTGATATTCTGTGATGAATATTCTTGATAATTGGAATATTGAATGTTATGGTTTGCTTGAATATATTTCGGTACACCGAGTTACCAAAATATATAGAATTGGATTTTCGAAAAGAAAATAAAAGAGTGAATTTTTAAGTAAATAATTATAGAGAATTTGAATAAATTTAAGAATGAATTGGAAAAGAATAAAAGTGTTTTTAAAATTCTAATAAATAAGTTCCGAGTATGAAAAGGGGATTTTGAATAAACAGAGTAATAATGAATTTTAAAAACTTAAGTGATGTTATTTAAAGGAATAAATAATTTATTTTAAATTTAAAGGTTTAAATTTATTTGAAAGGATAAAGAAGAAATTTGGGAAATATGAAATTGGTATTTTCAGTTAAAAGATTTTAAATCATATGAAGAAATAAATCTGAAGTCAATGGGTTTTGAAATAAATGAGTAAGTAAAGGAATTTATTTCAAAATGGAGTAAATTGGAAATCGATTTGGAAATTTATTTAAGTGTTTGAAATTGGAAATTTAAAGGAGAATGTGACTATGAAATTTATAAACTAGGTTATAAAAGTGAAGTAAGATATCAGTGGATATTGAAGAATAAATTCACGATGGGAATTTATTAAAGGAATAGGAAAATTTGTTCAAAAATAAATAGTGATTTATTTTTAAAGGATGTGAAGAGAAGTATATTTCCATGGATAGCCAAGTACGTTTTCAAAGCAAATTTTAAAGTATAAGTTAAAAAGTTTTAAACTTGTTTGAAAGCATGTTTTAGAAAATTTATTATTTTAAATGTTCAAATTTTAAAGTAAGTATTTTTAAAATTTATCTTAGTAGTAATTATTTAAAGGTGACTTGGTATTTTGATTTAAAAAGAGAAAATCTAGTTTTATATTTTATAAAGTAGCTTTATTTTAAATATTCTTAAAAGTATATATTTTTAATAAAGAATTAAAGTAGTTTTTTATTTAAATGTTAAAGTATGTTTTAAAATATAGTGTTTTAAATTATTTTAAAATCTAAAGTGTCTGTACTTAGTGATTTCAGTGGAAATTGAAAATATTTGGGGAATGTATTCCGTGAGAGGAAGATGGTTTGAAAACTGTTTTCAAAAAGGTTTGAAAGTGGAAATATATCTTGTGAAGACATTTTGAGATTAATAAATAATTTGGTAAAATTATTTATGTTTGATGGTTGTTTGTGAATGTTATTTGATAGTTAAAAATTCGACAATCAATATTAGCCAAATGCGCCGATCATTTCGAAGAGACCTGGATCGGGATTTATTTCTTGAAAACCACTTCGATCCAATTTGAACGTTTTCGTGTGGAAAACAAGAGTTTGGATTCAAAGGTGGAGCGGTGAAGTGCAAGGGCTAGTCACTGCTAATCCTGAGGTGATTCCAAAATGGATGTAATAGGAGTAGTGCCTTTGGTTCCGGTCGAACCCGGAACGGACTTGTATGGATGAATGCATTCGAATCATCGTCAGGTGGACGATGGGCATTCTAAGTGAAACATTCTAAAAAGGTAACGCTTACGCTCAAGCCTCATCAACCGGGAATGACTAAAAATCAGGGGATATGCAGCAAGGCTAAGTGGGTAGCGCCCATTAGGGTGAGGTCATCCCTGTCTAGATGTCTCTTTTTATTCGGCTTAGTGGTGCAGTTGCTGATCCCAACCGTGGGGCGATCTTACTCGGGATTATCCAGTAAGGGGTAGTCTCGGTCTTGTGTTGTAGGGGATTGAGAGTAATCCTCGGTACGGTGACCTAGGCCACGTACTGTGGTAGGTGGTACCCCAGTGCCTAGTCATTAGTTGGAAGTCCATTCTCCCTACGCGCCTTTTACGACTTTTGTTTGTATAACCCACTTTATGGCTAGTATGCTGGAATTTAATCATGTAACAATTTCAGCTATTTTAATAAGTATTTGTGTATAGACACTATTATAATATCAGAGGATTTTATAAGAAATGTTTTAACTATCGTAAGGTAAAAACCCAACATGTTTATTTGTGGCGTGGTCTTACGAGATGCTTTTGTTTTCAAAAGGATTTTTGAAACTTTAATAATCAATTTGAGTGTGGTTTCTCACACTGGTATTCCAGACCGACTCGGATGTTATTTAAATATAATACTCGGGACAGACCGAGTATTATAGGATACAGGAAAGGATGTTGTGAAGCTCAGGAGACGAGCTGGATGGCGATACATACTTCCGTATTTGTGTTAAATACTTTGTTGTGTATTCAGATTGTGAGGACAGGTTATGATTACTATGTATTGTGTGTTATGTATACTCTGATGATGTAATGTATAAACAGATATATTTTTCCTTTGTGTAAAGATCAGTTATTATCTATTATATTTTATTCCGCTGCGATGGTTATATTCTGATGTTGTTATCTATTTTCTTCTTCTACCTCTTCTTCTTTAACCCAAATGGTTCGTATTTCTGTTCATCTTGAGTTGATTGATGGAGGATAGTGTCGACTCAAGGGGTACGAAACTGCGGGCTGTTACACTTGGTATCAGAGCTTAGGTTGGTGATAACCTTAGCTCTGGTGGGGATTACTCATTGAAAATAGAGTCTGTAGTACTCTAGAATGAGTTTGAGCGTATTTGTTAGTGAATATAAATTGTTTTAATATTATGTTGACTTATCGGTTGGGTGGAATATGAATTCTGGTCGAGTAAGTTGGCCGCTGTTCGACAAGAGTTCATAAACACCTGACACGATAAATTGACATGATATTATTTTAAAGGTGGGTGAATAAAATAGTTTTACCCAAAATATATATTGATATAAAAGAAATATTTCCTTAAATTGTTATATAACTTGGATGTTTGGATGATAATATTTTAAAAACAAATAAGATTATAAAAATTTAAATGACTTATATGATCAAATAGGAATTTGTATGAGCATAAATTATACAAATGAATTATAGTTAAATTTTGATTTAAGTCAAAATCTAAAAATTTAAAACCCCGGCGATTTTGGAAGTGTTTTTCGAAGTGTTTTGAAGACAAATAGTAGCATTATTATTTTGAAGGTATTTCTGAAAGGAAGTTGTTTCAAATAAATTTTGGGAAGGGATATAGCATTGAACTCACTTTAGTCGCTGGAAAATAATTTCAGTGATGACTGCAGCATCATCGATGTTCATTTTCGAGTTTCTAAGTGACGGGTTGCTGCCAAATTGATTTGTTCAGAAGAACTAGTTTGTTTTTGAAATTTCAAAGGAAATTTGTTGGGGATAAAAACCAGGATTGGTTTAAAATTTTGAGAAATGTGATTTTGAGATAATTTCAAAATAATTTGAAAACCAAAAGCCAGGTGTTTAAAATCTTGAAATCCTTATTTAGACAATTTAGAGATCATCAGGAGATGAGTTATAAACTTATAAATGGTAAATGATTTTGATGGGGAATATGAGGATTGGATTTTGGAATTAAAATTTAAAGGTGAAAGTTAAAAATGAGGATTTAACTTGGATTAAGATTAAACTTTGAAATTTAATTGATGATTGGAAGAAATAAATTAGTAAATCTTGAATGTGATTGGAATGGGAAAATAAAAATTAAATTTGGATTGAGAAATAAAATTAATTAGAATTAAATTAACTTAAGAAAAGTTAATAATAATGAATTGGATTTGAAATAAGTTGAAAAGAATTGGAATAAAATTAAGTCCTTGCTTAACAAAATTCAAAGAATGGTATGTAGCTAGATTTAACTGGAGTTAGGTTGGAATAAAATTGAATTTAAATAAATTCAGTTGAGCTATAGATAATATTGAATGGAATAAAATTCTTACTTAAATAAATAAGTGTAAACTAAGTAAGTGTTGAATTGTAATAAATAAGCTTCTGAAGCTTATAAAAGAATTGAAAAGCATTGAAATAAAAATATATATAGTCTCTAGTTAAAACTGAAATGTGAATGTGATTGACTGTAAATGGATGGAGAAGTATGAATATTAATAAGTGAGCAGCTTATAAAAATGTAAAACAGGAATCAACAAGACGAAATAAAAGTGTTAGAATTTTGGAAAATGAAAGAAAATCCAAACTGCAATGAAAAAAAAACGAAAATTGAACTCAGGAAAATTTAGTGAAGTGATTTTTTTGTAATAAAATCGAATATTGATTTAAAAGTTGGAAGTAAGCTAATTAGCTAAATAAATTATTTGATAGAGTATGTTAATAAAATTTAACTTGGTTAAATAAGATGGATTGCAAGTTAATAATGAAGTTTGGAAGTAAACTCGAATTATAAATAGAATTCGACTTGGATTGATAATGAATTAAAATAAGTGGAGATGTTGTAAAAATAAAATGGAATTGGATTATAATAGAAATGATTTGAGTTACAAATAAAATCCAATTCGAGTATAAATGAGTTAAGTATGTGCTTGGATATTATTTTGATAAATTGAGAAGGTGAATTAAATTAAATGGATGGGCTAACTGAATTAAATGGAATTTGATTGGATGAGAATCAAATAGAAGTGAACTTAAGTTTGAAGTTGGAATAAATTAAAGTAAATTAACTTAAGTTAAAATTTATCGAAACTTGGCTTCGAGGGAAGGGTGAAAGTTCAGTAAATAAAGTTTGGGTTAAATTAATTTGGAAAATGGTTATTGATATAAGCATTGAATGTTGTCAAGCTCAATGAAATGGTTTTAAAATGAAATCAATGCGGAGATGAGATGAAAGGCAAATGTATGGTTGGTGAATAAACTAGAAATGGGATGGAATTTAAAGTAAAATGAGTTGGAATTAATTGGATGTGGATAAAAACTAAAATAGATATTCTATTAAGTGAATATCGTCGAATTGCATAGAATAAATTAGTCATTCGACTTAAACGGAAGTTGAAAAAAACTCTATGGGTTGATAGAAGTAAATAAAATTGATTTTTGGAATCAACTGAAATAAATGTGAGTTGTTGGGTTAAAAATGAATCGAATGTAAGAAACTGATTTGTAAACCATTAAAATTGAATGAAATGGCACATTAGTTGGTTGAAAACAATTGAATTAGTTTTGAAATCATATAAATTGCTCATGGAAAGTGTTTGGTGCATGTTGCTTATGAAATGCATGTGTTTAGCTATTGAAAGTAAGTGAAATATTAATAAATTTCGTATATTTGGTACTTACATGTTTGAATTGAGTAAGTACAGGTACCGGGAAGCCGTTTGGCTGGATTTGGACGCGCTAATTGCTAAAATAATAAGCCGCTTGCTTAAAAATGCTAAATAAAGGTACGCCTCTGCAATAAAAATAGGAAATATGAACTGTTTTTGTTTTTCCGACCATGTGGGTCGATGTATATATATTTATATCTCTTGTCAAATTGCAAAAGCTCCTCCGTACAAAATAGACTCTGCCAAAAAAATTCGAAAATTTTGGGAGTTAGAAAATTTTTGTTAAGCGGCAAAACGATTTCAAATTGGAATTGAAATAAAAGGATTTTGGAAATGGAATTGAGGACAAATTGTTTTGGTTGAAACTAATTGTTTAGTTGGGACTAAAGGGTTATAAAAAGTGAATATGGGATTTTCACTAACTGTTTTTAGTAAGTTAGTGGGTTTGGGACATTCTTCTGCCTTAGTAATTTAGGGGACGAAATTCTTTTAAGTGTGGAAGGAATGTGATGACCCGAAATTTTGGACAATTTAAATTAAGATATTTAATTAATTTTAATATTTAAAAGTTAGTTTGTAACTTAAATTTCAAATATCACCATTATTTGGAAATTTAATTATTGGATTTAATTACTGTAAATTGGGTCAAATTTGAATCTGGAGTTTTAAGCATGTTAAAAATAATTTAAAGGTTTGTAAAATTTATATCGATAGTACAGAAGATAGTAAAAGTGTTGAAATTGAATTTGGAAATGTTTTGTTAAGTTTTGAAAATATATCATTTAAATTAACGTTTAAATAGCCATCCGAGGCACAGTCTCGGAATTCGACGAAACTAGTTCCATTGGATCCGTAATATTGCATTATTATCGAATTTCGATTTTTGTAACATTTGGAGTTGTTGTGTGGTCGTACGATATATAAACGCGCTGAAATTTATATCGCAAATTCAATATAATAACTGGTCCAAAAGCTATCTTCTCCATACGATCGAATTAGGACTCGAAAACTTTTCCATGGCGTTCGAAAGAGTGGTATAACATTATAAACGTCTAACGGCATGCATCGATAGAATGTCAAGATTTTAAGCTGCGAATTCAAGACAATTTAAATTTAAATTCAAATTTAAATTAATATATAGTTGACTAGTCAACCCTTCCATTCAGCTGTTTTTCTATCCCATCGGTCATTACTCCTTTCACTCAAATCACTGTGCTTTTCCTTCTCAAGTACGCTTCTCCTTCAATTTCGTTTTCCTCCTCATTTTTTATAAACAGCCGAAAGCTTTCCATCAAAAATAAAAATAAAAATAAAAGAACAACTGTTTGAAAAAAATGGCAGACCTCGTTCTTCCCCCTTTCAAAAATCGAAATCACTGCCCCTTTTTCTCAGTCGAAATCAGATTCGATTAAAAAAAAAAGAGGGAGGGTACACTCTCATAATCGATTCACGAGCGACTGGTGGATGAGCTTCGGCATCAAGCGGCGGTGCAAGGGGTCGCGACTACGTGGAGCATCGCGATTGGAAGTTAATCTCGCAATTTGCTGTGTCATTTTTCCAAGGGGACAAGCGACGTCAGCGGCTCATCGTGAGTGTTCGAGGGTGAAACGTGGCTGAGAACGAGTACGGCGCTCGTCCATTTTGGAAGCAGCGTGGAGGTGAGGCCGCGATGGCGGCGACAAGATAGCGGCGGCTTCGATAAGACGACGCGTGCGCAACCAAGGGTGTCAAGCTGGGTATGCTCTGGTCAGGGCAGTTTTGCAGTTATTTATTTCTATTTAAATTTGAATAATTACAGAAGTCAAAAATATATATATATATGTAATATATATTTTTGAACCTGCTGTAAGTTTGAATAGGGGTTTAATTTAAGTCCTGATTTGTAGATATAATAACAGTAGACAGAAATGAATATATGAAGATAAGATTTGGGAAAATGGGAACTTTAAAATGGTAATATAAATTATTTTTATAAGTGTATATATAGTTTCAAATATAAGATTTTAAAAATATATATTAAATGTTTGAAGAGTTTATATAAAAACAAGTTTTTAAAATCTATATATTATTTTATAAGTATATATATGAAGTTTCAAAGATAAAAATGTAATTAGGGTGATTAATTTATTTAATAAACTTATTTAATTATTTAGTTACTAAATATTTCGAGGAAAAATTAGTTTAAATCAAATTATAAGTTAATATTAAATGAGTATATGGTTGTTAATTGTTTGTTTAATTCAAATATTTATAGACCATATAATGTTTATACAAGGTCTAAAATTGTGAAGAAATCAAGCTGGATTGGAAATAGATTGCATAAAAAATCAAAGGTGAGTTAATCTCACTCTTCTAGATTGCTATTTAAATTTAAATGGTTAAATTTAAATAACTGGTTGAATGATTGAATTTATTTGATGTGCTATATTATATATAGTAGTATATTGTATATATTGGAGTGATTGATTCCCCGCATTATATAGCGGATGAGACCCTATGCGCCGCATAATAGCGGATGATATTATATAAACCCACATACCGCGATATTCCACCTCGAAGTGAAATTGGTATTTTATGTTGTGCTAACATCCATTGATGCAGGAAAACAGGTTGGAGGGATCCAACTGGATTCCTTAAAATTATTTAGATTGTTAAATATTCTGTGTTATGAATATTTGATATTCTATGATGAATATTATTGATAATTGGAATATTGAATGTTGTGGTTTGCTTGAATATATTTCGGTACACTGAGTTATCAAAATATATAGAATTGGATTTTTGAAAAGAAAATAAAAGAGTGAATTTTTAAGTAAATAATTATAGAGAATTTGAATAAATTTAAGAATGAATTGGAAAAGAATAAAAGTGATTTTAAATTCTAATAAATAAGTTCGGAGTATGAAAAGGGGATTTTGAATAAACAGAGTAATGATGAATTTTAAAAACTTAAGTGATGTTATTTAAAGGAATAAAGAATTTATTTTAAATTTAAAGGTTTAAATTTCTTTGAAAGGATAAAGAAGAAATTTGGGAAATACGAAATTGGTATTTTTAGTTAAAAGATTTTAAATCGTAATGAAGAAATAAATCTGAAGTCAATGGGCTTTGAAATAAATGAGTAAGTAAAGAAATTTATTTCAAAATGGAGTAAATTGAAAATCAATTTGGAAATTGATTTAAATGTTTGAAATTGGAAATTTAAAGGAGAATGTGACTATGAAATTTATAAACTGGTTTATAAAAGTGAAGTAAGATATCAGTGGATATTGAAGAATAAATTCACGATGTGAATTTATTAGAGGAATGGGAAAATTTGTTTAAAAATAAATAGTGATTTATTTTTAAAGGATGTGAAGAGAAGTATATTTCCCTGGATAGCCAAGTACGTTTTCAAAGCAAATTTTTAAGTATAAGTTAAAAAGTTTTAAAGTTGTTTGAAAGCATGTTTTATAACATTTATTATTTTAAATGTTTAAATTTTAAAGTTAGTATTTTTCAAATTTATCTTAGAAGTAATTATTTAAAGGTGACTAGGTATTTTGTTTTAAAAAGAGAAAATCTAGTTTTATATTTTATAAAGTAGCTTTATTTTAAATATTCTTAAAAGTATATATTTTTAATAAAGAATTAAAGTAGTTTTTTATTTAAATGTTAAAGTATGTTTTTAGAATATAGTGTTTTAAATTATTTTAAAATCTAAAGTGTTTGTACTTGGTGATTTTAGTGGAAATAGAAATATTTGGGGAATGTATTCCGTGAGAGGAAGATGGTTTGAAAACTGTTTTCAAAAAGGTTTGACAGTGGAAATATATCTTGTAAAGATATTTTGAGATTAATAAATAATTTGATAAAATTATTTATGTTTGATGGTTGTTTGTGAATGTTATTTGGTAGTTAAACAATCAACTCTCAATATTGGCCAAATGCGCTGATCGTTTCGAAGAGATCGGGATCGGGATTTATTTCCTGAAAACCACTTCGATCCGGTTTGAACGTTTTCGTGTGGAAAACAAGAGTTTGGATTCGAAGGTGGAGCAGTGAAGTGCAAGGGCTAGTCGCTACTAATCCTGAGGTGATTCCAAAATGGATGTAGTAGGAGTAGTGCCTTCGGTTCCGTCCGAACCCGGAACGGACTTGTATGGATGAATGCTTTCGAAACATTGTCAGGTTAACGATGGGCATTCTAAGTGAAACGTTCTAAAAAGGTAACGCTTAGCCTCAAACCTCATCAATCGGGAATGACTGAAAATCAAGGGATATGCAGCAAGGCTAAGTGGGTAGCGTCCATTAAGGTGAGGTCATCCCTGTGTAGATGTCCCTTTTTATTCGGCTTAGTGGTGCGGTTGTTGATCCCAACCGTGGGGTGATCTTACTCTGGATTATCCAGTAAGGGGTAGTCCCAGTCTTGTGTTGCAGGGGATTGAAAGTAATTCTCGGTACGGTGATCTAGGCCACGTACTGTGATAGGTGGTACCCTAGTGCCTAGTCATTAGTTGGAAGTTCATTCTCCCTACGCGTCTTTTATGGTTTTTGTTTGTATAACTCAATTTGTGGCTAGTATGCTGGAATTTAATCATGTAGCAATTTCAGCTATTTTAATAAATATTTGTATATAGACACTATTATAATATCAAAGGATTTTATAAGAAATGTTTTAGCTATCGTAAGGTAAAAACCCGACATGTTTATTTGTGGCGTGGTCTTACGAGATGCTTTTGTTTTCAAAAGGATTTTTGAAGCTTTAATAATCAATTTGAGTGTGGTTTCTCACATTGGTATTCCATACTGACTAGGGTGTTATTTAACTATAATGCTCAGGTCAGACTGAGTATTATAGGATACAGAGAAGGGATGCTGTGAAGCTCAGGAGACGAGCTGGATGGCGATACGTACTTCCGTATTTGTGTTAAATACTCTGCTGTGTATTCAGATTGTGAGGACAGGTTATGATTACTGTGTATTATGTGTTATGTATACTCTGATGATGTAATGTATAAACATATATATTTTTCCTTTGTGTAAAGATCAGTTATTATCTATTATATTTTATTCCGCTGCGATGGTTAGATTCTGATGTTGTTTTCTATTTTCTTCTTCTACCTCTTCTTCTTTAACCCAAATGGTCCGTATTTCCGTTCATCTTGAGTTGATTGATGGAGGATAGTGTCGACTCAAGGGGTATGGAACTGCGGGCTGTTACATCCAGTCTGCCTAAAGTGAAAGGTAATGGTTGATTGGTTGACTGAAATTGTGAGTGCGGGTTTCTTTTTCTTCACCTTTAGGCAGTGACTTGGAAAATGTCCCTTCTCGCGACATTTAAAATGGAGAATCTAAAATCGATAACACTGACTTCCTTTTTCTTTCCCTTATCTCTCTTCCCGCACATGGATGCAAAATGTCACTTTTCCTAACACCTATAACAGATGATATTATCATAAGGTCCTGGTTCTACTCTTTCCCTATACATCCTCTCTCGTTCCTCTATTGCTTCTTCTCATTTCTTACGGGCAAGTACTCTTCGTGCTCGACGTTTCGCTTTCTATTCTTAAGATTTTTCCATCCTTCAAGTGCATGAGGTATTCTAATGGGATATTCCTTGAAATCCGATGGTTCCTTACTTTAACAGGTCAGGCTTATAATATATTCAACTGTTCTATAAAAAAAAATCCGAGAGTTTATGTTATAATAAGTTAACAAAATACTAGTGCGTGTGTAATATAAATACGTTCTCTCAACTCTTAACTCATTGTAGGGTACTACTGACCCTATCTCTAACGAATTAATCCTAATAAAGCTAAGGTTCTCACTTAACCTCGCTCTGATATCAATTTTAACGACCTACATTTTTAAACAGTTCAAGTCGACAATAAACCACGCATATCCAACTCAAAATGTTTCAAAGATAGATTATCAATGGGTTTATTTTCAAAGAGATAAAGAAAGGAAGAAACAATAACAAAATCTCGCAGCGGAACGACAAAATATAATAATAATATGAATAGTTTACGAAGTTGTTTAACAAATATACATTTGATTTCCCTTATAAATATCAATTAGAGTTATAGAATATTATCAAAGTTACATAATTTATACAAACATAATAGAATAGAGCGGCGGGATAAGCAATAGTAGATATGATATACCGAATCTTCATCTTCGTCTTCCAGAATAATTGTCTTCGATAACTAAAAATTCGGTCTGACCGGAGTGTAATGAAAACAAAACATCTGAGTCAGGACTATATATTCTTATGTAAATCAATTCAATCGGGAGTAAATGCGAACATATCAGCATAATCAATAAATAAATATAATAGCGAAATAGGGGTCTATTCTGTTGAATAAATATCACTAATAAAGTATAGTTATTTAATTATGTTACCCGTAATTAAATTCAATGCCCTTTTAATTTATCACTAAATTATACTTCGTTAAATGTGTCGATACTTTACACCAGTGTGTTTTATTCGTCAATACAAATATAACATCGAAGACGGTGGGTTAAACAGACTTTGCATGAGTGACTTACATTTTTTTTAAAGTTTAAACATTTAAATAACTAAATTGATTTAACTTATATACTTAACTATGTAACCACTTTCACCCATTTCAAATTCCAGCAATGCCCACAACTGAAGAGTGCCTAACCCAAGCCTACTCATGCATGCCCCAATTCATACAAAATCTGCACCATCCTGTTCTTCCCCATGGCCAAGCATGCAACGTAACGTTAGCACATATCTTCCTTCTCATGCCTAATACTTATTCACGCTTACATACCTGTATTTATTTATTTTTTTCTTTTTTTTTTCTTTTCTTCATACGTGCATCTCTTCACCAATACTCTATGCATGCAAGCGTGCACGAGAATCTCCTTCAACATAGCATTCACACATGCATACACAATTTCATGAAATCTCTCTCACTTTATACGTTCATTTACTAACACTTCCTAACCAAAACTTTCAAGGCCAAGCAAGGGCTAACATGTTGTGCCTCTCCCATTCACAAGCCAGTACACCACACTTTAGTCACGGCCACACTTTCTCATGCATGCCACCATGTAACTCCAACCCAGAACTTTCCTCCTTCACGTCTCTTGGTCACCACGACCTCTACAAGCCATCATTTCGAGTGCAACTAAAATGAAAAATGTAGATCTCTTCACCTTCTACAACTTTCATGCTGATAACTTTGACTAATTCTTAGTATAGAGGAAGTTATGTGAATTATTAAAAGAAGAGGAAAATGGAAAATTTTGTTACAGTTGCATGAAAAATGGTCCATGCGTGTACAATGGAAAAATGAAGAATGTCCTCTCTTTTAGTTTCATGCACGAATTCTTCTCTTTTAGTTTCATGCACGAATTCTTCTGTGTAGAAAAATGTATTCATTTTTTATTTTTTTTAGACCTCTCCCTTACACTCAACTCATCCAGCATGCAATCACGTTAGAGAACCTTAGTCACAAACATGAAAACTAAACAACATGTCTCTCCACCATGTTTATTAAATTCAATGCCTTTTGCAAAATTATTCCCTAACCTTTATGCTTGCACATATGACTTCACGGCATGCACACACATGATAACATATGCACACACAAAAATATACACATGCACACACATCACTATAGATTTCTTCAGTCTCCCTTTCTTATTCGCAAAGTTAAGCATTGACTAACGATAAAAAAAATAAGCTAAATTATTTAAAATTAACCAAATTAATTTAAACTAAACTAATTTATAACTTAACTAATTTAAACTAATTAACTAAATTAAATTGCATAAAAATAAATGTCGTGAGTTATACACTCACCTTCGTGGATTAGAAAAACAAGCGGCGACATGGGTACGGACACGCGCACATGCACTAGAACAAGAATGGAGATGGATGCCTCGGCGGAATGCTTTAACGTAAGGAAAACTTCGTGTGTCATGGTTTTTTTGCTGCTGGTCGTGAGCAGGTGGGTGCACGGGCTCGGTTTTGGGAATGTGAGCAAGGTGGTTTGACGGAGGAGCAAGGTTTGGCTGAGGAGAGCAGGGTGGGTCGAGGGGGTGCATGGCTGGTGAGCTGGTCGTGGGTGGTTCCAAAGGAAGGAAGAGGTGGGGTTCGGTGGAGAGATAAAAGAAAGAAGGGGGAAATGTTGCATGGGTTTGTTTTAACGGGGAGGAGAGTTAAGTGGGGATGGTGTTGATATATGTATGTACGTACATATATTATATGTGTGTGTATGTTTATATATATATATATATATATATATATATATATGTGTGTGTGTGTGTGTGTGTGTAAGTATATTTTCTCTTAAGCCAATGGCATTTAGAAACAAAGAGAATGAGGAGGAGCAGAAAGCAAAGCACGCACGTATGAATAGATAGAAGATGAATGCACGAAGGTAATTAATGCAGCAATTAATTCTTGAGGCAAGTTAGTCGGAGAGGAAAAGAACTGAAAGCAAGGAAGTGAAATGAAAAGGTGATGGGTAAATATCCATTAGGGCACGGTCACGGACCACTGTCTCGACCACTTAACGTTTTACGACAGAAGCCAAAATATGAAAACAAAGATACCGTGAAGATGAGCGTGCGAGATGAATCGAATGATGTAAATAAATCTGTGTTACGATATTCGTAATAAAATTCCATCTGTCGTGATTTTAAACAGAACCATTTTCTTATTTATGATTTAAGTTTAAAACCACTTAAACCCAAATACCTCGAGTCAAGTGATTCAGGTTGCTTGACGAATTCTGGAGGAGATATGGAGCAGGAGGCTTCCGCTTCGAATTTAAATGGCAACGACAAATCTTGATAAATGGGGCTATAAAGTTCCGAATTGGACGTAACGAACTTTGACGTTTTAATCAGACAATATTTTAGATCATTTCTATGTAAAATTATTTATATTCAAAATTTGATAATTCGTACCGAAAAATATGCTGACCGAGTTTCAAACAAATTTTGACGCAAAATAAATTTCGTTGGCCTCATTTCAATGGATGCATTTCAAATATCTAGCTTTCGTTGTCAAATTTTATTGTTAAAATAAATTTTATTTCAAAATTTACGTTAAAATTCTTATTTAAATTGTTGAAAAAAATTTAGGTTGTTACAATCTCCCCCACTCAAAACTTTCCGTCCTCAAAAAGAGCGGAATAAGAGAACAGAATGACAAATATAAAGATAAAAGATTTCGTTTATAAAAATTACTTTTATATCGAAATAATTTTATATTGAAGATTCATTTGATAGCTCGATGTTTCAACAAGTTTATCCTCATTCTTATGGAATCTGGTAATACGTTGATCAGACGTATGGCTAGAAATCTCTAAGTACTAATAGACCCGTTTCAATATCCAGTGAAAATACTTGGAAACTTTTAAACAGATATGGAACGTACAATCCAATCACTGAAATCAAATGAACAGGATCGTCATGGAATGTAGTTCCAAGGTCGCTCTCTCGCTAAGTCAAGAGGACAGATCGATGCGGCCTCAAGCGACTCTAGGCAGTCACTGCCCCACACATCTTATGCGATGACGTCCAAAACAATCATAGATCGTACATACACAACTGTTTCACCTGGGTCCCCTAGGTAACATCCGTACCTCTGAGCAATCATTGCTTTAAGAATTACGCTATGCAAAACACTGCATTGATCGTAGTCTACTTAATAGTAACATTGGTGGTTACATCGCTATCACCCATAGACTCAAGGCAATCATTTACCCCCTCGAATTACACCATGTGAACCGCAGATACATAATGATTTCGTCTAGTTCCCCTAGGAAACATTCGTACCTCATGGCAGTCTCTCTACCTAGGAAGATTACGTCGAAAATGATCATAGATCCTAGTTACATAATGGTTTCTCCTAGGTCCCCCAGGTAACATTCGTAACCGTAAGCCTTCACAGCCATGCTAATTTCGCTATGCAGCCAAGTCAAAGGAAACTCATGAGTATTATGTCCGGACAACCTAAATCGATTAGGACCCATTTCTGGATGCACCCAAGTCCATCTGGATCAAACCAAAGAATCAACAGAATGTATCCATAATGTGGCCATAAATAGATAGCTAGCAGAGGGTACTTTTCATATCTTTAATCTCAAAATGTATATCATACTACACATAATACCTTATCAAATCATCAATTTCGAATATATCATTCTTATATAATTCCATTGTATATAAGATCATCACTTTTCTGATCGACTACATTTCAAAATCAACAGTTTTCGAATTAACTTCATATTATATAGTTCATTTTATACAAGTTCAAAAACTTCCAAATCATTTTTTTTCTTTTATTTCAGAATCAAAGGTTCTCGAAATTAGTCAATTTCCGATATCAGCCCAATTTCAGCTTCAAGGTCACCTATGATTTCAACAATCATTTTTCGAATCGAATATTATTCAATATTCATGTATTTTAAAATTCCAATCATCGGTTTTCAAAATTTACATCTATTTCATATTTACATAAAATCATATATATATAAAATCAAATTCCTTTCTAAAATCACTTTGTAAGTAGCTAAGTTTTATAACAATAATTTCTTTTCAAAATCAAATACTTTACAAAAATTCTTTATACATAAATAACCTTATTATTATGCTTATCATTATTATTATTATTATTATTATTATTATTATTATTATTATTATTATTTTAATTCATAAACATTTCTAAAACAACATCATTATAAAACTTTTCAAAACTAGGTTTCATAGTTGCATATAATTAAAATTTGCCTTTAGAATCATTTTGCAAATAATTTTGTAGGTATTTATGAAGTCTAAAGCATTTCTTAAAACTCAATTTCGTTTAAAGCAGTTCAAAACCAATTCCTTTCTTTATAATACAAAATAATCTCATTTATTTTACTTATTAAAATATTTGACATTTTAAAACTTATCTAACTTTTATTTACCTTTATTTTAAAATTTTCAAAACTAAACTCCCATATAACTTTCCAAAATACTTTTATACTTTTCGAAAATGCTTAGCTTTAAAAATTAATTCTCACTTTGTAAGTGTTTGACTATTCAAAATAGTCGAAAAAGTCAAATTCCAATTAGAAACAGGAAATCAGCAATCAATCATCTCAACAAGATGCAAAATCAATCCATTAATCAATCTCAATGCATAGGGCACAAGTGTACACAGTATCATTCAATCTGAAGACTCAAGAATTGAACACTGGGTTCATTTCAAATAGATATACACGTATATTTTCCGAATATCAAATCATATTTCAGGGATTTGAATCAAAATCAATTGTGTAGCAAAGCTACTAAAGCGACCTTTCTTCCACTTTTGAAACTCGAAAATGAACGTCGATGATGCGGCCGTCCTTATCGAAATTATTCTCTAGCAATAGAAGTGAGTTCTAGACTTTTTTATTTTCTTTGAAATCATTTTTAAAATAATTTTGAAAGCATTTCTTATTCGAAAAAATACCTTTCAAATAGCATAATATATTTTTCAAAATCTGAAATCAATTTCAAGAATCCGGAATTCAAATTCTCAAATTTTCAGTTTGAATTTCTTTTCAGTCTTAAATCGTATTTATATAAATAATTTCTTATATAGAATCATTTCACAATTGTAAGTGTCTGCTTAAATTGAATATACAACTTTTAATCAACTAGATTTTCCATATTATTACTATCTTTTTACTAATAATTGGTATTTATTCAACAAATTTGTTATAGCTATATTGTTTACAATATTTTCCCAAGGGATTTCAAAACATACTAAACTTCATCCCTCTTAAATTTCTTCTTCCCTTATGGATAATCTCAAGCTTCTTATCATATGAAAAAGCATTAAGAGCTTAATTATACATATCATTAGTTCTGACACATCAACAACCACTAGAACTAGGATACAATTGGATTTTATTTTGTATAACATAGCTATTACTATGGATACCACACACATTTCTACTAGTCCTCACTTCTGCAAAAAAATGCTTTGGTATTTATCCTTCCATGTGGTGCTTCAAAAGGCCCAGTGCACTCTACATCAACGTGGCTCCAACTATTGTATTTCTTACAAAAGTACACCATACTTCCACCTTCCCTTATGATCCTGGGATATGCAGCTCGATCTGGGCGCAATAGAGCTTGCTTCTATGTTGTCTCTTGGAACAATTTTTGGGTATTTTTCCAGTCTGCCAGTAGTGGAAGCAAATGGTTAATTGGTCGACTGATATTGTGAGTGTGGGTTTCTTTTTCTTCAACTTCGGGCAATAACTTGGAAAATGTCCCTTCTCGCCACATTTAAAACAGAGAATCTTGGATCAATAACGCTCGACTTCCTTTTTCTTTCCCTTATCTCTCTTCCCGCACATGGCTGCAAAATGTCCCTTTTCCTAACACCTATAACAAATGATGTTATCATAAGGTCATGGTTCTACCCTTTCCCTATACAGCCTCTCTCATTCTTCTATTGCTTCTTCCCGTTCCTTAACGAGCAAGTGCTCTTCTTGCTCGACGTTCTGCTTTCTGCTCTTCAGATTTTGTCATCCTACAAGTGGATGAGATATTCTAATGGGATATTCCTTAAAAGCTGATGGTTCCTTATTTTAACAGCTCAGGCTTATAATATACTCAACTCTTCTATAATTTTTTTTCTCCAAGAGTTTAAGTTATAATAAGTTAACAAAATACTTGTGTGCGTGTGTGTGTATAATGCAAAAACGTTCTCTCAACTCTTAACTCATTCTAGGGTACTACTGACCCTATCTCTGATGAGTTAATCCTAACAAAGCTAAGGTTCTCGCTTAACCTCGCTCTAATACCAACTGTAACGACTCACCTTTTTGAAAGTTCAAGTTGACAATAAACCACGCATGTCCAACTCAAACTGCTTAAAAGAGAGATTATCAGTGGGTTTATTTTTAAAGAGGTAGAAGAAAGGAAGAAACAATAATAGAATCTTACAGCGGAATGACAAAATATAATAACAATATAAATAGTTCATGAAGTTGTTTAACAAATATACATTTGATTTCCATTATAAAATATCAATTAGAGTTATACAATATTATCAAAGTTACATAATTTATATAGACATAATAGATTAGTGCAGCAAGAAAAATAATAGTGGATATGATATACCGAATCTTCGTCTTCGTCTTTCAGAATAATTGTCTTCGATAAAAAAAATTCGGTCTGACCCGAGCGTAATGAAAAAAAACACTCGAGTCAGGACTATATATTCTTCTGTAAATCAATTCAATCAGAAGTAAATGTAACATATCAGCATAATCAGTAAATAAATATAATAGCGAAATAGGGGTCTATTCTATTGAATAAATATCACTAATGAAGTATAGTTATTTAATTATGTTAACCGTAATTAAATTCAATGCCCTTTTAATTTACCACTAAATTATACTTCATTAAATGTGTCAATACTTTACAACGGTGTGTTCTATTCGTCAATACGTATCTAACGTCGAAGACCATGGGTTAAATGGACTTTGTATGAGTGACTTTTACTTTTTCAAAGTTTAATCATTTAAATAACTAAATTGATTTAACTTATATACTTAACTAATATGTCACCATCTCACCCATTCAAATTCCAACAATGCCTATACGTGAAGAGTGCCTAACCCAAGCCTACTCATGCATGCCCTAATTCATACAAAATCTGCACCATCATGTTCTTCCCCGTAGCCAAGCATGCAACATAACATTAGCACCTCTTTTCCTTCTCACGCCTAATACTTATTCACGCTTCCATGCCTGTATTTATTATTATTATTTTTCTTTTTTTCTTTTTTCTCTTTTCTTCATATGCGCATCTCTTCTCCAATACTCTATGCATGCATGCGTGCACGAGAACCTCCTTCAATATAGCATTCCTATACGCACTCACAATTTCATGAAATCTCTCACACTTTATACATAGCAAGATCTCACTTATGATGTAGGAGCGACATACTAGACTAGCTCTTTTTTTTGCATAAGCTTGATCTTCCCTTATATCTTTATCTTTATGCTTTGGTTGGAGCTTCAGTTTGCTTTCCACTTTCACTTCGTCCAATGGTACCTCGCGGGTACTCCCACAAAGAAGAACCATCCCGTGAGATTTTGTAAAGTGGTCCCTAACATGGTAAGACTAAGAAAAGAACCCCACTAATGTTTTAAGACCCTAAGGAAACTCCTTTGCCCACACAAACGAAGTGCTGACCATCTCAATTCCCAAAAACAAAAGATTGAATTGGTCAACATGCTCCTTCACTCATGGCTTCTTTACCAATGGATGGAATGCTCAAGCTATATGCCCCTCTCGATCTCAAAAATGAACCGAGAACCAAAGTGATGCCTAAATTTATTCCAAGTCACGGGACTGCTCATCATCCACACAAACACTAAGTCCTACCCATCCGAAGTCTCCCCTCTCTAAATATTGAGAAGCAGTTTCTCTTAAGATAGTGTTCTCTGGAACTATACGGGTGGAAGCCTTCTTATGCACGTACCTAAGGCCATGACTAGGCAACAACGTCGGGACTCAAATACGGCTTTCCCTTAAGGCTAAGAAAATCCCGACATAGCTTTGAAGAGTCTAAAGCTGGTGGAACTAGAAATACTAGTATCCCAGGGGCGATACCACCTCTGATGCCTACCACAACGGTTGGAAATCTTCATAGGCCGTGGAACATCCATTGTGGTGGCTAAATAATCTTTGAACTAACATAGACTGCCCATTCATAGTCATGTTCTCATACCCCATCTTCTCACACTAATAACCTGATGAAGATACCTTAGTGATTAATGATAGAAATAAGTCAAAATCCAAAGGACAAGTGGTGTATGTAGTATCATACAATAGGAAAATACAAATATGCTCTCTTACGCATCTCCCTCTACCAGTTTTTTTAACCCAAACTTGTATACTTGGCCCTAAGTGTTGAACCTAGGCTCTAATAGCAAGTATAACAACCTGCCCTTTGTAATACCTTAAAACCAGCACCGAATGAAAATGCCCGACATTTGAATACACGAAAAGACAAATTGTCGGGAAAGAAAATTAAAACAAACATTATACTAAGTCATATCCACAGGATCTCATAACAGGATGATAACATATAATATACTGAATATACATGACAGAATAAGAAAACAATATATGTATATAAGATTGTACTAGTGGAAATTACCAATAAATGAATATTAATACATAAAAGTCAGAATACATCAAAATCCATATAAAAGGAGTTCTATTATAATATCTAATACATCAAGTCTTGTATATAAATACATATCTATCGTGTACTACTACAATATCAAGTATAAGTATGAAGTATCGACATCCCTTCATAGAATGCTCCAACTATCCCAGAAGCATATCCCTAAAAGTACCGACTCCCAAACTACTTAATTAAATACCCAAGAGTTGTCATGAAATAAACAAACAAATATGAAATGCGGGTCAAACATAAAGTTTAATGTGAGGGGAACTATCTCAAAATACTATTTATCAAAACAATATATAAATAAATAGGAACTACTGAGGCACCACTGGTCCTCTGCACAATCATGGCTTAAGATTAATCCAGACCGTCTATAAACAAGTAAAGTAAATCTATCCAAAAGATAAGAAATCATACCTATAACGATTCGTCTTTCTTACTATCAAATATGACACTTAGTACATTCTCGGTATTCATGGGTTGATCATTTAGTCATCCGAAAAACAGGACACTAGGGGTGAAAGAAAGATAGAACAGAAGAGACTAAACGAACAAAATTTCACAACGCAATGGAACAATATATATTTGTCAGCATAATATATTACGAAGTCATTTCAAAATATTATATCAGAGCCATATTAATACAAATTCAACCTAGGATGGTTATAATAGCCTACCCCTACATAAGTGATACAATATAAATATATATATAATATAGTGAAAACAAGAAAAATAACTAGCTATAGATGAAGCCACCTGCTCCAAGCTCCTCCAAGGTAAATCTGGAGAAAAACCTGAACTACTTGACTGCCTATTCAAATTTGAGCACCTAAAAATTTAGGAAAAGGAAAACTAAACTCTGAGTTAGACATGGATCTAGTGTGATAAAGCATAAGATTCTAACTTTATAAAAACCTTTAAATCAAAGGCATCCCGTAAGACCCACGCCGCACATAAACATGGATGGATTTTTACCTTGTAATAACCAAAACATATTTTATAGAAAATCCAGTGATATTACCATTGTCTTGGGCTTAAAGCAAATAATTAGCATGGTCAAAATTGTTGCACTCATTAAATTCCAACATAATTGGTATATAACTAAAACTGTAAAGGGTCGCATCCATACCATGACAAGGTAAGGAACTACCTTCCTATGGTATATCTCTAAATAAAATGCACTGTGGTCTAACAAAGAATCTTGTACCTCTACCATACGGGACTGGCCTACCACTTGACTAGTAGTACCAAATATGATCACCTCACTCTAGGCCCCGAAACATACATGTGCAGATAGTAATCGATATAGATTTAGAATGACCACACATTGATGGGACTGACCCACATGGCCATGTTGCACACCCGATTTTTGTCAATTTCCAGTTGACGATGCTTAAGGATGCATTTCATCTTTCATATAGCACTTCTTACTTGGGATACTACATTGCCTTCCTATCGATGACACAATGTCAGCATTATTCCAGACAAACCGTTTAGAAGATGAATGAACCAAAGACACTACTTCTGCTACATCCATTTCAAATTACCCTTAATATTAGTAATAAGCAGTCCTATCACTTTAAAGAGCTCCGTATTTAATTCCATCATCTTCCAGATGTCTTTACTTCGAAATTCTTTAGTTGGATCGAAGTGGTTTTCGGATAACACATTCAATCTCGGTAAATTCAAAACAACATTCGATAGTTTTCGATAAACTCAACCTCGCTTCTTTATGAAATAAATAGTCATAAATAAGAGTGGGGATCATCCCCTAACCATTAGTCGATGAATTTCCTTATTATTTATTGCAAGAGAGCAAAATGAGATTTATACGTACGGTACGACATCATCGGAATGACTGTACCATATAACTCACATATTTCTCCTAAATATTTCCAAAGTTATGTTTTAGGTCCATACTTGATAGTTGGTTATTTAACTATCAAATAAACAAACAAAACCAATTCCATTTGAGATTTGTTTATCTATATCAACTATTAAGCCTTAAAACAAATATTGTTTCTAAAAAATCTCTTTTCAAAAAGTTTGTCTAAAACATTCATATACTTATCTCTCTGACATAAGTACCTCATAAAAACATTTTCGAATGGCTTCTTACTTCCAAATGTTGTTAAAGGGATTAAGAAAATATTGTTTAAATTGGAGGTAAGGACAACCCTAGCACTATCCCCTTGGTAAAAAATGTGGAACGGATGTTCCATACCACCATTTTTAAAAGGTCGGTTAAGAGAAACCTATATCTTAAATCTTTTTATATCCCTGCAATGAACTGGATTTTCGACCCTCGAAAATTGACACTAATACATCTATTGTATTACGTGTCGAGCATTCAAGTGCCAGAAAACTGATCATTTAGGGAAAGAAAGAAGATGGTAGATAAGGAGAAACTAAACAATCAAAGAATCTTACAAGACGACGGAATAACGTATATTAATCAACGTAATATTTTACAAAGTCATTTCAAAAATGATACATCAAAGTCATACTAACACAATTATACCCTTAGACGGTTATAACAGCCTGTCCATACCTAACTGATACAAGATATATATAATACAGCGAAAACAAGATAATCGCTGGCTATCGATGAAGCCTCCTGCTCTAAGCTCCTCTAAAATGCATCCGTGGGAAAACCTAAACTACTTTACTGCCTATAAAAATTTAAGCACCTAAGAGCTTTAGGAAAAGAAAATAAACTATGGGTTAGACATAGGTCTTGTGTGAGTAAATTCAAACTACCCAATTATTATGTTTAAAACCATTTTAAAATCAAAGGTATCTCATAAGACCGCGCTGCACTAAACACGGATGAGTTTTTACCTTATGATAACCAAAACACTTTTTATAGAAAATCCAGTGATATTATCGTAATTCTAAAGGATCGATGTAAGTATATAAAATAGCTAAAATGCTTACATCTCACATTCCAACATATTTGGCACAACTAAAAACGTACGGCACTTATTGGAGAATGGATTCCATACAATGACTGGGCTACTGGGTACCGTCCACCATAGTGCATCTATAGATAAATACACTAAGAACCATGCATGAATTCTCTGCCAACACAAAACTGGCCTACCCTTGCTGGACAGTACGAATACATCACCACCACGGTCGGGATCGGCAACTCTACCCAAGCATACAAAAATGGATCAAATATCGATTCTAGATTTGGTGATGACACACTCTAATGAGTGTGACCCATATGGCCCTGCTGCATCTCCGCTATTTTAGTCATTCCCAATTGAGGAGGCTTGAGGCTACAATTACCTTTTTATATAGCAACATCTTAGAATGCCAACACTGCCCTCCAAGCAACAATGCAATGCCAACATTCATCTATACAAGTTCGTTCTGCGTCTGAATGAAACCGAAGGCACTACCTCCACTACATCCATTTTGAAATCACCCTTAGAGTTGGTAGAAAATAGCTTTTTCACTTCAAAACTCTATCTTCGATTCCATACTATTCAAGATGCCTTCATTTCAAAACGCCTGAGTTGGATCGAAGTGGTTTTTGGATAACATATCTGATTCTGGTCTCCTCGAAACAACTTTTGATAATTTTCGGTAAACTCAACCCTGGTTCTTTAAGAAATAAACGGACAAAAGAAAAGAGTGGAGTTCACCTCCTAACCATTTGTGGATGGATTTCCTTATCATTTATCTTAAAAAAACAAAACAAGATTTATACGCCCGGTACAACATCATTGGGGATGATTATGCCATATTACTCACATGTTTCTCCTAGATATTTCCAAAGTTACGTTTTGGTTCAGGTTTGATAGTCAGTTATTTAGCTATCAAATAAATAATCATTCAAACATTGATTTAATTCCATATGAGGTCTACTCAGCCTTTGTTAATTAATAATTAATAATTAGATCACTTTATAAAACATGATCAAAAGACCTTTACACAACACTATTTCCTAAACCCTTACTTCCCCTTTTTGCTTGGAAATATTTATACCTATCTTGGAGGTATAAGCACATTATTAAAACATTTTGAAAATTCTCTCTCAAACTCCTTTCGAAAACATTACTTACTATAAACCAATCCACTTATCCTTTGTAAAAAGTTTCCTTGAAAAGCTCACTTCATATTTAAATACCTTTATAAATTTCAAAAATCAATTTATAAAACACTTCTATAAGTCTACGAGTCAATTTACAAAACCTCTTTACAAACCTCTAAAATCATATATAAAACATTTTCCCATTTAAAACTCCTTTGATGAAATCTTCTTTAAGAAAAATCCTTTACAAAATATCTATTGCAACTCATCCTTTTAAATCACTTTAAATAAACCTTTTTGCTTGGTAAAACCCATTTTATAAACAAGTTATTATTTACATATACTTATAACTTGAATTCATTTATAAACTTTAAACCCCAAAATTGATTAAAGAATTGAAGTTAATTCAAAACCATACTTTATAATTTAAAAAAAGCTTAGCAATCCCAACGGCAGTAATTCTAAGTTCCTATTTAACATTAATTTCACTTTCTAGTCACTTGACCGTTTATTTACATAAGTCAACATGTATGTAAATGCAATTCATATCCAAATTAAGGAATAACATGTCAATACAACTCAACTAGCATATACATGTTCAAATAACATAATAGCAGGATGATGGTTTTATCCTGCTAAATAGATGTCCAAATAATTCACTACTTATAGAAAAATGAGAATATATTCTACTAAACATATGCCCACACAACAAAAAATTACATTGTAGTAGAACATGGGTTTATTCTGTTATCAAATGTCCAAACAATCAATTTATAGTAGAACGGGGATTAATTCTGCTAACACATGTCCACATAATTAAACTATTTACATAACTCATTCACAATTGATTTTCTACTTAATGGTATCGACATTTGAGTTCCTTGTGTGTAAAACCATCTTTGAAAAAAGAAGTACCCCTGAAACAATTTAATCCGTGGAAAACCAAGATTAAAAACTTAAAAATCCTTTTTAAAATGATTAATTACATGTCAAACTCTCGTTAAATCATAATTAACCTTTATCAAATTTGAAAGTAATTTCATTATAAATTAATAAATAATTAATCTTTAATAAATAATTATTTATAAACTAAACCCTTAATTGATCCTTTATTAATTATTAAATAATAATTTAAAACCTTCATTAATAATTAACTATTAATTAATTTCAATTATTAATTAATTAATCTTTTAATTATGACTTAAATAATAAATTAAACCTTTATTGCAGATAATTAATCATAATTAAGTTTTAAATTTAAATTGTAACTTAAATTTAACTTGATTACTAATTAATTAATAAATTAAACCATTTACTAAATTAATAATTTCTTAAAAATAAATTATATATTTACCTCGAAATTAATTAAAATATAAATAACTTAATTAATTATTAATTAAAATTAACCTTAACTTTAAAAGATAATTAATTAGTAACTAATCCTTATTTATTTAAACTTAATAATCCTTACTTAATATTTAATTAATTATTAACCACTATACTTAATTAATTAATAATTAATTGTTAAAAACTTAATTAACTTTATAAAACATTATTAAGTTTGCAAAACATTTATAATACTTTGTAGGAAAAGTCAAACTTTTCAAAAAAAAGGATTTCCATTGAAACTGTATCCATGACGACTATCGTTATGGATGTCGTATTCTTAAAGATTTTCTCTTGCTTTCTTCTTTGAACCCATCCACTCAGGAAATTACTACTTTTCGAAAAACCCAGTAATTATTTGTAAACTAAAAACAAAGTTACTAACGTTCAAATTGATTTTAATTTCTAAAACCGAGCTCGTATTTTCATATAAGAATTCTTCATCGATAAACCAAACCAAAGTGTTAAATTACTTAGCAACCCTACACAAAACCATGCCTACAACATCCATAACCAAATCACAAAAGCACAAGCAAGAATTAAACTATACCATCGTTTACAAAATTAGATTTCAAATCTAAGTCTAATCAAACTACATACACGAATTCACATACATAAGCAACATCACAACATGATTTAAACCTGACATTCAACATCATTAGCAAGCATATATAGTACCAGAAATTTATGCAATATACCACAGTTTAAACTTTTAATTTTAAAACCAAAATCTTACTCACCAAAACTTTTTAGAACTTGAAATGACTGGAAAACCGCACAAAAAATCACTCGAAAATGGGTCTTCTTCTCATTAATTTTTGGCCATGTTACTCTCGGAATTTGGACAAGTAGCAAAAAGAAAAGTTTTAGGAAATTCTTTTCTTTATCATTTTAATAAAAGAATCACTCAATTTGGTTTTGTTTTGATGGAGATATGGTTATAAGAAGGAGTGTTATTTTCGGCCTTGATAATATAGGTCCAAAAGTAAGTCAGAAAAAAAAAATACTTTTGGCCCTAAATATTCGAAATTTACTAAAATGTGATTCAAATGAAAGTTGTAACCATTGGAATTCTATATAGTTTGAATAAAAGAAAATATTTATTTGGAGAACTATGGAGGAAATTTTGGTCGAATGAAACGGGAGAAAAAATGGAGAAAGTGAAAGAGTTTGTTAATGTGAAAGAGGAGTTCAAAACAAGTTTGAACATCTACTTTTTTTTAAAGCTTAAAAATAAAATGAGAAGTCATGGAAGATGTTTTCAAGCTTAGGAAATTTGCAAAGTGAACAAAGAATGAAAAAGATACTAGAAAATTTGTTTTTTATAAAAAGTGAAATATGCAAAATTACCTATCTATCATTGTCGTGCCACCTCACCACCCTTGCCTCCCTCCCTCTTCTCACGTTTTTGGCCTTGTCCCCTCCTTCACAAACGCTAGCAAACATGTTTAGACAAATTTTGTTACCTTAATATACCTATGTCTTCACATGATGAGACATATACCACTTTTTCTTAATTACACACACATGTATTCTACCTTATATCTGAAGGTGAATACATATGCATATATGAAATCCTAACTTTAGTTATAAATGAGTGTATATACATATGCTTTCTTCATAAAATTTTCGATAACTTTTAGCCGATGGAAAGTTGAAAATTCGAAAAAAAAGTTTCCAGTCACATTTTTAATTTTACTTCGAACCGAATATTTTTGTAAACCAAATTTGAAAACTATTTCACCATCATTATTTATTATTTAAAAGGTTTATTTTCATTATAAAACCTATATATCAAGTATTTAGAATTAATTTAATATTCTCAAATCAAAGCAGTGAAATTTCGGGTCTTTACAATTCTTTTCAATGTTTTTTTTTAATAAAATCATTTCATTTATGAAATCTCTTTTACTTGAAATCCAAATTTATTTCAAAATACTTTACAACTTCCAAATCCATTTATAAAACCCATTTATAAATATTCAAAATCATTTATATAAATTGCTTTTATAAATATCCAAACTTGTTATATAAATTTCTTATAAATATCCACACCTTTTCATTAACTCTCTTTATGAATACCCTAGTCATTTTCTAAAGCTTC
Organism: Allium cepa; assembly: GCA_030765085.1. Classification (NCBI taxonomy): domain Eukaryota; kingdom Viridiplantae; phylum Streptophyta; class Magnoliopsida; order Asparagales; family Amaryllidaceae; genus Allium; species Allium cepa. Next base: position 664,781,402 of record CM060945.1, read on the forward strand.
TTTTATAAATACACCAAAGTCATTTTTTAAACTTCTTTGCAAATCTTCCTATTTAAACAATTTCTTAAATACCTTAAATCAAATTAGCTTCTTTTAATAAGCAAATTCATTTTATAAGCAAATTCATTTTATAAATCTCCTTTATTTATGAAATCTTCTTCGCTTACAAACTCAAATCCATTTTACCCAAAGCACTTTATAAATTTCTGAATTCCTTTAGAAAACTCTTTATAAAAACTTCTTTTTATAACATGGAAAACCTTCCCTATTAGTTAAAACGTCTTTGGTAAGTCAAATCATTCTTTAAATATCTTGTTCAAATTGAAATAACTTTGAAATCATTTCAAAAAGAAAAATGAAATATTTATCCTTACAGAATTGAACGGAGGCTTAGCGACCACAGTGGTGCTTTTAATTTGATTTTACTTATCTAGTTTAACATGACACTATATAAGAAAAGGCATATAAGGGATCAATAAATAATAATCAATCAATTTAAGTAAATGTCCAAGTTAATTGTAATAGCAGAATGATGTTTATTATACTAACTGATGTTACTTAGTTTTTCTAATCATACGGGGTTACTTAAGGGTAAGTGACACAGAAGTCCCTTGATTTAAAACAAATTTGAAAAGAAAATAGTTTAAAAACAAAATTTATTACGTAAATTTAATGCGATTTTAATAAAAAATAAACCCTTGTAAATGAGAATCAAATCCTTTTTGAATAGTAATTAAAGGTATAAATCTTAATTAAACCTTATTAAAACATAATTAACTTTAAACAAAGATTAATTATATAAAGCCGCCTTTTAAAATAATTATAATTAATTAATAATTATCTTAATTAAATAATTAAATAATAATAAATTAAATCTTTAATCAAATAATAATTTATTTAATTAAGTAACAAGTCACGATTAACTTAATTGATTAACATTTAAGTTTAAAAACCATTTTTAACTTATGATTAAGTACTACTTACCTTTATTAATTAATAAATCAACTAAATAATCATTAAATAAATAAACAAATGTTCTCTAATTACTTAATTTAAGTTAAAAAACATTTTTGAAAAGATTTCGAAGCGAAAACAAGTTTGGATTAGAAACTAGTTAAATTTTCCAAATTGTGCGTATATCGACAATCGCTATATGGACCCGTAATTTCATCTTTTTTAGAAATTTGGATTTCTAAGCTTTAAAAACTTCGAGTTTAAACTATTATCTTCTTTAAAACATGAAAATAAACTTTTAAAAACTAAGACAAAGTTTTAAACCTGAAAACTTTTCACTTTGAAACAAAAATCAAACTTCGATAAAAAGCGGATTCTACATCGCTTTTGATTAGCAAATCGCTCCCACTGTGTCATGAACCCACATATAAAAAATACAACATTCAATCACAATACCACATCATAACATTATAGCATAATCATAAGCAAGAATATTAATTCACAAATACTAACCAACTTTTCCAATATTCAAGGTAAAAACTTTATTGCCTACTCAAACTTCGACATAAGCAATCAACACCAAATCAACATTATGCATGCATATACAACGTATAACATTATTACATATGTAAGCAACATTTTAAATCATAAATTTTACAAATTTAAAAAGCTAGTAAATTGATTTTTAAAAACATGAACTTTACTCACAAAAACTCAACAATTTCAAACCAAACTTCAACTAGAGCTCGAATACAGCCTAGTTACTTGCAAAAATGGGCTTGTTGATGGCTAAGCACTAAGATTGAGCTCGGCCTAGGGTATTTGCGTATGGCCTTGGAGTTTGTGGAGGGTATGGACTTATGGCTTAGAAGAGAAGCGTAGTATAGGTAGGAGTGGTTTAGTGAACTAAAAAGAAGAGTTTGGAAAGAAGTGGTTTTTTTCTCAGATTAAAAAATATGAAGAGAAGGCATGGATATATTTTCTCAATCTCTTATGAATTTTATAAATGAATATGGAGATTGTAAAATGAAAATTATGAAATAGAAGGAGTATTTATAGGCTTAGAAAAATATTTTAAAAATATAAAGTGGTTCTAATTAAATATACACAATGCATGCACCTCCATCTCTCTCCCACCCTAGAGCACGTCCCCCCTTTCATGCCTTAAATCATGCTAGAGCTTCCATGTGTGCGTACTAAAGATATAAAGATGTTGATATATATATAAGCGTGTTTATATGTGTGTGCGTGTATGTATTTTGTAACTTAATCAATCAACTTAAGTAAATGTCCAAGTTAATTGTAATAGCAGAATTATGTTTGTTCTACTAACTGATTTATTTAGTTTTTCTAATCATGTGGAGTTACTTAAGGGTAAGTAAGTGACATAGAAGTCCCTTGATTTAAAACAAATTTGAAAAGAAAGTAGTTTAAAACAAAACTGATTATTTAAATTCAAAGAGATTTTAAGATAAATTAAAACCCTTGTAAATCAGAATCAAATCCTTGTTGAATAGTAATTAAACTCAAATTAAAGGTGTAAATCTTAATTAAACCTTATTGAAAAATAATCAACTTTAAACAAAGATTAATTAAATAAAGCCGCCTTTTAAAATAATAATTAATTAATAATTATCTTAAATAAATAATTAAATAATAACTAATTAATCCTTAATCAAATAATAATTGATTTAATTAAGTAACAAGTCACGATTAATTTAATTGATTAACATTTAAGTTTAAAAACCATTTTTAACTTATGATTAAGTATTAATTACCTTTATTAATTAATAAATCAACTAAATAATCGTTAAATAAATAATTGTTCTATAATTACTTAATTTAAGTTAGAAAACATTTTTAAAAAGATTTCAAAGCAATAGGTTTGGATTAGGAAACTTGTTAGATTTTTCGAACTGTGCGTATGGCGACAATCGCTATACGGACCCGTAATTTCATCTTTTTTTGAAATTTGGATTCCTAAGCTTTAAAAACTTCAAGTTTTGACTATTATCTTTTTTAAAACATGAAAATTAACATTTTAAAAACCAAGACAAAGTTTTAAACACGAAAACTTTTCACTTTGAAACAAAAATCAAACTTCGATAAAAAGCGAAATTCTACATCGCTTTTAATTAGTGAATCTCTACCATTGTGTAACATCCCAGAATTTTAAATTCTAAACTTGATAAATTATTTGAACTTTTGAATTTAATATGAAAGTTTCAAATGAAATAAAATATTATTAAAATTAAATAAAAGAGAGATATATGGAATTAAATAAATATTTGATAGTTAAGTTAAATAAATAATAATAATAATAATAAATAAAAATATATAAAAAACAGGAAATTATTTTAAACAATAAAATAAAATATATGTGATGAATTAAATATTAATAGTTAACTTTAAGATAGAAATAAAATTCAAGGTTTATGTTGTAATAAGATTTTATAGTTATAAGATGACATAGAAAATTCATACAAGTTGCATAAGAACTATATAAGCCAAGAAACAAGAAAAATTGTATGTAAAACAAAAACAAGTTTTGGTCATAAAAGAAAGGACATACATTCAAGTGTAAGTATGTAGAAATATAAAAAAGGAAAAAAACTGTAAAACAAAACCGAAGAGTACATATAAAAAAATCAAACAAGGCTTATACAAGAAGATAGATATTTTAAATAAAACAAAAAAAATTTGTACTTACAAAGAAAAGAAAATTTTGTACTTATAAAATCAACGGCATATATATGTAAACAAAGGTGGGAACACAAACATTAAATGCTATCTCTTCTTAAGCCTAAATCAAATCATTTCAGCCGAATTAATTTTGGCTTGGTCAAAAAAAAATTAAAAAAATATAATCTGATCAAAGAAATTGTTGCACCAGTAAAACCTTCCCCTGTACAAACCCTCTCATCTATATATACACATGCATAGTTGCTTTATTCCATTCAAACAAAACATAGCAAAGCCTGGAAGAGCAAAAAAAACAAACATCATTTTACAAATTCAAAACCAGTTTACAAAACAAAACAGGAAAAAAAAATTAAAAGCAGAATATCTACAGGGTTTAAAACAAGGGCAGTTCTTATTTCAGAAAAAATTCAGGTGAGTAAATAACATTATATAAAGGTTAATTTAGCTTTAAATCCGTGTATGATTCATGTTTAACAAGTGTATGCTTGGGAATCCTCTTCAACTATGTATATAGATACATACATACATACATACACACACACACATATATATATATATATATATATAAATGCCTGGGATGAATCTGTTTTCTTCCTCCTCTCTGTTATTTTTTTTACAGGCTTGAAGCTAGCAAACAAATTTAAATTTCTCTTCATCTGATTATTTTTAGATTTTGAGTTTAACATAAAACAGGTTTGTTTCCATCTATATGAAGATTAAAAAAATAGTTTTAAGCGAAATAAACAATATATAGGTTGTACAACTTGTGTTTACAGAGAAAATCCAAAAGTTGATTAAATTCAAATACAATGATTTACAAATTCAATTAAATATCTTGAATCCTAGCTTAAAAATAGGATTTTTAAAATAATAGTGATGATTTTTAGTTAAGTAATTCAAATGCAGTTCAGGTTTGAACGAAATATGCATTTCGATCGTTTTCTGATGATCGAATCAACATGGAATGCTAAGATTAGGGTTGAAGCAAGATTGGCAGTTACTGGTAATGGGAAAGTTGTCAAATAAATTTCACTTAGGAGTGATCGAGCTGCGTATGCTTTTGGGGAATTATAGTGTGAAGGGTCGATGTGATATAGCCAGAATCGTGAATTTTCTGGTGAACTGTGCGAGGAGGACGAGGCGTTTTAGGTTGGTCGGTTTCGAGTTACAGTTCGACGAAAAGGTGAATTTTTGATTTCGATTTTCTTGGGTCAAATCGAAGTTCGATTTTGCATTTGCATGGATTTTTCGACCTGCCGATGATCGTGATGATCACCGGGTGGCGGCGCCACTTCGTGCACGTGCACGACGTGTTTTGGGTATCAGTAATTTTGCTGATTGGAAGCTCGAGTTGAAACTCGAGAAAATGCATGTTTGGCTTCGAGATGGAACTCGCGTATGCGAGTACACTCTCGGCTATCTGAGTTTAGGTATTTAACTTAAACTGGAAGAACAAAAACGGGAAGAAGAAGAAACAGGCACGCGGGGAAGAAAGGAGAAAGAACTCGGGGAAGAGACGAGAAGAACCCGAGGTGACTCGAGTGCAAACCTGGTTTTACTCGGGTTTTGGTAAAAAAATTGGGTTAGGCCCAATAAAATTTTGAATATACAATGTTAAGTTATTTTTCTGCATTTACAAGGTAAACAATGTTGATTGTGTAAGTTAAAACTTACTATAAGTTTAAATTATTTAACAATGTTTTAAAATTTAAATTAATCCTTTAATTAAACAATTAAATTTAAAATAAGAATTTAAGTTAATTTACATAAAAACCTTTAATGTAACAATAAATTGATTTTTTTAGGTATAAAGAAGATTTTTTAAATGATAATTAAGGTAAATAATTTTCATTAATTAATGGTTTTGAAAAGAAATTAAGAATGATTTAAAATTTGTAGTTAAAATTGATTAATAAACAATTAAGTGTTTAAATTAAATTGTAATTAAGAATTTGTTATTTAGATAAATTAAGTCGATTAATTATAAGTTGACAGTTAATTAAAATAATTAATTAAGAAACAATTAATCAAGTTAATTAAGATTTAATTAATCATTGATTTAAAGTAACCAATAAAAATATAATTATGCGGTTAATCTATTGAATCGCACTCACATTGATTTAAAATAATTGTTCTGTACTGAATTGTTATTTCTGTTGTGGTTGTGATACTGTGTGGCGTAGATTGCTCTATACTACACTATGATTTGTGATTTGTTCTGTATTGATATGAAAACCCCTTTGCCCGTAAAACGGCATTTAAACTTTGATGCGACAGGGAGTCGGATTTCAGTTAGTTATCCGAAACCCACATCGAACTCTGAATGTGAATCTTTGTGCTTGCTATGCCCACGTGTTTCAAAATTAAACGCTCACTATTCGGTTTAGCCGGTAAAGGACCTTTAAGTCATATAACCTATTTCGAATAGCGATACGTCGAAATGGATAACATTTGAAGACCGGTGGTGAAGACCGGGTGTCTTCGAAAACGATACGATAATCTATCGATTGTCTCTGTAGTGAGTTGCTCCGGTATAGAGATTCCCTAAGTGATGGGAAGTCTGATCGGGATGGTGGATACCGGATTTGCAAGGGCTTCTTCCTTTATTGGACGAAGTGCCTTCGGTTCTGTTCAAAACCAGAACAGGCTTGTATGGTCGTGTGTCTGACACTACATTTTGAAGTATAAAGCAGATTTCTTTCAAATACGTATCTGTTGGTGGCGGAGAATTTATTCTCTTAGCTTAACACCCTTCTCTGAGATGTACGAGCTCACAGGTTACGTAATTGAAGGTTATCAGCGATATATTTCCAATTTGGTAGTGTGGCATGCTGAGTGATGTTGTGTATTGATGATCATTTGTTGATCATTTGTGATCAAAACATGGCTCTCGTGTAAAGCGTAGCTTTGTGGACGAGACCTCATCGGACCTCACAACCCGGAAATGGTCGAAACAGGAAAGATGCGGCAAGGTTATGACGGTTGCGCCCTTTAGGGTATGTCATTTCTTTCTAGAAGAAGGTGATGTCATGGTATGGATCCCAGATATTTGCCTATGTGGTAGCTACAATCTCATTTACTGTGTGGTTGTTGCTTTGTGATAGAGGGCCCTCGGATAAAGGTCCCAAAGGACCAGGGAGTGGCATACTCGAGTAGTAGTTACCTAGTTACAGAGGTAACCCAGCCTTGTGTTGGCAGAGAGCTGGTTAAGTTCTCGGGACGTCCCACCAGAGGCATACCCATGTGGTAGTAGGAAGTTCCTTAGCCTGACTATTTGTTGGAAATCCAATTCGAAATACGAACCCAGTACGGTTTTAGTTGTATAACCTGCCATTTACTTATGGTGGTCACCACTGTTTAGATGGTAGCTATAGTAGGCATAGTTCGGAATGTCTATGCTGGCTAAGATTTATATTATATTTTTGAAATGATTTTCTACACAATGCACTAGTAATGATATCAAGGAATTTTTCTCGTATCAAGCATATTTGACTATCATAAGAAGAAATCTCCTCCAAGTTTGCGATTGCATTGTGTGTGTGGCGGGAGGTTTTATGGTAGTTTCATTTTCCAAAAGCATACCGGATTTTCTTTTATAAATATGTTTTTATTTAAAAGCAACTATTTTTGTTTACTCATACCAGTCCCATGACTGACCCGGAGTTCATTGTTTCCTTTCTAAACTCTGGGTGCCCATAAATTTCTACACGGGCAGCCTAGTAGCAGGTTTCCGTGTTTTGGAGTTAGCAGTATTTTGGAGCTCTTGCTTTGGAGATAGTTTAGAAGCTTTTTGGATCTTTGGTGTTCATTTTTTGGAGTTTGTTATCTTTCCTTTAAAGACTTTTTGGATATATGATCACTGTTGTATTATTATGATGTTTATTTGGAGTTATGGTGTATGTATATTGAAAAAAATCCTATGATGTATTATTGGATATTATGATGTTGTAGTTATGATGCATGCATGATATTCATTTTGTTCCGCTGTTTTATATTCATCTGATGTTGTTATAAGCTCCGGCGAACCAGATTCGATGTTTGGATCTACGGCATTTGAATACGAGTGTCGTATTCGGTGCCGATTTTCGAAAGTCGAGTCAGGGCCGTCACATTTGGTATCAGAGCTGAAGGTTGAGTAAGAACTTTAGCTATGGAGTCTAACATATCATATGACTTATTAGAGATAGGGTGAAGTATGCCCTAGAATGAGTATAATTGAGACTGAAACTCCATATTTTCTTAGCCTATTTCTTTTACTGCTAATATTCTTAAGATATTTCATCCGTATATCTAAACCATTTTTCTTACTAATTACAGATAGTAAGAATGAGCGGACGAAGAGGAAGAGTTAGGGGTCAAGGGAATGCCACAAAAACTAATTAAGATTCCCCAACATCAGAAACAGCAGTACCTATTCAGCAACAGCCGAATCTGGCTGATTTACATTAGAATTTCTCAAGGCTTGGTGGTAAGCCGCTCACCGGCAAGGAGTCAATTGTTGAGGCTCAAGTATTGATCAGATCATGTGAGAAAATCTTCATATGGCTAAAGCTACAAGACGATCAGAAGCGACTCATAGCTTCTTGGCAACTTCAAGAGTAAGCCTTAGCCTGGTGGGAGACAGTTATTGTAGACAAGCTAGAAGATGAGTTTTCTTGGGAGAAATTCAAAGAAGTATTTGAGAAGCGTTATCTGCCATCAGCTGGAATTTCTCGAATGTACCAGGAATTCATGGACTTGAAGTAGGGGAGTTTGTCATTCGAGGAGTATCTCAACAAATTCAATGAATTGTCACGTTTTGGTCCCGAATTGGTGAACACACCTTTGAAGAAGAATGAAAGATTTATTCGTGGCATGAATAAGAAATTCCACGAAAGAATGACTGGCCATGTTAAGGAATCCTTTTCAGATTTGGTTGATATGGGATATAGATAAGCCACGCTCGATATGCAAGAAGCCCCGATAGAGAAAGGAAATTCGGGCAATCAAAATTGGAAGAAGAGGAAATTTGGAGGCAAGAAACCATGGCAGGGCAAAGAGAAAAAGAAGAATAATCAGGGAAGCGCGGCAGAGAATGTCATTTGTTATAATTGCTTGGAGAAGGGCCACCATTCGAGCAGATGTACGAAGCCTAAGAAACAAGTCAGTCAATCCGTTCAAGCGATGTCCAGGAAATGCTATTATTGTCAAAAAGTGGGACATTAAGTTAAAGACTGTCCAACCATGAAGCAAGCTCAAACAGCAAAAGTGTACACAGTCAAAAACCAACATGCATCTTCCAAAGCAGAGAAAGGAAAAGGAGTTCTGGAAGGTAATCTCGTTATTTATGATAACATTATTAGAGTTCTATTTGACACGGGCGCTACATATAGTTTTATCTCTCAGCAGGCTATTAATGAATTAAATCTTGAACCCGATTTTGTTGATGAGCCTATATACATAAAGAATCCAGTTGGAGGTCCCGCGAATCTTTGTCTTCGATGTAGAGACATTCCTATCTCATATTCTTGTTACCAGTTTCCTATCGGTCTCTTTGTTCTTGATTTTAACGAGTTTGAAGTCTTACTCGGAATGGATTGGCTAGCAAAATACGAAGCCAAATTGGATTGCATTAATCGATTGATTTCAATAAAAATCGAATTTGGAGATTTTGTGTGAGGACCCTAGTCCTAAAAGAGAAGGATTGATGTATAATTTGGGTTATCCTGAACTCAATTTGGAGTCTATACCCATTGTTAGAGATTTTCCGGACGTGTTCAGAGAAATGAAATCTTTACCTCCACATCGAGAAATAGAATTTAGAATTGACCTAGTACCCATGCTCGTCCTGTGGTTCACGCAAGTCGCAGGATGACACCCAGGGAAAAGGTTGAATTAGTTCAGCAAACTGATGATCACTAGCAAAAGGATTCATTCGACTCAGTGTTTCTGAATGGGGTTCAGCCGTTGTGTTCATCGCTAAATTGGACGGATCTTTGAGATTGTGTGTAGATTACCGCGATCTCAGTAAAATGACTCTCAAGAATAAATTTCCACTGCCCAGAATTGATGATCTATTTGATCAATTACACGGCGCTCGTTTCTTTTCGAAGATGGATCTAGCCCAAGGGTTCCATCAATTACGAATCGCCGAAGATTGTGTTCATTTGACCGCTTTCAGAGGTCCTAATATGTTCTACGAATGGTTAGTCATGCCTTTCAGGCTAACCAATGCTCCAGCGTACTTCCCAGATCTTATGACCCGTGTATTCCAGGAAGTATTGAATAAATTTGTGCTTGTGTTTATTGATGATATTTAATCTATTCCAAAATCGAAGAGGAGCATGTTGAGCACCTTCGAATCGTTTTGGAGATTTTGAGTAGAAATATCATATTCGCGAAATTTTCCAAATGCCACTTTTGGGTCAAAGAAGTCAAATTCTTTGGCCATATTGTTAATGAAGAAGGAATTTCTGTTGATCCTAGCAAAATTTCCGCTATTCTTGATTGGAGAAGACCTACTACCTCAAAGGAAGTTCGAAGCTTTTTGTGTTTAGCAGGCTATTACCGGAAGTTTGTTCACGACTTTTCTAAGATAACTAGTCTGTTGACTAAGTTAACAATAAAGGATGTAAAATTCAATTGGACTTCGAAATGTGATGAAGCTTTTCAAGAGTTAAAGAAGAGGCTAACCACTGCTCCAGTTCTCGTTATTATTGACGGGAACAAAGGCTTATCTGTCTATACTGACGCGTGTGGTGATGGGGTAGGTGCAGTGTTAATGCAGAATGGGAAGGCAATTGCCTACGCGAGTAGACAATTACGTCCGCACGAGAGAAACTACCCAACACATGATTTGGAGCTTTTGGTTGTTGTTTTCGTCTTAAAAATCCAGCGACATTAGCTTCTGGGTAAGAACCTTTTCATCTTTCTTAACAATTTACGAAATTAACTTAACTTAATAAATATACTTAATGAACTCTTCTTTCTCTAGGTGAAAATTTTGAACTATTCACCGACCACAAATCTTTGAAATATCTCTTTACCCAGAAGGATCTGAATCTACGACAACAACGTTGGTTAGAATTTCTGGCATCCTATGACCTGGATATTCTGTATACACCAGGAAAAGCCAATGTGGTTGTCGATGGTTTGAGTAGGAAGCATGCTATTCTTGCTTATTTGGTTATCACTCCTACTCTTCTTAAAAGGATTGCGAGACAGCGGTATGAAGATGAATTTCTTCGGGGAATTTATAAAAGGATTTGCCAAGGAGAACACACTAGTCTTGAGATGGATAATAGAGGAGTTATAAGATTAAAAGGCAGGATCTGTGTTCCAGACTTCCCTGATCTGAAACGCGAAGTTTTGGACTAATGCCACAAATCTAAGCTCAGCATCCATCCAGGGGTTAATAAAATGTATAGAGATATTAAAAGAACTTTCTGGTGGAAGACAATGAAAAGAGACATATCCATATATGTGAGTCGTTGTGCTACTTGTCAACAAATTAAAAGCAGCCAAAAGAAAGTAGCCGGTTTACTTCAGCCTTTGGAAGTACCAAAATGGAAATGGGATCAGGTATCGATGAATTTCATTGATGGATTGCCACGAACCAGGAAGGGAAATGAAGCAATTTGGGTTATAGTGGACCGTCTAACCAAAAATGCTCACTTCATTCCAGTGAAATCCACTCGGACTGTAGCAAGCTTAGCAGGGCTATATATAAAGGAAATTGTTCGACTCCATGGTATTTCCAGCAGCATAGTGAGTGATCGTGACCCGATCTTCACTAGTAGATTTTGGGAGGCATTCCAAGCCGCATTGGGAACAAAATTGAATCTCAGCACCGCTTATCACCCACGGTCCGATGGGCAGACTGAGAGGATTAACCGAATTCTAGAAGACCTTTTACGTGCTTGCATTCTTGACTTTGGTGGTTCTTGGGAGGACCATTTGCGTCTGGTCGAATTCTCTTATAATAACAACTATCATGCCAGTATCGAAATGGCTCCTTTCGAAGCTTTATATGGTCGTCTGTGTCGATCACCTGCATGCTGGATCGAATCAGGTGATAGACTCGTCCTTGGACCAGATATGATTAAAGAAGCCACGGAGAAGGTTGATTTTATTCGAAAGAAATTGAAAGCAGCTCAGAGTCGCCAGAAGAGCTATTATGACCGCCGAAGAAGAGATTTGGAATTTCAAGTTGGAGATTCTATATTTCTGAAAGTATATCCGATGCGGGGTGTATTGAGGTTTGGAAAACTAGAAAGCTAGCACCACGTTATATTGGTCCTTTTCCTATTCTGGAAAGGATCGGTCCTCTAGCATATCGAGTGCAGCTACCCAGCTGGTTGTCTGGTGTGCATAGTGTGTTCCACGTTTCTAGTCTTTGGAAGTATGTACATGACCCAGATAGTATTATTGAGGAGGCAGCTCAGCAGGGCCTTGAGATCACTCCCAACTTGGCCATGAGAAGAGAACCAATAAAGAATATAGATCGTGATGAAAAGCGATTGAGAAACAAAGTGGTGAAACTCGTTAAAGTTCAGTGGAGTGGCGATCCAATGGACTGTACTTGGGAAACCGAAGATAATATGAAGAAATCATATCCCAACTGCAGAGTAGACATCTCGACTTAAACTGGTAAGCCATTTCCTTGTTTTTCTGAATTCATATGTTCTTTGTTTGCTTTTCTCTCTCTTTCAAATTTCGAGGACGAAATTTTCTTAAGGGGGAATATTTGTAACATCCCAAAATTTTGAATTCTAAACTTGATAAATTATTTAAACTTTTGAATTTAATTCGAAAGTTTCAAATGAAATAAAATATTATTAAAATTAAATAAAAGAGAGATATATGGAATTAAATAAATATTTGATAGTTAAGTTAAATAAATAATAATAATAATAAATAAATAAAAATATATAACAAATAGGAAATTGTTTTAAACAATAAAATAAAATATGTGTGATGAATTAAACATTAATAGTTAACTTTAAAATAGAAATAAAATTCAAGGTTTATGTTGTAGTAAGATTTTATAGTTATAAGATGACATAGAAAATTCATACAAGTTGCATAAGAACTATATAAACCAAGAAACAAGAAAAATTGTATGTAAAACAAAAACAAGTTTTGGTCACAAAAGAAAGGACATACATTTAAGTGTGAGTATGTAGAAATATAAACAAGAAAAAAAAACTGTAAAACAAAAAAAAAAGAGTACATATAAAAAAATCAAACAAGGCTTATACAAGAAGATAGATATTTTAAATAAAACAAAAAAAATTTGTACTTACAAAGAAAAGAAAATTTTGTACTTATAAAATCAACGGCATATATGTAAACAAAGGTGGGAACACAAACATTAAACGCTATCACTTCTTAAGCCTAAATCAAATCATTTCAGCCGAATTAATTTTGGCTTGGTCAACAAAAACAAATTAAAAAAATATATAATCTGATCAAAGAAACTGTTGCACCTGTAAAACCTTTCCCTGTACAAACCCTCTCCTTTATATGTACACATGCATAGTTGCTTTATTCCATTCAAACAAAACATAGCAAAGCCTGGAAGAGAAAATAAAAAAACAAACATCATTTTACAAATTCAAAACCAGTTTACAAAACAAAACAGGAAAAAAAAATTTAAAGCAGAATATCTGCAGGGTTTAAAACAAGGGCAGTTCTTGTTTCAGAAAAAATTCAGGTGAGTAAACAACATTATATAAAGGTTAATTTAGCTTTAAATCCGTGTATGATTCATGTTTAACAAGTGTATGCTTGGGAATCTTCTTCAACTCTGTATGTATATATATATATATATATGCCTGGGATGAATTTATTTTCTTCCTCCTCTCTGTTATTTTTTTTACCGGCTTGAAGCTAGCAAAAAAATTTAAATTTCTCTTCATCTGATTATTTTTAGATTTTGTGTTTAACATAAAACAGGTTTGTTTCCATCTATATGAAGATTAAAAAAAATAGTTTTAAGGGAAATAAACAATATATAGGTTGTACAACTTGTGTTTACAGAGAAAATCCAAAAGTTGATTAAATTCAAGTATAATGATTTACAAATTCAATTAAATATCTTGAATCCTTACTTAAAAATAGGATTTTTAAAACAGCAGTGATGATTTTTAGTTAAGTAATTCAAATGCAGTTCAGGTTTGAACGAAATATACATTTTGATCGTTTTCTGATGATCGAATCAACCTGGAATGCTAAGATTTGGGTTGAAGCATGATTGGCAGTTACTAGGAATGGGAAAATTGTCGAACAAATTTTTCATTGTACGAATTGAAGGGATGGGGCGAAATTAGGGTTATAACTGAGGTTGTTTGCGTGTCTATGAACAAGGTGATTTCATCACCTAGGAGCGATCGGGCTACGTATGCTTTTGGGGAATGATAATGCGAAGTGTCGACGTGATACAGTCGAAATCGTGAATTTTCTAGTGAGCTGTGCGAGGAGGAAGACGCGTTTTAGGCTGGTGGGTTTCGAGTTACAATTCGACGAAAAGGTGAATTTTCGATTTCGAGTTTCTTGGGTCGAATAGAAGTTCGATTTTGTGTTTGCATGGATTTTTCGACCTGCCAATGATCGAGATGATCACCGGAGTGGCGGCGCCACGTCGTGCACGTGCCGACATGTTTTGGGTTTCAGTAAGTTTGCTGATTGGAGGCTCGAGTTGAAACTTGAGAAAATGCATGTTTGGCTTCAGGATGGAACTCGCGTACGTGAGTATACTCTCGGCTATCTGAGTTTAGGTATTTAACTTAAACTGGAAAAAAAGGGAAGAAGAAGAAACAGGCACGCGGGGAAGAAATGAGAAAGAACTCGGGGAAGAGACGAGAAGAACCCGAGGTTGACTCGAGTGCAAACCTGGTTTTACTCGGGTTTTGGTAAAAAAATTGGGTTAGGCCCAATAAAATTTTGAATATACAATGTTAAGTTATTTTTCTGCATTTACAAGGTAAACAATGTTGATTGTGTAAGTTAAAACTTACTATAAGTTTAAATTATTTAATAATGTTTTAAAATTTAAATTAATCCTTTAATTAAATAATTAAATTTAAAAAAAGAATTTAAGTTAATTTACATAAAAAACTTTAATGTAACAATAAATTGATTTTTTAAGTATAAAGAAGATTTTTTAAACGATAATTAAGGTAAATAATTTTCATTAATTAATGGTTTTGAAAAGAAATTAAGAATGATTTACAATTTGTAATTAAAATTGATTTATAAACGATTAAGTGTTTAAATTAAATTGTAATTAAGAATTTGTTATTTAGATAAATTAAGTCGATTAATTATAAGTTGACAATTAATTAAAATAATTAATTAAGAAACAATTAATCAAGTTAATTAAGATTTAATTAATCATTGATTTAAAGTAATCAATAAAAATATAATTATGCGGTTAATCTATTGAATCGCACTCACATTGATTTAAAATAATTATTCTGTACTGAATTGTTATTTCTGTTGTGGTTGTGGTACTGTGTGATGTAGATTGCTCTATACTGCACTATGAGTTGTGATTTGTTCTATATTGATGTGAAAACCCCTTTGCCCGTAAAACAACATTTAAACTTCGATGCGACAGGGAGTCGGATTTCAGTTAGTTATCCAAAACCCACTTCGAATCCTAAATGTGAATCTTTGTGTTTGTTATGCCCACGTGTTTCAAAATTAAACGCTCACTATTCGGTTTAGCCGGAAAAGGGCCTTTGAGTCATATAACCCATTCCGAATAGCGATACGTCGAAATGGATAACATTTGAAGACTGGTGGTGAAGACCGGATGTCTTCGAAAATGATAGGAAAACCTATCGATTGTCTCTGCACTGAGTTGCTTCGGTATAGAGATTCCCTAAGTGATGGGAAGTCTGATCGGGATGGTGGATACCTGGATTTGCAAGGGCTTCTTCCTTTATTGGACGAAGTGCCTTCGGTTCTGTTCAAACCCGGAACAGACTTGTATGGTCGTGTGTCTGACACTACATTTTGAAGTATAAAGAAGATTTCTTTCAAATACGTATCTATTGGTGACGGAGAATTTATTCTCTTAGCTTAGCACCATTCTCTGAGACGTATGATCTCAGAGGTTACGTAGTTGAAGGTTATCAGCGATATATTCTCAATTTGGTAGTGTGGCATGCTGAGTGCTGCTGTGTGTTGATGATCATTTGTTGATCATTTGTGATCAAAGCATGGCTTTCGTGTAAAGCGTAGCTTTGTGGACGAGACCTCGTCGGACCTCACAACCCTGAAATGGTCGAAACAGGAAAGATGCGGCAAGGTTATGAGGATCGCGCCCTTTAGGGTATGCCATTTCCTTCTAGAAAAAGGTGATGTCATGGTATGGAGCCTAGATATTTACCTATGTGGTAGCTCCAATCTCATTTACTGTGTGGTTTGTTGCTTTATGATAGAGAGACCTCAGATAAAGGTCCCAAAGGACCAGGGAGTGGCATACTCGAGTAGTAGTTACCTAGTTACAGAGGTAACCCGACCTTGTATTGGCAGAGAGCTGGTTAAGTTCTCGGGACGTCCCGCCAGAGGCGTACCCATGTGGCAGTAGGAAGTTCCTTAGCCTGACCATTTGTTGGAAATCTGATTCCTAATACGAACCCAGTACGGTTTTAGTTATATAACCTGCCATTTACTTATAGTGGTCACCACTATTTAGATGGTAGTTATAGTAGGCATAGTTTGGAATGTCTATGCTGGCTAAGATTTATATTATATTTTTGAAATGATTTTCTACACGATGAACTAGTAAAAATATCAAGGAATTTTTCTCGTATCAAGCATATTTGACTATCATAAGAAGAAATCTCCTCCAAGTCTGCGATTGCATTGTGTGTGTGGCGGGAGGTCATATGGTAGTTTCATTTTCCAAAAGCATACCATATTTTCTTTTATAAACATGTTTTTATTTAAAAGCAACAATTTTTGTTTACTCATACCAGTCCCATGACTGACCCGGAGTTTATTGTTTCCTTTCTAAACTCTGGGTGCCCATAAGTTTCTACACGGGCAGCCTAGTAGCAGGTTTCCTTGTTCTGGAGTTAGCAGTATTTTAGAGCTCTTGCTTTGGAGATAGTTTAGAAGCTTTTTGGATCTCTGGTGTTTAGTTTTTGGAGTTTGTTATCTTTCCTTTAAAGACTTTTTGGATATATGATCATTGTTGTATTATTATGATGTTTATTTGGAGTTGTGGTGTATGTATATTGAAAAAAATCCTCTGATGTATTATTGGATATTATGATGTTGTAGTTGTGATGTATGCATGTTATTCATTTTGTTCTGCTGTTTTATATTCATCTGATGTTGTTAAAAGCTCCGGCAAACCAGATTCGATGTTTGGATCTACGACATTTGAATACGAGTGTCATATTCGGTGTTGATTTTCGAAAGTCGAGTCAGGGCCGTCACACATTGTGTCATGAACCCACATATTAAAAATACAACATTCAATCACAATACCACATCATAACATTATAGCATAATCATAAGCAAGAATATTGCTTCACAAATACTAACTGACTTTTCCAACATTCAAGGTAGAAACTTTATTGCCTACTCAAACTTCGGCATAAGTAATCAACACCAAATCAACATTATGCATGCATACACAACATGTAACATTACTACATACGTAAGCAACATTTTAACTCATAAATTTTTTAACTTTAAAAAGCTACTAACTTGATTTTTAAAAACATGAACTTTACTCACAAAAACTCAACAATTTCAAAACAAACTTCAACTAGAGCTCGAATACAACCTAGTTCCTTGCAAAAATGAACTTCTTGATGGTTATGCACTGAGATTGAGCTCGGCCTAGGGTATTTTGGGTATGGCCTTGGAGTTTGTGGACTTGTGGATTAGAAGAGAAGCGTTATAGTAAAGGTAGAAGTGGTTTAGTGAACCCAAGAGGAGAGTTTAAATGGAAAGACGTGGTTTTTTTCTTAAATTAGAAAATATGAAGAGAAGACATGGATATACTTTCTCAATCTCTTATGAATTTTAAACATGAAGATGGAGATTGTAAAATGAAAATTATAAAATAGAAGGAGTATTTATAGGCTTAGGAAAATATTTTAAAAATATAAAGTGGTTCTAATTAAATATACACAATGCATGCACCTCCATCTCTCTCCCACCCTAGAACACGTCCCCCCCCTTTCATGCCTTAAATCATGCTAGAGCTTCCATGTGTGCGTACTAAAGATATAAAGATGTTTGTGTATATATATATATAAGTGTGTTTATATATGTGCGTGTATATGTCTTTTATAACATAATTTGTGACATTCATGCTTTTAGGGGGGGTGTGTGTGTGTATAAGTATGCTTAATTAATACTAATACTAACATTTAAAAATATGTGCATGTTGCACCAAGTGTGCCCAACGTTCCCGATGACTTTTATATGTCGAAAAGTTGAAATTTCGGAAAATTTCTTCGGTCGCATTTTCTATTTTTATTTAAACTACCTACATTGGTAAAAAAAATGGAAACCTATTTTATCATTATTATTAAATAACTAAAATAGGTTTATTTACTAATAAAAATACATTTATTGATTATATAAAATATATTTCAATAGCCCGTTTCAAAGTGGCAAAATCTTGGGTCATTACAAACTGTTTTTATCATCATTTGTTATAAGTTAAAAAGATCTATATTTTAATTATAAAACAAATTATTTGATTATTCAAAATTTATTAGATATTCACAAATCAAGGTGGTAAAATTCCATTCAATCGTGCAATCCGCTCAATCATGCACGCCTACCAAATGTGAGAGTGTAACCGATCACCGATATCGTATCCGACCATCATTAATGATAAACACATCACTAAATACTGCATATGAACTTCGAGCTTTGCCTCCCTTTCCGCCTCCTCGAGTAGCCCATACTCACCCACGAAATTGCGCTGAAGCTCCGCCTGAACCAGCATCCAAACTTGAGGAAGAAACCCTGATAAAATGGCACCTGACATGGGCTTTACTACCTCGGTCAGTGCACAATCAGTCCACCGGTCGAATGGTGGCTGCATGTTCTTAGGCAGTAATGCCGAAGTGGGTAGCCTAGAGCCATCGATTCGAGCCTCGCCTTCTCCATTTATTCGCCCAACGAGTCGCCTAGCTCCCATAGCCTGCCTTTGCCGCATCGTACCTCTTTCGAAGTTCATTGGTTGATGTTTTATAAGTGATTCCTTCTTTGTTCAAAAATCAACTTCGACATGAAATCCACTGTTTGTGCGTGTAGAATACAACGGGGGAATCTAGCGACCCAGCCTCCTCTACGCAAAAACAACATAGCTGGCCTTCTTACCTTGTGTCATGCCTACGGGTATGCCATACTCCCATTTGTATATGTTCATACACACACGAACACACAAACCACACTTTAACCATATAAATCATGTTTCAAACTTCACTGGAGTGATTACTCGGCCTAATATCTTCTCATGCAGCTTGGCACATGCAATAATAGCTGCTACATATGACACTCGCCAAAAATGTATACATACAAATAAAGATATACACATATATACATATATGTATAAAATAATTCACTTATGTGAGTGTGCATACATACATACATACATATATATATATATATATATATATATATATATATATATATAACTACATACCAAAATTCTAGTTACAATACAAGAATTATCTAGATTACTGTACTACTTTAAATATATGTATACCCGCCCATGCATATATACACTACAACAAAACAGCCATTTTACAACGGGCAATGCCCGTTGTAATATGGATTTCGCAACGGGCATGAGCACGTTGTACTAGGCCTCGTTGTAATAGGTCGACCATATTTTACTACGGGCAATGACCATTGTAATACACCTTTTTACAACGGACAATGCCCGTTGTAATACATGATATTGTAACGGTTTCTGACCGTTGCAAAAATAAATGCAAATTTTAAAAAAAATTACAGCAGCATACATATGGTTCATCCATACCAATAATGAATAATTTAACGAGTAATAAATATTATCATAAAACAACCAAAATCACATACGAAAAGACTAAAAGCTAGAGTCATAAAATTCCAACACATTCCAAAAAATTAGATAAGTTTACATCGACATAGTTCTAATATACACATGACAACTAGTTTCATAACAACCAAATACATAAAGCATTAACACATAAGCATAAAGCTTTTGTCAAAGAACTCATCTTTCAATGCACTGTGTTACATACCTCCCAAGAAGCATCTGTGCATTTGTTTCTTTTTCATTTTATATCTCAGTTTCGTTTTCTGTTGTCTCTGTTTTTCATTGTATTACCCAGTTATAAAAAGAGAGAGTGCAATCCTTTTGATTACTAACTGTTAAACTTCTATTCTAGAATGTCTTACAATTTGTGTTTACAACCTTTGTTACATTTTCACAACTTCACCAACCATCCATCTACATAACTCTATGCAAACTCCTATATATCATCAACCGGATCTCCCCCCTTGAACCACACAAACCACCAGTGCTACCACCTGCCATCATCTCCACCAATAACCGACAGTTCATTGCATTCCTCTTTCAATATCCTTTACCACACTGCCTTACCATCCTCTACAATAATCCATCACATTGTAACTCCCAACTGCAACCGCTCTACCTCCTACAAACCACCGAACAAACATGCAATCGCCTAACTCGACTCCAACAAACTCCACGACCATTGATCCCGCTACTCGCACCATCTACACTTCACCTCACCTTTCAATTTCAATTTCCAAACCAGAAATCACCATCCTTACTGTTCATACTTCACCAACCTCCCTACAACCCAAACTCCAATAGGCACACTTCCTCACTTCACAGCAGCTACAATCCACACTCTCTCTGCACTTGCCCAAAACCTGCAGCCTAAAACAGTTCAAATCCATCTTCAAATTGCAACAACAAACATCCTGCAAACAATTCCTACATCAACTCAAACCTGCGACCACCTGCATACCAACCTACTACCTACGTCACTAACTCCCTCTAGGCTCTAGCTACATTTCTACTACTACATCATCCAATCTCCTCACTGCCAAAACTTCCACCAAATCACCTAATACCCCTCTCAAACCATTGCAAACCCATCACAAAACCAACAATTTGAAAACAAGTCCGTCATCAATCCAAATGACAAAAATTTCCACATCACTGTGGAACCAAACAAATAAACTATCTATTTAGAAGACTGATTTAATTATTCAGAAGACTCTGGTATGTTTCTAATCCATGTCAATCTAAAGGTACGTCCAGTTGATCATGTTCACGCTAAACGCATAAGCATGATATATCTTTAAAAAAATTAATTGTTGAAGAAATAATGCAAAGGAAAGAAATAGAAATATGAAATGCTAAATGACAGAATAAAGAGGGGATCGTCCAGCAATTCTTCATAACTCTTTAAACTTTCAAATAAATCTTATACATATCAACGATTTATAAATAAGAAAAATAAAAATTATCATATAAAAAGATTTCCAGCGATGTTAACATGTTATCACATGTTCGATTTTTTTTGTTGCTTGCACTCCTTTTGCTTTTATTTATTTTTTTAGTCTAACTGCAGATCCTCAAAGGTTCCGGTTTACTCATGAGACCTCGTTCATGAAGAAGCACACATGTTATTGGAACAAAATGACAACTGGTGCTAAAATAATGTCGGATAACATGACATGAATTCAAAGCGTTACACACTTGCCACGTGGATAAAAACTTTTTTCTCTCTCTCCGGAGACGCTTTTTCCATCAATTTTTTGGATCAGTAGGCATAGCTGATTACTAATCCATGCGGCATGGATTTGTTTATGTGAGTTACACTATCACAGTAATTCTGTTGAATCTCATTTTTATATGTTCATATTCCTCCAGGAAGTAAATTCAAATTCCAAAAATATATCAAAATGTCACATGAATATAACTTCAGAGTGGCTGTGGGTATTAGGTAACAAAAATGACAACTATCAGTTCACCAAATTTTCAATTTTATCTGCAAAGTTATTTGGCATACTGTTCTTTTGTTCACGTCATGGGTCTTCAATATGATACGTTAAATGTGTATGCATCATTGTTAGCAAAACATATGCTCCAAATTAATTTCTTGATCGATCATTTGGATTTATTGTCAAGTCTTTTATACACGTCTTTTAGTTTATTTGGTCTTCCAATTCACATTTTTTATCTTAAAAATGGTTTGCTTACCAAGTTGTTAACATAAAGTATTATTATGCATGTAAGATTTTTGTGCTGAAACTATAATCAATACTTAATAATTTTTAGTGTGTCACTCAGCATTTTTAAGAATATTATTTTTAAAATTCATGCATGCACGACCTAATTTCTTTTGTACCATTAAAGCTAGATTCGTATGGATTTAAGATGTTTGTTTCTATGACCAACAGTCCTCCTTTCTGGGCTTCAGCTATATTGTTTCTGCTCCTTAACGTCAATGATGAGTATCGTTGTAAATTTTCAAGATTAAAATCATTTTTCTTTCTAACTATCGTATATCTACAGAATGGAAAACACTATTGTGGATGTCTCTCGTGCCAATGATTGTATGTTTTTCTTGCTTCATCTTGGTTTTCTCAACTAAATTGAAATATAAACCACAAGATCAATTTATTATTTACAGATAATTTTGGCATTTGGAACAGAGCTTCGGGCTATAATAACCCTAATGGCTCTTGGAATTACCGAGAGGCATGCTGTAATGCAAGAATTGTCAGAAACCAACTGAATGTTTTATAAGTGCCAAAATTTTATCGCAAATTTTTTATTTTTACTGCACCCGTCATTGCAGATTAGCGAATCTGGTTGTAACTATGAAAATGTATTAGATGTGAAAGATATTATCTCAGCAAACAAATGTTAAAAAAGGTCCAAAACGTCAATCATCCAACAAATAGTTATTGATATTTTACTGAAACCTGGTATTGTTGGGTCATACCTATTACTTACTAGCACTGGACCTATAAAATGCTTTTCTTACCATACAAAATCTTCAAGAGACGTTGCTAGCATAAACACAACATCGAGTTAAATACAAAGACAAAAACAAAACAAAAAGGATATGTAGCTTAGAGTACTAACCTCACTAGCATACATCCTTGAAAAAGCCTTTACGTATCCTAACTACTCCTGCTCATCAATGTTGTAGCCGGTGTTCATCCTTACATCATTCATCTGACTGCATACATTAAAAACCATAATTTTGTTATAAATTAACGGTACTTTGCAAATAGAATTACCAAGTTTTATCTTTAGGTTTATGTCAACTAGCCTATTGATGTCTTTCCCGTTCTCTTGTCCAACCTCTATAGATTGAGGTTCTTCAGCATCCACAGCCATGTTACTGCGGTTTATATTATCATTACCGGCCCTCAGATTGGGTAACTTTCCATAATTAAGAGCTAGGCCTAAAAATTTATTTGACCAAGTCATCAGTCCATAATTAAGAGCTGATGCAAAAATTCCCTAAAAAACCATTACTAAAAACAATTTCAGTAATCTATACTTCATAGGGAGGGCTGGTCATATGAATCTTATATAGCTTACTTACTTCCTCCTTGTAGAATCTTATATAGCTTGGCTTCATATAACAATTGTCTGTGTTTAGTCATCTTATTTTCCTGCACAAAATGAATAAGCAGTTTAGTGTTTACAACTAATTCACATGGCAATATCCAAAAGGCCAAATTTGTGATTAAATTAATCAATGTATGTAACTAAAAAAAGGGTATTGTAAGTCAGCTCCAACAAATAAAACCTAATTATGAATCTCATGCTATAGCATCACTAAAAACTGAGCTAGATTATTCAATCAAAGCAAAACTTCAAAATGGAAACAACTCACGATCTTGACCGCAATACTCTCGTGAGTATCGACATGAGCAGTTGGAAAAACATCAATACAAACGAAATTTACTAAATTAAATCCGTAATATAAAACAAAATCCAATTGGGAGCCAAATGTTTTAATTCGGTCCAACTAACCAAGATAAATCTAGAATGCATACTAATTGATGTCTTTCAACTTGTGGTTGCATAATATTATTCTTTTATACAAGGATCAACCAATTTCTAACTATATATTTCTATGCTCAGTGTAAAGACTTCATCTCAAGGCCGAACAATGATATATGATGTAGTTTTTTTATATTAATTTAACATAACATAACTATTAGTTATAGGAATCCAACATTTTGAACTTCCCAAATGTCTTTTGCCCTAGAAGTCTCTAACATAATACAAAAAAGTCGAAGGGACGAAAAAAACCTTTAATGGTGGTATATTCAAATCGATACTATGTTTGCACCTGTTATTTTTACTATATCACCCTACCTTGGTAGTGTAACATATGACCATAGTAGGCAGCAATAATAATCTACGCCACCTTTTATTTACAATTCTTTCTTTGACTGCTACACGTTGTGTAATCAAAATTATACCAACATTCATTTGACTATAATACACAATCCAAGTAAAAACAATTGAGAACTAACACATTTAATCAAAAATAACTTGCATATTTTAATGAAGCATCTCAATTGTAATACTAGAACTGTGACATTACATAACAAAATCTAGAATGCATACTAAATGATGCCCTTTTAGTTTTTTCTTGCGCCTTTTTTCCAATTGGGAGCCAAATGTCTTCTCCCCCACCACAGCCGGCGCTGCATCTGCGGCCGGAGCAGATGGAGCTCCAACAGGGGCGAACGCTGCGGCGGAGACGCCGAGGCGGTCCTGCAGGTAGTCGATGAGGCTGAGGGCTTCTTCTAGGGTTAGAGATGAGATTTGGGACCCGATTTCTTCGACTTTTGGGGTGGTGGCGTCGCAGTAGCAGGCGAAATTGGTGGTGCGGCGAGATTGGATTGTGAAAAGGAGGGATTTTGAGGGCTGTTTAGTGGAAACTGAGGCGGTTTTCGATGGTGAAGATATGAGTGATAGAGTAGAGGAGATAATTGCTGCCATTTTTCCTTTTCTTTTTGGGAAATAAAGTTGTTATTGGGTTTGAAATGGAGGAGAGAAAGGGAGTATGAGAGAAAGTGCTCTAATTTCGTAGTCCATCTATTACAACGGACATTTGCTGAATGTTGTAAAATATACTTCTATTACAACGGGTAGAAGTTGACCGTTGTAATATCTCTCTATTACAAGGGCAAATAATGCAAGTTGTAAGAAGACGTTGGATAGAGCATCTATTACAACGGTCCTAAAACGACCGTTGTAATAGCCGTCTATTACAACGGACAGAATATGCCCATTGTAAAAAGGATGTTGTAATGAGATATTTTTGTTGTAGTGATACGTACACGTGTATTTGTGTAACTAATCAAAACTTATTTTGATTTACTAAACTTTTCAATAAAAGCACATCATTTTATATTATTCTATAAAATCTCATATTATTCTATAAAATACAGTACTAGCTTATAAATACATTAAGCCTATGAAATACTAAATCTCTTCATTTACAATTAAGTATTCTTTTCATAAGTATTTTGTAAAATCTCATAACCATCTTAGAAAATATTCTCTTCATACTATTTTATAAAATCTTATATCCTTTATAAATATCTCATTCATACTATTTTATAAAATATCACTTTTGTACTATTTTATAAAACCACTTATTTTATAAAATATCACTTTTATTTATAAAATTATTTCCTTACATAAATAGGTTTTATAAATAAACCATTCACTTTTAAAAATTATGTCTTTAATCTAAATAATATTTAAACTAATTAAGCTTCATTAATTACTTAATTAGCTTACTAACTTTTCTAAACCCATTTAATTAGTTTTATTATTACTAGCAAATGACATGCCCTTAATTATATCATTTAATTAGTGTCTAATCCATTACAACTTCACTTATAATCACTCAATTATCCCAAAATCCATTTCTAAGCTCACTGACTATTTTAAAAATAGTAATTATTATCTTGAACAAATAATGAGATGATATAATCCTGTTCATAACATGAACACAAGCCTAATTCAAGCTTAAAAAAAATCTCCAAATCACTTCATATAACCCAAAAATCATCAACAGACGAAACAAAGAAGATCAACAGTTAATATATATGAAGAATCATCCCACTCATCTTGCTTCTCGCCAATTCAAGCTCTAATCACCAAAAAACCATTTCAAGCTCTCTTTAAAGTTGAGATCTACCTCCAAATGCAAAATCACTCTAATTCCTTGACGAGTTTTGTTGAAAATGAGAAGAGATGAATTATGGTGATTTTTATTTGAATTTAGGAATTTTATTTGAGAGGTTTAGGACAGAAGGATTAAGAAGAGATTAAGAGGAGATTAAGAAAATGATTAGGGAATTGGAGAAGCGTGTAAGGTTGGATGAAAAATGAGAATGAAGGTGGAAGGAGTTAGCTACATATAAGCTAACTTATGGGCATGCTAATGGGCTTTAGCCCAAAATCCATTTCATCCAACAAAATTCTCCAAAATTTGATTGACTTCTAACATGGTCAAGTTTATACTCATTTTGCTTATGTTAGAAAAGCGAACTCAACTATGAGTATTTTGAGTCCTAATTTATCCATCTCTAAAAGTCAAGTACAAGGGATGTCTCGTTAGTTAACGATTAAATATTTAACTTAATTACTTAAACACCGTGCCATAAAAATGCGGTTTGTCATATCCCATCCGTGTCTCTTAGTCGCCACAAATTCCTCGATGACTGGCTTCATTGTCCGCTTCACATTATGGCGGCTCCGTAGACTTCTGTTAAAATCCCTTGGTCACACATATAAAAAAAACGATGGGCCCGTGCTGTTCTCTGGATAAAAGCAACATACTAACACTAGTCACATTACAAAATCATCATTTTACAATAGTCACTCTCTGTACTTCAGCACTTAGTTGGCAAAAACGCTACTGTACAACAATCGCTCCCTGCTCCATGCCATCCTTCTAACACAAGCACATGATGGTATGACCACCAGCTAGCATGCATCTGAACCATTCGCTTCGTAAGGCATCCTAGATGGCCGTCATCTAGATAGTAGACCTCAACCAATGGTCATAAGGAGACTTAACGCTAAAGGAACCAATCTAAGCCCTTTAAAATATGATCGATTTAACTACAATGGATCCTATGCACTCTAGAAAGACCGAATTTTGCTTCTCTAAAGACATCTTTTTGCTTGCTTACAGCTCTTGTAATAGGAATCCCTAAGCAATAAAAGCACCAACCATAGTGACGTAGATCTTTGCTAAGATCGAATTACTGTACATCTTGTGACATTTACTTTGATTGTGTTTCCTATTACCCTCTTTATCGTCCCTCGTTTTATATTTTAAACCACGGTTTTAGTAAGTAACTTTTGCTAAAATGCACTCCCAACCATAATTTTAAGGTTGGCTAGAAATCTAATATGAACGGTTTTTCAAACACCATTCGTAAGTTTTAAAATTCATTTCTACCTCCGTCAAAAACTAATTTCACGAAAAAACTTCTATCAATGTTTTCAACGAAATTATACAGTCTACATTGCAAATAGTTGCAATTTTAATGGTACATTTTCGTAAAATAAAAATTTGCAGCTTATGCCGTAAATATTTACAGGATAGACTGCATATTTTTGTTTAAAAACATTAACATAAATGTTTCATGAAACATGTTTTTAAAAAGGATAAGTTTGAACATGAGTGGTAGATCCTTATTTCAACGTTCTCCTCATCTTCCAAGTTCATGTAGGTCAAGTACCGTAAATTTTTTTTTCCTTTAACGTTCGAGCTCCTGTTAGTTCGCACTTCACGCCAAATGGAAACTCGCATAAGGGCGTTCTCGAGAATCTCCTTAAAATTCGATCCATGAAAAACCCCATAGACTTATTAGTTATTGGTGCTTTTCTAATTTCTTTAATCTCACCGTCATTTTACTTCCGAGTTCGACCATTCAAAGCATAAATAAACCCTAGATCAACTAAAAAGTCACCATTGCCGTCAAGGAGCACCCGCAGAAGGCACTAATGCCCTACCGGAACTGCCGCTAAGAGATTGGCAAATATTCAGTAAATACTTCAGCCCACAAATCGATATCTGACCGACGCATCCGTCTACCGCTGTTCTTCATACCGTCGTTGCGGCGAATAGGATTCACAGTCTTTGAAAAGGTCATATTTCTATTTATTATTTCTAAAGAATTATCAGAAATTTCTTGCTTACATTACCGACATTTTTTCACAGTCGAATGATTGTTGTGATAAATCCATCAAGGTAATAAGAATGGAGCCGGAAGTAGTAAAATCAGAGATGGTACTACCAACAGTCTTTTCATTCAAGAAAATTCAAATTGGGGATAAATATCCAAAAGGGCAGTCTAGGGCTAGATATCAGAAGCATTTGAAGCAGCTCCTTCAAGCTGAGAACAATTTCGAAGCTTACCCTCCCGATCAACCGAATTGTACGTTTGTGTCTCTGTGTTCTTATTTTTCTTTTTTAGTGAGAAAAATATGATTGGTTTTATTCGTGAGTCTACATTCTACACCGAAGGGTATTAATAAAAATAATATGGTTTTATTCGTGAGTCCACATTCTACACCGAAGGGTATTAATAAAAATAATATGGATTTTTTTTTCTGATTTGGCCTCGTTTTAAAACTTATTATCGCAAGTAGCTTCATTTTAAAACTAATATCGAATATAGCCTTGTTTTGGACAACTCAACAGTAAATGACCAAAATGCACTGGCGATGTGTAATAATTTTTTTCTGGCGGCTTTTGAAAAGCCGTCAGTTTTTTTTTTATAAAAAATTACACTGTCTCCTTTTCAAAAGCCGCCAATGTATTTTTTGAAATTTTTTTTTACACCGGCGACTTTCGAAAAGCCGCCAGTGCATTTTGGCCAGCTCAGCACTGAGCTGGCCAAAACAGGGATATATATTAGTTTTAAAACTGGGCTATTGGCGATAATAAGTTTTAAAACGAGGCTAAAATGAAAAAAATCCAAATAATATTGAATTTGTTTTGTTTGTAAAAAGCTGTGACTTTACAAGGATGAATGTGTAAATATATCCAGTGGCAAAGGCACATATGGCCCAGAGCGGTCAATCCACCCCGCTCAAGCTTTTTTACTCAGCGGCACTAATTTTTACACTGTAGCTATATTGTATTGGACTAACACTTACGTCAATGTCCATAGAACCAGCTTATCTCTGACCCTGACCTTCCCAATCTATTTTCTGCCGTCACCCTTGTTATGTATCACAATTAAAAATTTATTCACATGCCATATACTTTGAAGAACAACAAAGAAGCTAAGCACGTAAGCTCTCTAAACATGTAACATAAAATCATTTGCTGAAAAATAACTTTACAGTACCCTATTTGATAATAAATTCTTTCAATAATAAGTGGTTAAAAGACATGTTGAACAGTAGGTGTATATAAGATGATGCAAGTATCATTTAGGTTTTATATGACAAGCTGTTGGTTTAATTGAGTTTTTTCAGTTATATATTGTTGAACTTGTTACAGTAAAAAAATTCTTGGCTGTATATTTACATATGAATTTTCATTTGTTCATGCGTATGGTTTGTGTTGACAGATTTGAATATTGAGACACCACCTTCCCTGTATCCATCAAAGAAATTTTGTGATATAACAGGCTTTGAGGTAAGTTTTCAAATTTACGAGCTTCAGTCATCAGTCTATTATTAACCTTCTTATTGCTACTGTTATGATATTGTTTAACCTAGTGAACATTGCTTGATGGTGTATTGAGTTGGTTAGTATGGAACCTGAAAGTGGCAGCTAATTATATCATCATTGATAAATAAGTCTTCATGTAGAAATTAATACAATTTTTTTTCTGAATATTTGGAGTTTTCCATGCAAATATTTGCAAACTGCATTGATTTTCTTTTTCTCATAAATATATGTGGAGAAATATTAAGCGAGGAAAGTAGTGGCAATGCAAGTTGATTTTCGGCTTCTTTTAGGATTTGGACGAGTTGTAAAAGTAGAGGTGTAATTTAAATGAGTTTACAGGGAGAGTTGTTTTACTTGTCCAATTTTTTTTATGGTGGGTCAAAAATCCCATAAAACTAAATCTGTCAATGGATATTCGAAGAATTTGAAATCTGTCTATATCCATATCCGAAAAATGTATAAATATTTAGTATTTGAGAAAGCAGATACAAATGCAGATATGAAGACACATGCATTCAAAATTATCCATCCGATCATTATCAAGATTACAGTTGATATTTGTGTGTTTTAGTAAAATGAATGATATGTATTTATTGTTTTGTTAAGTTAATAATTTATATTATATGAATTTAATGCATATTAACCGCTTAAAACTTTTACTATTATCATATATTTGTTCATTTTTTTACACTTTTACAATCAATGAGACTGAATAAAATTTATGTTAAACTAAAAATATATGTTTATATTTCTAGTTTATCAATCGTCTGTGAGTAAGATAAATATTTGAAATCGGTCAAGTCCTTGGATGCGGATATTCGTACCCAAAAGTGATATCGGATGCATAGTTATGAAAGACTGGCGCAAGGCGCTGCACGACGTTTGCACCTCTGTTCTGTATGGTGCGATACACATGGAAATGCATGGCGAATGACACAGTTGACGTGCCTTTTTACTATTTTATTGTTTTTTACTTTTTTTTTAATTTTCTTTTTTTCACAACCAAAACTAATATCCAATGATGGTTTTTTTTGAAATGGTACTTAGATACAACATATCACACATCACATATGTCAATAAATATTCGAATCAGGCTGCGCAAGTTTTGAACTTATGACCTCTCGCACCAACGATGGTTGATGTAATATACATTTTTATACAATGACACGATTACACTTTGAACTAATCTCCGACAAAGTTTGAACTATTTATTTATATTTTTGCACATCGAACTACTATGGACAATTAGAATCGAGATCCGCAAATCCGAACCAAACCGATCCGAACCCGACTTGAATCCGATGGGTCCCGGATCGGATCTAGTTGATGAAAAATAACATGAAAATTGATCCCTGGAAGATCAGACAAAAAAGTGAGGAAATATATGCATTTTTAGTGTTAACACCCAGTCGGATCAAAATCGATCCAATCCGAATTAAACGTCGGATTGGGTCAGTGTTTTAAAATATATAAATAGACTCGATAAATTCAACCCGACTAGAAATCCTCCAGATCGGGTGCAGATGCGACCCGACGGGTCTAATTACCACCCTTACACCGAACAAATAATCTTGAATGGTTGCATTCTTCAAGTTAGTCTCGAATGAGCTTCGAACTATCTGTTTTAGTTACCATTACGCTGAACAAATAATCTCGAATGTATGCTTTTTCAAAATTAATTTCTCACAAGCTACGAACTGATTGTTCCTATTGCAGCCGCATCGAGTATATTGTCTATCAATATGGGATTGACGAGGAAGATGTTGATGTTTATGAATCTGATGATGCAGATATTGATTTAGAAAATACGATTGCTGAATCAAATTCAGATTTCTAGTTTATCGGTAATATGTACTATTGTTTTTTTGGGCTTTTGAAGACTATTATGCTTAGAATTCTATGCTTATAATATTATATTTAGTTATTTTTTTTGTAATATGTCTAAAAAAAGCTTTTTTACATATGTTTTAGTAAAAAAATATAAATTGTATTAAATTTTGTAAATTAATTCTTATATATGTATATATTAAATTTATAAAGAAAATTCTAAACACACATCGCAAAATAGAAAGATGCGCGTCATTTGCCGCGTCGTGTGCCTAAGGCTCCAGGAAGGCTTTGCGTCTTTTTGCGTCGTGCGTCATTAATAACTATACTCGGATGCGGATATGACACTATCCACATTTAAAGTATCTGTTGACGTGTTTACTGAAAATCAACTTGTCGAGTACTTAAAACAAATTAGTAGAAGCAGCATAAACTTTCTCACTCATTTTTTCCGTCGTTTGTTATCATTGCCTCTCCCCTCTTTCAAAGAAAACCAAAGCAACTTTCTCATTATTCTATTAATTGATTATTACAGATAAACCCTAAAACATTCATTATCTCATTTGCAGAGATTAAATCTCATCCCTTGATTAGATAGTCAGATCAATTAAAGAACCACTTTGTGGCAAATATCAACCTAAAATTATAACCTTCCAAGAACCACCGGACATGAACATAAAAATAATAATGTTAATGGTTGGTTAGTGAGGGAGCTTAGCTCTTTTATTTAATGGGTGCAATGTCACGCAATGTTTCACCTAATTTTGAAAGTTTTAAAGGGTGCCAAAAATTCCCTGAAAAGCCAGATTGTCAACTACTTAAAACAACATAGTAGAAGCATAATAACACTAAGACTCACTTCACTTTTGAACTTCCTCACTCATTTGTTTTCTCAGTTATGAATTTTGCCTCTTTCTCCTCTTTCAAAGAAACCGAAGCAACTTTATAATTCGTCTATTACTGATTACAAATAAACCCTAAAACATTCAATTATCTCATTCACGGAGAGTAATTCTCATCTCTTAATCAGTTAATCGGATCAATGAAAAAAATCACATCGTGTAGCAAATATTAATCTAAAAATATAGCCTTGTAAGAACCAGACATAAACATAAAACAATAACACTTAAGGTCTCAGCGGGAGCTTAGATCTTTTATTTAATGGGTGCAATATTACACATCCGCTTCAAAGCTATTAATGTCATCATTCCCACTTCAGTTTAGCTTTGTTCTTTTCTTTTTCCACAAAAAGTTGTCTTATGAAAACCACTAGCTCTGAAAATACCTAACTGCACCTAGTATATGATATGCATTGAATTGCTAGAGCTTCATTCTTTATGTATATGTGGTATAAGTTCGACCTATAGTTAAACTCCTTGTCCTACTATGTTCTATATCCAGTTGTTTTAGCCGTGGTTTGGACTACTCCCATTCTGGTACTACTGGAAAAGCTGATGTTAATCAAGTTAGCTTTATTCATTGGTTTCCATTTCATATAATATTTCAATCTTATGTGATGTATATCAATGTGTTTGTACTGTCAAGTGTAATCGTATACAGAAGTACATATGCATGTCGAGAGTTCCACTTAGTTACTCTTTTCAACTCAAAGAAGTCATGTATCTCACAAGTCTCTGCAATTAATTTATTTTACAATGTTTCGAAGTGCTACAAGATAAATGTTCCACATTTGATGTTAAATAGAAATGGATACATGAAGAAGGTCAATACAATTCCAATTTTTACAGGCACGTAGATTTGTTGAACTGAAAGATACCATGGCCCTGTATAAATTCTTACATATGTTAATGTATCCTTAATTTATGAGATTACTTGACTCGCAAATTTGATTTACAGCGGCTCGATTAGTAATGGTAGATTCTATAGTAAAACAATATAGTAAAAAGGTAAACATGATTTAGCTTAGTGGATAAAAATGATAGCATCAT
Organism: Allium cepa; assembly: GCA_030765085.1. Lineage (NCBI taxonomy): Eukaryota > Viridiplantae > Streptophyta > Magnoliopsida > Asparagales > Amaryllidaceae > Allium > Allium cepa. The sequence continues at coordinate 664,814,568 of CM060945.1, forward strand.
TTCTCTCTCCCCCTTTTAGCTTCTTTTCTATTTCCATCACCTCTGCATTCATTACTACAACTAATACTGAGATCTATTCTATTGTTCTCATTATTTGATATTTTGATAGAATGCTTTATTGTCTGGAATTAAAGTAGGATCAATAGAATAAACATTTGAGTGTCAATATGCGGGAAAATTTTGCAAAAAAGAAAGAAGGTACGTATAGCAATTAACGTCGCAACAAAGTGAAAATCTTTATGGAACCTTGATCCATGTTGGGGCAAATGACACACATTTTTTATATTTCATTAAATTTTGCTTTCATTAATGTTATTTTGGCATATTTATATGTACATATATATTCATGTTATTTTAATATATTAATTTTATATTACATTTATTCTTTTATAATTTTTGTAACAATTATTTGGCATATTTTGACCGCCTTGAAGGCTTGAACTACAAAAAATGTATAATTTGGAGTATATATAAATTTATTCAAGTATAAACACGTATAAATTAGAAAATGTTATCAGATCATTTGTGAATGAATATATATTACATTTAAACATCATTTTTAGATTGTGCATGCATGAACAAGGTTATACTACAATTTATTTTAAGGAATATTACAGTTAAAGAATTAGCGTTTCTATCAAGTTTTGAGAACCCGGTTTCGGTCTTTTGAATTTTTTGTTATTTCGATCAATTTGGAAGTTTCAAATTTGGTTTCAGTTTCGGTACTTTTTAAGTAAAATGTATTTTTAACTAAGGTGAACTAGATTAAATTGATTTAAAATTCTTAAATCAAACTAAACTAATTTAACAAAAGTAAATTTAAAGTCTAACTAAATAACAACTCAACTCAAATTAATGATGCTTTAACCAAATAGTCATGCCTTACTTAATAGTCTTTTAAATGGTTAAGCCCAATAAAAAGCAAACCATCCCAGAGTTAAATAGATGAACGATAAGCAAGATAAGTAGTAAACACAAACAACCCTTGATAAAATTTGGATAAACACAAATATCAGCAAATAAAAATAAAAACAGGGCAAACAAAATCTCCATTTCCTGCTCGAAATAGGCTTACTTCGACCCAAACAACACAAGAGAGAAGGGGAATCCATTGTGGAAGACTACAAGAAGCTCGATATGAGTTGCAGTTCGAAGAATCAACGGTAGTAAATGTTAGTGTTTAGTTTTTCTATATGTCAGCTCCAAAAGTTTTCTTTCCTCCCTTTTGTTTTTTTAATGAACCGGTCCGAAACCGAAATTGTTGCCCAATTTCGGATTGGAGGTGACTGAATCCAGTTGGTTACGATTGAAATTTTGATGTATCAACCTATGCCTTATACCTTGGTTTCCATATCAATAACTATGTGTTTGCCTTCAAACATAGAGAAGTTAGTGTAAGAAAAAATCATTCTTTCCAAACTAAAACAATTTAATTAATTTGTAAACACGATCATACTATGAGCATTATTTTTTCTATAATTTTGGATCGTGAAAAAAGAAGAATAGAAAATCAATATTTAAAAAAATCAGCAAACAACTAAAGTTGTGTTTTTGTGTGCTATGCACGATGAGCATCACATTCGTCATTTATTTGCACTTCTCATGTACATCGCGCCACACCTTTAAATGATGTAATTATCAGTACGAAATTGTAATAAATTTCTATGTTGAATTGTAATTTTGTTAAATTTAATCTGTTCCAAAAATTTTTTTAATATATTTTTTGATTTTGGTTTGATTTTTTTAAATATAAATTTTGATTTCATTTGTTTCGGAAATTTTGGAATTATAAAAACTATACTTAACAAAACAAACTTTTTAGTTGGTTAGTGAATAGAAAAGAAATGATATGTATAATATCAAACCATATGTACATTTTAAAAGCGTATAAACTAAAAGAGATAAAAGTGTATTCCCATGGTTGAATGAAAGAGATAAAAGTCTTTAATCTGGTTAAGTTGTATGAAAAAAGACTTGAGTCATATACGAATTTGCACAATAATACCATAATATTTGATAGTAGTAGATCATAAATTAAAACATTTTTTTACTTGGTTGAATGCCTAATTTTTCATGAAAACAAATCAGAAAATAACAACATTGACAATGCAACAAAATTTGGTATCTTGCAATGAATAATTTGCTTTCTTGGACCACTAAAATAAACATAGTCTACAAGGCCATTTTCAAAGTATTGGTCAAATATCACTTTTAATGTATGAAAAATAGAATTTTTTAATGTTTTATCAAATAAAAGACCTTTGCTTTAAAGAGTTCATTCAAGAGAGTTTTAAAAATAATACATCTAACCTTCCAATTTTTGCTTTTTCAATATTTAAAGCATAAACGAAGTCCAATATCACAAACTATTAAGTTCTATAAAGAAAAAATTCATTTTTTTAAAACATTAAATTGGTTAATAATCTCACTAACAAATTTAAAATGAATTCTTAAGGCTATAAAATTTCTACTTATTAATATAGCTAGAGAAAAAACTGAAGTATTAACTTTTTCAACATAGACGTTTTGAGTATGATACGTACATTAAACACTTACATTCAATTTTCTTAGAAGGAATCATGGTCATTCTTCCATATTTATTTCGATTTATTATTGAAGATATATGTTTGGTAATGTACCCATCTCCTAGTTTATTTTATTCAATTTTATTTTCGCTTTATGCAATGTACATCTCTAAAATAAACAAACAAAATAGCGCGCTACTTTGAATTATTTTCTATTTTGCACTTTGAGAAAGAAGCGTGTTATTTTGCGTTATGGACGACATTTGCGTTATTATAGGTTAAATAGCGTCCAACCTTGGCCATGATCAATTTTGAACTATAACACGTGCTATGATAACTCTAATTGTCATGCCATGCCGCGTCTTCCAGAACCTTTGTTGCACTAGTAGTGCAAACAAAATAGTCTATAATAAAATACATGTGGAGTAAAGATCAACTTACATGTGCAACATGTAAGTTCGTCTCTCTCTATTGTGTTGATAACTGTTAACTATTTGTTTGTAGGTTGAGAATTATGAACTATTTGTTTGTATGTCGAGAATTATGAACCATTTATTTGTGAGCAGGTCCATAATTTTAATACATTCGTTTATTGTTGGTCACCAAATTAAAAATGTATTTCCACCAATCCATTGTAATACTACACCTTTTCGTTGGAAAATTTCCTCATAGACAGTAATATCGTGCAAATAACATTTTGATTAAATAAATGTGTATGTGCTTTATAATAAATAAACTGGTTCACATATGCATGCTTCTTACCAATTGACTTTCTTCTTTCAAATACATAAATATCAAAGTTTTAAATATTGCATTTCAGTTATGTTTCATCTCAAAGATTTTAGAGACTTAGTCTTGTATATGACCAGATATCAGGCGAGATAAATGTACTCGCTGCATCCATCTTGAATTTACATCACAGATCCTTAAGTTAATCTCGAGACAATTTTGAATAATGTTATCTTTAATATTATGACGCCCCCACTATTCTTAACGCCTAAAATCAAACATCGTTGCTAGCACTTGTGCACCGATCTTAATGTCAAAAACAGTAGGTCATGGGTGTGTAATTTAAAAATCGGAAATATAAACATAGGGAAAACCCATAACAGAATAAATATTACAAATATTTGTAATACAACAGTTAAAATTTAATGCTTAATGTCAAAAATGATTCGTCTAAGGTTCATCTATGTCCACATTACAACAGAGGTCATTTGATAAGTCAAACAAACTACAATAACTCAACAAAAGTACGTAAAACTCATATAACTTGTAAAAATAAGAGGACTCATCCTTCCATGTTCTTTGTTCCTGGAGAATCTAGATGTAGGCCTATAAAACATAGATACATATAACATTACAAATAGAAAAAGAAAATGAAAAAGAAATTCAATTAGTTTGGATTGCTCTATAATACTACGCGTCCCGGCCCGACTCTAGGGATCTAGTTATCTTATGTAGACAAAGAATATCTACATACCATTCCGTGATCAAGCCAGTGGTTCTACATCCATAATTAGACTTGTTTTTCTCATGCAGTCACAAATCCTAGCACAAGATAAAATTTGTTGATAACACATCCACCTAATAATGGAGACATGCCTATCGTATCAAGCAATCCAAAATAGAAAATAATAGTTCAACATACAAGCACAATCAGAATTTATCAAACCCATATTTCCAACAGTGCCAATAAAGTATCAAATAAACACTAATGCCCATCGTAGAATTAAATGCACAAATCCACGGGTAATAACAACGCTAGTCATATATTAACCAATAATCATATCTTTCAGTGAAAACCAACAATTACACATGCTAAATGCTAATAAATGGTAAGTACTAACCACTTTATTTATATACCTACATTGTGTAAATACCAATAAATAGCAGTTAGTCACTTCAAACAATAATCGTCTTCCTTATATGGTAAATACAAAAAACGTATATTTTCACAGATAGTAAGTACTCGCTTAAGTAACGTCAACAATTTACATCAGATGATATATATTATTTTATTATTATTTACTGACTATAAAATAATGTTTTACTTTAACATATCTCAAGGTCACTCTTTAGTTGTTTACCTTCAAACAGTAATATAAATTCACTTTAAATACCTGAAAATCATAGTATTACTATTTCCCAAAAATGATAGTAGTTGTCAAAAACTCTATTTCAAAGCATATTTTTTTTCTTCCAAATAACGACTTTCCCCAAATACCGCCTTTTAGATCGTCCTTTTCTATTCTAAAAAATCGACACTAATATATCCACGTTATTTACGTGTCGAATATCCAAGTGCCGAAAAGACATATTGTTGAGGTGAAAGAAAGAAAAAACCGAATAAACTCTCACATCGTGACAAGTAATCTATAACGTACACAGATGTTTACAAAAAGAAAAACTTTTACATACATAAATCAGACTGCTAACATATCATCAACATGGACAGTTATAACAATTAATAAAAGATGATCTTGTATGGATGAATGAGAAATAAATAAATGGAAAGTAACCAATGTGTTAAAGATATCAATAGAATAAAACATGTAAGTTGTGCGTAGATCATTTTATTCGCATAATAGTCCTGATCCAGATTCGAACACATGATTTGTGATAATTCACACCAGTCTGAATTAGGATTTCCGCTCGATTCTTGACAGCGAACGCTTGATACAGATTTTTGATATAATTTTGAAGTTTTCTATCATAGTCTATGACTATGTAAGAAAAACAGAGATTTCTAATCAAGGATCCGGATCAGAGTCCGCACTAGAGTAGTCGAGTTAAAAATACTAGTTCGGAAGTAAATTTGTATATCAAGCAAACGATCAGAATTGATATTGTGTACAAATGATATATGTACATCTTACAAACTTAAATAACATTTAAATTCTATGTTTAGCTTATGGGAAGTTTGGAAAATGACACTTCAAATCGTTTGAGGTTGTGAATAATCTATCGAGTAATTACCTAGGGTTGTTGAACGTAAGATACACTTAGTAGTTTATTTATCACCCTTATGCGATGTAAAGTTTCTGAACCTAGACAAAACTATTAGTTTTGGTTGCTACAAATGTGATGGATTTTTTTGTTGCATATAATGGTCGTACTGCTTTTGTTTGCATATGATTATTATATATGTTGTGTTGCTGTCCTTTTGATTAGAACAACTAATATATTGCTCTTTTATATGGTTTAACTCTCTTTTGGATCATTTAAGTGAAATCCAAGTTTATGGAAGCAATAGCTGTTGCTTTTGGTTTAATAAATAGAGTTTTGTTTACCAGACAAATAGATACATTTTCGGATTACGGTTTTTGTAGCGGTATTTTATTGTTTTTCCATGGTTTGGGATGCTTTATTATTAAAATAAGATATATACCATGTGATTATTAATATTGTTTTCTTGGGGACCTAGCCGCGCAAAGGAGCCGCTGTCGAAATTTTTCGTAAATTTAGTACTTAGAAAATTTTTCGTGTAAGTTGAGTTATTTTCAAATTTGTATTAAACTTAAATATGCAAATTCAATTGTTTATAAATTGACAATTTAGAATAAAATATATCAAATTCCTTGATTCTCTCTTGTTCCTTTTCGGGGACGAAAAGTTTTGAGTGGGAGGATTGTAACGATCCGTATTTTCAATCATTTAAAAATATTAAATTTAATATAATTGTTGAATAAAAATGGTTATAAATAAAGATTTTTACGTTTAATCAATGGAAATGTTATCAGATGTATGTTATAATCTAAGATAAAATTCTTAAATTACAAATTTCAATAAGTTAAAAGATGATAACACAAATATTAAACTTAAATATGCAAATTCATTTGTTTATAAATTGACAATTTAGAATAAAATATATCAAATTCCTTGATTCTCTCTTGTTCCTTTTCGAGGACGAAAAGTTTTGAATGGGAGGATTGTAACGATCCGTATTTTCAATCATTTAAAAATATTAAATTTAATATAATTGTTGAATAAAAATGGTTATAAATAAAGATTTTTACGTTTAATCAATGGAAATGTTATCAGATGTATGTTATAATCTAAGATAAAATTCTTAAATTACAAATGTCAATAAGTTAAAAGATGATAACACAAATATTAAACTTAAAATGCAAATTCAATTGTTTATAAATTGACAATTTAGAATAAAATATATCAAATTCCTTGATTCTCTCTTGTTCCTTTTCGGGGACGAAAAGTTTTGAGTGTGAGGATTGTAACGATCCGTATTTTCAATCATTTAAAAATATTAAATTTAATATAATTGTTGAATAAAAATGGTTATAAATAAAGATTTTTACGTTTAATTAATGGAAATGTTGTCAGATGTTTGTTATAATCTAAGATAAAATTCTTAAATTACAAATTTCAATAAGTTAAAAGATGATAACACAAATCAATTGAATATGAAACAATGTTGGGTTGCATATTAACAATAGGATTTAAAATAACAAATGTTAATGTTTTAAAGAATAAAATTAATGTTTATCTCTAATTGAAATATAAATTGTAAAGTTTAATTTGAATATAATTGTAAAGTTTAATAAGAAATAAAATAAATATGTATCAAACATAGTTATTAAGACGCGCGTCTAGGCTCAAAAAAGGCTCAGGCGCACGTTGTGCTCCTTTTTGCAATTTGAGACACCTTTTTGTAAAATTCAAATTTTAGTTTACAAAGTAGTTAAATGAAAAAATAATAGTTAAACAGTTATAAAATATGGTTTAAAATTTAAAATTTAGATAATAAAATATTTAAATAGTTGAATGAATTTAAAATATGCTTTAAAATTTAATTTGCATATTTTTGCGCCTTAACTACTCTGGTAAATCATCTTTTGCGCTTAACTACTCTGGTAAATCATCTTTTGCGCTTAACTACTCTGGTATCAAATGGTGAAATCATATGTTATTAATTAAATTTGGTTTTGCCATAGAATAAGAAATAAGTTAGTTGGTAAGTAAATTTATAACCCGTGTTTATAAATAATAAATTTATAGATATTTGAATTACTAAGTTGTAACAATTGTTTTATTTCTCATCTCATTGCTTAATCCGTTTGAAATTAATTTTATAATCAATGGATTTTAATGTAATTGAAATAATTCAGTTAATTTGAGAGAAGACGTTAACCGTAGAATAATGAATGTAATAAAATGAAAACATATGTATTAATAAATACATAAGGGGATTGTTGATTTAATATAAAGGGCTTTTAGATCGGAAATTAAAATATAATGAACTAGGATTTATTACCATTGCAATTAAATGTTGAAATTAATTTACTATTTAAATCTTTGGTTTAACATGAAAATTGGATTTCTAAAGATTATTAAAATCCTGTTTAATCAAGAATGATGATAAAAAACTTTTAATTTAGAATTTAAAAATGGTTAAATCAGTTTAATAATAATTCATTTTAATTAACGTGTAAAAATAAATATAATTTGATTTTTAAGCGAACTTCTACATACAACAGAATTAGGGTCTGAAACTAGTTCTGTTGGGTTTAGAAATATTAAAAACTTATATTTCGATATATAGGATGACCTATTTTCGTTTCGGGAACGAAACGAGTTTTCGGACATTGGTGCGCTTAGGCCCAATCGATATCAGTTCCATCTTTTCCTATATATATCGTTATGAAACCCTAGCAGCCTCCATCTTATGTTCTATTTTTTTGTACGTACCATTGAAAAGGAACAAGTTAACAAGTTAGATCTGAAAGTACGTACAGAAAAATAGAATAGAAGGTGAAGTTTGCTAGGGTTCCACAACGATATATATAGGAAAAGATGGAACATGAATAGATGGAACAAATCGATTGGGCCTAAGCGCTAACCAATGCTCGAAAACCCGTTTCGTTCCCAAAAAGGAAAATAGGTGATTCTATACATCGAAATATAAGTATATCTAAGCCCAATAGAACTAGTTTCTATATAGAAGTTAGCTTACAAATCAAATTATATTTATTTTTACACGTTAATTAAAACGAATTATCATTAAACTGATTTAATCTCTTTTAAATTCTAAGCTAAAAGTTTTCTATCGTCATTCTTAATTAAACAGGATATTAGTAATCTTTTGAAACCCAATTTCATGTTAAATCAAAGATTTAAATATTAAATTAATTTCAACATTTAATTACAACCGTAATAAGCCCTAGTTCATTTTATTTAATTTTCAACAAATTCTTTTATTTTTGATTTAAAAGCCCTTTATATTAAATTCCTTGTATATATATTAATACATATGTTTTCATTTTATTGCACTCATTGTTCTACCTTCTTTCATATTAACTGAATTATTTCAATTCCATTGATTACAAAATTAATTCCCTAGGGATTAAATAACGAGATGAGAAATAAAACAATTGTTACAACTTAGTAATTGAAATATCTATAAATTTACAAACACGGATTATAAATTTACTTACCAAATACCGATTTCTTATTCTATGTTAAAACCAATTTTAATTACTAACATATGATTTCACCATTTGATACATCATTTATTTTATTCCTTATTAAATTTTACAATTATATCCAAATTAAACATTACAATTTATATTCCAATTAGAGATATAAATTCATTTTATTCTTTACAACGTTAACATTTATTATGCAATCCAACATCGTTTCATGTTCAATTGATTTGGGTTATCATTTTTTAAATTATTGAAATTTGTTATTTAAGAATTTTATCTTAGATCATAACATACATTTAATAACATTTCCATTAATAAAACGCAATTTTTTCTTATTTGTAACCATTTTTATTCCACGATTGTATTAAATTTAATATTTCTAAATGATTGAAAATATGGGTCGTTACAACTAACCTATCATCAACGTAAACAGTTATAACAACACGTTCTTTTAAATATTGATAAATACAAATAAGAACAAAATAGCAAAAGATAAAATACATGAATACGTCTTAGAAACATCCAACTCGTCTTCTGAAGCTACAAAGTGTCCGGCTAAATTTGAAAAATATGATCGAGCTGACCCAAACATTAGAAGAAAATAACGTCCGGATCAGTCTGGTTAATCAATGTGAGAAAACTCAAATCATTTAGATTAATGCTGTGCAGTTAATGCACTCGGTAGATTCGAAGCGGTGGAGGTGCAAAAAGTCATAGCGGGGATACAACGATGATATAACAGGATATAGCGGATGACTCTAAAATAGCATATGAAACTCGTACTTAATGTTTTTACAAATATATAAATGGTAATTAAATGAAAAATTATCATTCAATTGAATTATAAATAATACATAAATAATTTTAAATAAAAACATGTGCAAATGTACTTTGAATAAATGAAAAACTGTTATATAACATAATTGAATTTGGTAGAATATTAGTATTTTCATTTTTGAAAATATATTAAAAATTAAATCAAATAAATTAGTTTCATAATTTTATAATATAAATGCAATTTTTCAATTTATTTTATTAAAAAAGATATAGCGGGAATAACGGAATATAGCGGAAATAACGTGATATAACGGAGATTAAAGCGGAAATGCTATATTCTGGCGCTATATGGAAAAATCGTAGCGGTAGAAATCCGCTATGAGATATAGCGGGGTTGTAACGGGTTAATAGCGGGACTTTAACTACACAAGATTAATGTTATAAAACCTTTCAAAAATAAAGGTATTTCACAAGACCAAGCCACACATAAACACAAATGGGTTTTAACATTACGACAACCAAATCATTTTTATTATAAAATCTAGTAATATTATAATAATGTATAATTGTTGAAAATAAATATATGAAATATCTGGAGTGGTAACCCATAATTACATTCAACAGTGCTAGTCCTACAACTAAAACCTTAAAGCACGTATTGGAGAATGAATTCCAATATGACAAGGTGAGAGAATACCTTCCTTACAGTATACCTTTATATTAAATCTATCCGAGGGCCCATATGGACCCCTGCAAACACAGAGTCGGGTGCCCTTTTAACATGACATACCAGATTACATCACCCCTCAGACACAAAGGTTGCAAACATTGTCCCACGGTCGCCTGCACGCACACCAATATCCATAAAACTAAACCTAGATCGAGGAATGATGCTCCTAATGGTAGCTCATCACATAGCTCTGCGACATCCCCTGCTTTATTCATTACCAGGTTGTGATGCTTGTAAGATTACGTTTTTACCTTTTCTCCTAGCAATACCCACTTGGAATGCTAACACTGTTCTCCACGCAATAATACAGTGCTAGCATTCATAAGTTGTTCAGGATATGAATAAACTGAAGGCACTACTTCTACTACATTCATTTTGGAATCACTCTCAGGGTTAGTAGCAAGTAGCCCTTGTACTACAAATAGCTTGATTCCATTATCTCGAACCAATCATGAACGTTTTTCAAAACGAATTGATAGTTTTCGGTAAACTCAACTTTGTTTTTTGAAAATAAATGTACAATACATAAGAGCGGAGATCACCTCCTAACCGTTTAAGCGGACAGATTTTTTTATCATTTGTCTTAGGAGAACTGAATGAGATTTATACGCACAGTACAACATCATCAAAGATGACTGTGCCATATAACTTTCCTGTTTTTCCTAGACATTTTCAGAGTTATATTTTGATCAAAATTTGATAGTCGGTTATTATCAAATAAAAAAATAATCAAACATATATTTTATTCCATGTGGGATCTACATGCCTCTTTAATATTCATTAATTAAATCACTTCAATCATTTACAAAAATATTCATATGCTTATCCCATCGATATTAGAATATTCTCAAAGCATTTAAGAAGGATTTCCTATTTTCAAATCATATTAAATGGATCAAAAACAAATGTCATTCAAAACATTTTTTGCTATGAACCCAAATCGCGTAACCTTCGATGTTGAGTAAGAAAATAATGCTTCCATACCGATATAACTAAGAAGGATTATTTATTAGTTTCATAAACTCGATTTTCATAAGTGATCCAATTCTTATACGGAAATAATACTATACATCAAACATCAATTTTCAATTTCAAACATAAACCATCTTTCGGATAACAATGAAGTCGTTCATGTTGAGGTATTATTACATCTCAAAGCTTGACTGAACAACATTTTTACCTTTTAGGATATGTAGAAGCTTCCCTACGTCTAAGTTTAATGTCAAGTATGGTTCCTAAAATCTCCGTATATTATTTTAAAATCAAAGCTTTACCAACCAAACTTCTTCTCCAATTTTCAAAATCTCTTTACAATTTATAAATTCTTTTATTAAATTCTTCATTTAACAATAATCTTCTTTAATAGAATAATTTATTCTTTATAAACACCTTTATTTAATAATTAATCACTTTTAAACCTCCTAAATAAATAATTAGTTAACTTTAAAACATCATAAATAAAATAATTAGTTAACTTTAAAACATTATCAGTGAATAACTAATTAACTCTAAAACATAATTGAAATGATTAATTAACTTAACCTTTATTATTAAATTAATTAAATTTAAACATTATTATTAAATTATAAAACACCTTAATAGATGTCAAACTAATCTATTCAATTTAAATATAGTAGAGCGGTGTTTTATTCTGCTAAACGGATGACCAAAATAATTTAACTAACATAATGATGTTTTATTCTGCTAATAGATGTCGTCAATGGGGTATTATAAGTTAATTACGTTATTATCAACGTAATTATATTCAGTCCGTAATATATAATCATTAAATCATATCATACACAAGGTTTTAAATCTCGGATATCGGTCGCGTTTCGTTTCGACGATTTTAGTGACTCGGTACGTATCGGGGGAGATCTCGGATGCCAATATCGGATTTACATATAGGACCCTAAAGATCGGCGTATATATGTTTAAAATTAATTTGATTATGCAATAATATTTACATACAATACTAAAATATGATAAACAATATTAAAGAACCATATCCATGAAGTTTACACAACACTAAAAGTTTAAAACAAGTAAACAACACATACATATCTAATTAAACATTAAAAAAATATTGAATGAACACCACTTACATAATTAAAGTTCTAAACTGGCATGATCCATTGTTATGTGAATATCAACATAAACGCAGGAAATGCTTCCCATCGTGCTTGCATTACTTCCTACCACATAAACAAGGAAATTCTACCATTCATGCTTACATTACTTCCTGCCGCAGAGCATACACAGCATCATCAAAATTCATTAAATAAATATTTGAATAAACATATAATGTTTAAGCAAAGAAAGTAGTAGTCTTAACCATGAAATTATACTTGCAAATTAAATCTATTTGCAAATCTACTCTAAATTATACTGTAAATTCAATTTTTGAATTTCATTGAAATAGAAAAACTCTAACTTACATGTAAGAAGTAGAGAAATTGATCGAAGACGAAGCTGCAGAGTGTCAAAAGTGATCGAGCAGTCGGAAATTGGAAGCAATCACGAGACGTTGGAAGTTGGAAGAGGGAGTTCGATCTTTTTAAGCAGAGGGTGTTCGGATTTTTCTCTGGAGAAATGGAAGTTTGATATTTTTGATGAGCAACGTGATTTTTGAGAAGTTTAATCGGACAATGAAGAAAGTGGCTGTCTGTTTTTTGAATTTGGGCTGAGATGGGCATATATCTTTTTTTTAAAACAATATATCGGAGAGATCTTGGAATACTGTTTCGCTCTAAATATCGACCGATATATTTGAAATGAGATATCAACCGATATCTCATGTTTCGTTTTGCCCATGCCTTCAACCAAGATCTCGGTCGAGATATCGGCCTAGATATCCGGGATTTAAAACAGTGGCCATATATAAACTATCAACTATTTAAGCCAAAGTGTTGTACTCATTGATACAAGTATAATGCAAAAATTCGTGGGTTAATCGGATTTAAAACGAACGAGATTTGACATTTCATAGTTTCTCACCAAACCAAATACAGTCCAAGGCCCAACAGCTCACACCCGACCCGTAAAAGCTTCTCCCTAAATCAACATTCGCATCCTGCTCCTTCAACATGTAACCCAAACGTGCACGCCGTGCGCCCATGTGAGTGACATGCACACCTCGACCACCACTCACCGATCAAGGACCATCAGTAAACTTTCATTCACCTCCTCATCACGCTGCGATCCTCCCTTCCACCTACCACTGACCAAAATCTGACCATGTCCTCAGTTTGAAAATTGCGTTCCAGGAAATAAGTCGAGCATGGTCATCATCGAACTGTAGCCGTTTCGGCCAGCAATACCCCACGTCGTTGCCGTTGCCGTCCGAACGTCGACCCCCTACCTCACCTTCGAGCCTATCCTCGCCACATTCGATGCCTCCCTCCATGATTGCCAACCAGTTAAAATTGTATCCAAAAACCACGCCGTATCGACCAACTCCGACCACTGATTTCGCCAAGCCCCAAGCCTCCTTCCAACTCCATGGATCCTTCCCTAGCCACCTACGTTGTTGGAATTTGTGATAGGAACAGAATTCGTTCATTTAACCACCACAATCAACCTAGGCTTCTAAAAATAAAACGAGCATCACTAAAAATCTTAACTCGACCATGCGAACCCAACTATATCCTCCATTCCTCATTTCATGATCGTTGAAACACGATCAATATCCGACCTTCTGCTGTTTCGGCCAATATTCGTCTCGCCGCTCCGCTCGACGAAATGACGAGCAACCATTTTTAAAAAAAAGCTAGAGGACTAAACACAACTTCCATATTCGAAGATTATCAAATTGTGAATAGAATGGAAGGTATTGATTTTTGAACGCTGGATGGTTTTCATTATAGGAAGAAGTAAAAAGAAATGAGGGAGAAGAAGAAAATTTGAAAGCAGAAGCGGAGAATGAATTGAGTGAAGAGTGATGTGTTGATGGATCCATGTACTCAGAATCAAACAAAACCCATAAGTTAACCCAAAATTCAAGCTACCCATCCCCTCCATCACATCAACATACAAATCAACATTAAGGCAAGTTTAAAATTTGAATTTGATTTGAAAAGTTTCTGAAAAGAAGATTAGGGGTATTCCGCTAAACAATACCATGTTCGTATACGGACCGCGAACTACAGAAATAAAAGTACGACTGCGTAAGATAATGCGATACGATTATAAAACAATTATAAGATATACCGGTTATCAAATTTTGTAAATTCAAAAATACCAACGTTTGCCGTAAACTATATCAAACGCTAATTTAAAAAAATTTCAAATTAAAAATTATGGAAAATCCTCTCAATTCATTTTGTTACCAAATTGAATTTCTTTTTTATTTATTAATCGAATATATAAAATAATTAAACGTTCTCAAAATAAAAGCGATAAAATTTCGGGTCGTTGCAGATATGAACATATATATGTTGTCTATTTTCATGTTGAAATGCTTATATGAGATGTAATGTTTGATGTTGTTTGTTGCATGTTGTGATTGCATATATGTTTGAATAGATGATTATACAAGAATTAGGGATAAATTTAACTATTTAGAAAAATGAACAACTCATATGAAGAGGTCTTTGATTTGATCCTCTAGATATCAAAATGAGTGCTCTTCTTAATTAAGCATCACTCTTGTTATTAATATTTTTTTACACCTTAGGATGAGAGAGTGCACTTGTTAATTGTTGTATGTTTTGAGTAAATGTATGAGATGCATGTATAACCCCGTTACCCCATCTCCTAAGATGGCGTTTATTTATGGCAACCTATAAATGGGAAATAGGTGCAGTAGGAGTGGGTTAGGCCCTTATAAAGGGGGTTGAGTGCAAGTTGTAATCCGAGTAATACACGTATAATGGCAAGACAACTAAACTAGAAGCTTACTAAATGAATTTAATGTTAAATTTTGTGAAGGGGTTTAATGAAAAATATTTGTTTGGAAAGCTATAAAAAATAGATGATACACCATTGACTTTGAAGATATTTTATTGGATGGAAAATGTACATTTTTGGATTTAAAGTAATTTATTGAAATTTTTACATGAGGTGATGAACATTTAACTTGAAATATAAAATAATTTAGTCTGGGGGTATTTTTGTAAGAAAGAGAATAAGTTGTGAAGTATCTTATTGAAACATATTGTGAAAGAATGTTAAGTCCAAAATGTTTGAAAAATGTTTTGATAGAAAAAATTGGTTTTAGTTTGAAAACATCCTTTTGGAGAACACTTTATGAATAACACTAATTTGAAAATATTTTGTTAAAGGTATGTTGTTGAGAAATGTTTTGACGGGAGCTTTATTGGGAAGTAAAGAGAGAAATATTTCTATTGAAAGAATATTTTGTAAGATTTGAGAAAGGTTTATTTCAAAGTTTTGCGGGGAACTACATTATCTGAAAAAGCATTTTTACTTGGAATATTTTGAAAAATGGTTTATAAAAAAAATACATTTGAGAAAAGTATTTTGATGTTTGAAATACCTTTTTGAGTAGAGTATGTGGAAAACTTTTATTAAGAAGAACAAAACATCTTATTTGAGGTAAATTTTTGTAAAGAAATGTCAAGTTTGAGAGTGTTTTGTTTGAAAGCAATCTTGGTTGAAATATGAAATATAGTTTTGTTAGAAGAGTTTTGAAGGAAAATCATTTTTCTAGATGGAAATATTTTGATTGGAAAATACTGAGTTTAAAACTGTTTTATTGACAAGACTGGGGGAAAATAAGTTATGTTATAACTTATAAGTTATCTATTTTGAGAATACGTTGTTGGAACAGTATTTGTGAAATGAAGAATCTGATTCGAAAATATATATAGGTTGAAAAATAAAATATTTGGTTTGATAAATAAAAACCTTGAGACTGAAGTATTTGGTTTTGAAATGTCTTGAAAGTATTTTTTGGAACTGGAAAGATATTTTATTTGTGAACAAGGCGAAGAAAAATATTTTGATAGAAAAAATATACTTATTTCGGAGGTATTTTACTGGAAAATATTTTGTTAGTAATGTTATTATTATAGAGATTACCTGAGGTGGATAATGACATTTTTCTCCAAAATGAATTTGAAAATAACTATTAAAGTGTTTTTTATGAATTTGAATATAATTATGATTATTTTACGAGATTCAACGAGTTGTTAATTATTGTTTATGGAATGGAGAGGAATTTAATCAGTAATAGCAATAGACTTTTTAGATACAATGATCGTAGATGAGTTTCATGTGTTTGAAGTAAATTATTACTACTTTTGGAGCAAATAGTGATAATGCAATTTTAAATGGATCGTTTTCCTGAATTAAATAACAACGATATTATTTTAAGCATTGACAATGTTGGGTTGAATAGTGATAAAGAGATCTTTGTAATCCTATATCTATGATAACGTAATTATTGAAGTTTTTGAGTTAGTATCTAGTATTGTTGGATACGGGATGGGTGGCACAGGATGTGTGACGGGATGATGATACGAGTTTTGGGTTCATCTAATATCCATTGTGATGGGGCAGCCTTTATGCTTGTTATATATGATTTCCTTAACAATTATCTAGACATATATTAAGTCCACTTCAAGAAGATGTGGGTCATGATATTTGTGATTATTCACTTATGAGAATAGAGTATGAATGTTTAATTTTAACTAGAAACTTTAGCTATGTTTATCGTTTACATGATTTGTTGGTTTGCTTGCTTTGCTCGTGTTT
The DNA here is from genome assembly GCA_030765085.1 of Allium cepa. Classification (NCBI taxonomy): domain Eukaryota; kingdom Viridiplantae; phylum Streptophyta; class Magnoliopsida; order Asparagales; family Amaryllidaceae; genus Allium; species Allium cepa. Next base: position 664,831,763 of record CM060945.1, read on the forward strand.
GCATTATCCAGTGTTAAGTGTTTACTTATATATATTGGTTGATAGTTTATTTGTGTTTTATGTTGCATTATTGTTGAATGGACAATCTAGTTATACTGGTTGCTTTGCTTCGATTTTGATTGTTTTGTTTTCCCTCGTATGTTCCAACATGCTGATTACCCGTATGTTGATTGTATATGTTGAATGTTTGACCAACATGTTTAATTGTTGTATCGTTTTACATGTTTGAGAACATAAATTAAATATATTTTAAGTGTATGATTGAGACCAGTAATGAGACCAATGATCAATTGTTATGTGGAATCTGCAACAGAGAATATGCCTAAGTAAGTTTGAAAAAAAATGTCAAAGAAAATACAAAGAGAAAAGTTTGGCTAATCATTGGCATATGACTAAGGGAAGATGGAGCGGACATGAAGTAGTTGGGCAAAATGGCAATGCTTTGATCGGAGGGACAAAGCACAATTGCGTGGGAGCATACTTCGGGGCAAGGCCATTGTTGGCTCAGGGCAAGCTCCGAGCACTATTCGATACCCTAAGGTCTTCAATTACCATGAGGCAAGCCTCGGGGCATTGCCCAAGTGCCAAAAGCAAGCTTCGAGGAAAAGATCAAGCGGTACTCGAGTCATGTCTCAGGGTCCTCATGCCATGAGATGAAGCATTAAGCTGATGTGAGGCTTGCATGTTCAAGTAGGAGCTATACATGGAAAAATAAGCACAAATAAGTAGGTTTTGCCTTAGGAAGGAGGTCAGCAGAGTTCAAACCATGCAAAAGGGTCATGAAACATTGATGGTAAAATGCTTTTATGTGTGACAACTTAGCCACGTGTAATGCAATCACAGTCCAGTTGCACCGGCTAGATACTTGAAGGTGGATAGTAGACCTGTCAAAATTTGACTCAACCATTAACCCAACCCATTTACCCTACTTATAAATGGGTTGGGTCAACCCATTTATGAAAATCATAAAATGGGTTATGGGTTGGGTTGACCCATTTTTAAAAGGGTTATAAATAGTGTGTAAACTTATGTGGATAGTGCAATGCAAGATTGAGTGGTGACACCCACCACTGGACAAGTAGGTCCAGTAGGCTATCATGGCAAGTTAAACCCGTTTCCTCTTCTTGGTACTCGGGATGTCATCATTGTCATCATATATCCAAGAGCACCATGTAGAGCATGTCAATCCATGGATGTTGTGGAGGTCTTGTACTATGAGGAGTGCATCGAGCCGTGGATGTTGGGGGGTCTTGTTTGTTTTTGGTATTTACAGGAGTTAGTTCATACCTATAAACACCTTAGGTTACTTTAACCTGAAGTAGCATACCCTACTGGTAGATTTTTATGGTGGAGTTGTGAGGATGCATGTTAGGCCAGTGAACGACTATGTTTTGCTCTTTGTTGATGGAGTTTATCCCCAAATGTATACGTTAATATAGTATATGCGCATGAAAAGTTGCATTCTTTTGTTCTGAATATGTTTTGATTATGTTGTAGTTGATTGTGCTATGCAGTTATCGTATGCTACTTTAGAAGTGGTATGTCTGTGATTGGTATCCTTCCACATATTTTGTGAATGATTAGCTTATTGAGCATTTGATACAATATGGTATTTTATTGGGTTGATGGTTTATCCTTTAGGCTGATTGCGAGACAGTTCTTATAAGGAAAGAGAACGTAACGATATTTAGGCAGAGAAAATATGAGTTACATGACCAAATTGTTTTAAGCGAAAACTTTGGGAAAACCTATGCAATGATTTTTTTTGAACTTAAATTGTCTTTGAGAGTGCAACCTTGTTTTAGCCATTAACTTTTGGTAGAGGACGAACTAGGTGTTCATCTTCGTCTCAAAATGTAGATTTTTTTTCGTGTGCATATCCAAAATGCGGTCATAATAGTGATTTGGATCAGCGCCGTGGAAGATACGACCCTTGTATGATTTCGAGACGGGCATGACAATTTTACAGAATTTGGTGAATATACCCCTAATCCATTTTCTAGGCTGATTAGAGAATGACGGCCTTTGTGCTAATTATATAGGGTTAGAACAGCCACCAGAACATTATTTCGTACTCTTAAAATATTCTCTAAACCTCCATTAACATCTCTTCACCTAAAATCAGTCAAAAGCATACTGTTTTGTGATGAATCATTGCATTAAATTGGTAAGCTCAGAGACATTGATTGATTTCTAAGCTTTAACCCTTAATCCTTTGATTTATCCCAAAATAGCAAGCATTTTAACTGACATTAGGTGAACAGGGATTAATGGAGGAAATGTTTTAAGAAGACGAAATAAGGTCTTAGTGACATCTCTTAACCTATTATTAGCACAAAACACAGAATTCTCCAATCGGTCGGAAACTGGATTATGCTTCTAATCATCAATTTCTGTCCAAAACTGCACTGCGCGGTCCTAAAGCTTAAAAATAAACAATTATTCTCTCTACCTTAAAAAACACAAACCATTAGCTTTACAACGTGGGTCAGGCAATAAAATCTTTGTTTATGAAGTACGAGCGTTACTGCACGCGCTACGCACGTAAATTATTGTTCTACAAATATTATATGTTTCTAACACAGTTAGAAAAAAGCACAAATATTTAGTCATATTTTGCATTGAAATCATGTGTGGTTTGTTTGAGTTTTTATTTCTAAGTTCGAACATCTAATTTTTTTTGGTAGTTTGAATTATTATTTTTATTGCTAATTAATAAAAAATTAATTTGTAAAAGAAGTTTATTTGTTAAATCATATTTAAAGTGATTGAGATTTGATAATATTTGTTGAGAGACGTTCTGAATTTGGTAAAAAAAAAATTATTAGATCATATTTTTAAGTGATATTAAGGTTTGTTAACTTTTGTGGAAGGACATTTTGAATTTGTAAAGCAGGTTCATTTGTTAGATCATATTTTTAAGGAATTTGATAATATCTTTATAAGGGCATTTTTGGTAGTTCGCGCTGATACCAAAAAAGTGTGCACTAAGGGTATTACAACTATTAATAAAGATATATATAATATTTAGTATTTACATGTATTATTTTCCTTTTTCATATAATTAATTTGAGAATGTGACGACTGTTTATTGAATGCAGGCACCATATGTGGATCCAAGGACTAAGCTTCGATATGCAAACCCTGAAGTTTTCAAGCGCATAAGAATGCTTCCAGACGACTATGTTCAGCGATATCTTACTTTGAGAAATGCAGCTGTAGTCCTGAGATAGATATTTAAAAATCCACTAAATTAATCATTGAATGTTGTTGTATTGCAGATAAACTGTGATGTGAATGTTGCTGGTCATTGTAATGTGATAAAAACATTTTTTTTTCTTTTACCGATTTCACCCAATTTTACAGTGCCAAAATCGAAATGTGAATTAGATTAGTAAAATGAATGCATTTGTAAATAAGTAATGTCCAGTTATATGCTGTCTGTGCGGTGAAATTATGAGAATGGAGTAAGGTAGTATTTGATTTGTTGTTTTTAGTTTTGGGTTTTTATCCATACAAAAATGTATGTGACGCATGTATATTGTTGAAAACGAGCAATTCAGAAAACGAAGTTAACATACAAAGTAGGAAACAACTTTATTTTTCGTGTTTTGGAAAATAACACAAGCGCGTGAAACAATTTATTCTTCAGCCGTTATTCTATCATCTTTGTCCTTTTATTCGTCTTTCTTTCATTTACTTTGTTGTCTTTTCATTTTTTTTATATTTAATATACATATTAGAAAATCGAAAACACAAAATTCATTTTTAAACCAAACATTGCCTTAATTTTTTATACATTTCTATCTTAATAAAATGCTTAGGGAGATGTAAGATTTTATATTATTCCAGCAGAGCATTAGATTTTGATGTCGTATCCAAAACCTTTGAATGCTTTACCATTAAATTTTAAATAACACGTTTCATGGTAATGCAATTTTGTTTTTCACTGTTTTGAGGAATGAACTGATGCTACTTCATGCTTATTCCAAAAATATGTTGCTAATTATAAACTCTATTTTTTTATTTTGGTAAAAATAATTTGTTTTTTAATAAAGTTATAAAGTTAAATTTGAACATTAATCACATATTTCTACAAATAAAACATATTTAAAGAAACAAATATTTGTGCAAAACTCTGAACATTGCAGTTAAGGAACCTTAAATATTTGTAGATTTTCTCTGTAAATGTTTACGGAGTCCGTTGATATTTTAAAGTGTAAAAATAAAAGTTTTTTCTATAGCAAGTATTTGAGGCCATGGATAATGTTTTTATAAGACGTCCTTTGAAACTTTTAACCATTGAATGTGAGAATACTTGAAAATACAATGGAAATTTAAAATACAATAAGTTGAATGTTTTAAGCCTTAAAATTAAATTTAAAAAATGTACATTTTGTTATGTTCTTATCTTCTTGTGAGTAGAATTTGAATGCGGTTTTGCCAGAGTTAGTTGAGATGAAAATTATCCTCCGTTGTTAAAGAAAACCAAACTATGATTTATTTTGTAGATACGGTTAACGTGCATTTTAAAGACAAATGTTAAAAATGATATTTATGTGCTAAAAAACAATAATATTAACTTCAAATACATATCTTACCCTAGTAGCATAAAAAATAGATGAAATTCAAAAGGATTACTTAGGTAATTAAAAAACCTTACCGTGTGATTTTACGGTGCATGATGAAAAATTTCTGATTTTCCTTATTTTATTATATTTTTCTCCTGAATTTAAAGTTCGAAGTGGCCAAGCAAACATGAAACAGACCTGCAACTCGAAAGCTTTAATGAAGCACTCTGATCACAACACTGCACGAGCACGAACCACCAGTCACTTTATTTACATTGATATCCGCACCCCATAATAACTAATCTTGCACACTTCCAACCCGAACTCAACCCAAAACAACAAAGTCAATTCAATCAGTACAACGTACAAAACACCAAACAGCCTTATTCCCCCAATTGAAACGAAGCACCCTCCGTGCCAAATTCCGCCACGTCAGCCGAAAGAATCCAACATTGCCAGAAAAAATATGACCGTTGGACCCGACCTCCGACATGTGATAAGCCTAATTTCAAATTCAACCGTTACATAGCCAAAATTCAAATAGAAACCGGAATTCTCTCTCTCCGACTTTCAATGTGAAGTCGTCCTAAGTTATAACCCAAAAATTTTCAAGACGAAGAAGAAAAAGAAGAAGAAGAGCTGCAGTCGATGGGTTGCATCTCCTCCAAATTTCTAGTTGCCTCCGACCTCCATGAAAATATCTCAAATCACCATGTCGTCTCCCTCACTTCCACCACCTACGGAGTTCTCAACCTCGACCGAAAAGAAGCAAAAAACGAAGAAGAAGAAGAAGTAGTACAAAAGGAGAAGCAAATCAGCAACGGTGCCAAGGTAAGCAAAATTTCACCACTTCCTTCCTCATTGCTATCCACACCCCTATCAAAAAAGAGAAACTTAAAAGAAGAGCCTTCTGAGATCATAAACACTTGGGAACTAATGAAGGATTTGAATTCGGATTCAACCATTTGGTCTCCGGCCATGAAACCCACCGTGCCTCCTACACCAAAGTCTACTGCATCGAAAAAGCAGAAGAAAAGCCTTCTCGGTAAAGAAAACGTCTCCCCAAAAGAACTCGTCCCTAGTAGGATTCTAAAGCCATTTATTTCTTCATCGAACATACAGTCAAGTAATAAGTTGATCGTCGACGATGTAAAGGCGAGAACTTTAATGGAAAAAGACAATGAAAATGTAGGCTCTAGGAGGAGTTTGAGTCCTCTATTTAATGGAAATCAAAACCTAAATCTTCTACTCGATTCTTACGAGAAGAAATGCCCGCCTAGCGGAGAAAGCACATTGGTGTTCTACTCCACTACACTAAGAGGTATAAGGAAAACGTTCGAGGATTGCAATGCGGTTCGGTCGATGATAGAGGCGTACGACGTGAAGATAGTGGAGAGGGACATATCGATGGACTCGGGGTTTAAGGAGGAGTTGAGGGTGTTGATGGGCAGAAAGTCGGTTACGCCCCCGTTGTTGTTTGTTAAAGGGAGGTTGATCGGAGGGGCGGATGAGGTATCGAAGTTGGAAGAGGAAGGGAAGTTGAAGATGTTGCTCGAGGGCATTGCGAAGAAGGAAGGTTTGAGTTGTGGTGTGTGTGGAGGGATGAAGTTTGTGATGTGTAGAAAGTGCAATGGAAGTTGCAAAGTGATGGACGAGAAGGAGAAGAAGGTGGTTAAGTGTGTTGAGTGTAATGAGAATGGGTTGATTCATTGCTCACTTTGTTGTTAGTTTGGTCATATAATGTTCTGCCTTATTGGATTGTTTGTATTGATCTTCCACTGTTATACAACTTATTTTGGATATTGCTGTAAGTTAGAAAGTGTATTTGAAAATGTTTGAGTTTGCTATTGCTCATACCCATAAGCATAATTATAGCCCTTTGGAGAAGAAGAGACGCTGTATAACCTCCACTGTTTCATCCTTGTGGTATTTTCTATCTCGGTCATTTCTCATTTCTCGCTGTTATTATGTGGAACTTTATTGTCTTCAGGGGTTGAATATGAACCCAAAAGAAAAGCTGAATTAGCAGGTAAAATCCACATGAATATAACAAAAAATATATTAAGACAAACTGTCAATATAACAGTAGAAGTAGAACTGTTATCGCAAGGAAATAGGGTTGAGTCTGTATTTTGTTTGTTTGTTCTTCACAAACAGCAGCACCTTTTTGGTCATTGGGGTTAAAATATATATCAAGTACTCAAAATATATATAATTTACAAACCTTATCCTCTAAATTGCAGAAATATTTTGCTTTAAGTGAATTCAATTCGTATATGTTGAATATGTGATGAAAATTATGATAAAGTAGTCAATTCGTAAAGAAGAATTCATGCTGAATAGGTGTTTTATTCAGAAAAATTGCTTATTTAGGGAACTTTCTCAATAATAAATGTCAGAATAGACTATTATTATCCACTTTTCATTGTTTGTTTAATTGTAACTAAACGGTCATATAATCTGCTGCATTATACCCGTTGTTTTCTACAGTGATGATGTAATTTAGTGCACTATCTGTTTTTGGAATCTTGAGCTCCGATTGACCATGATTTGATGTAATTTAATTAAAGCTGCTATTAAGTTTCAAAATACACCAAACATCCTTAAAAAAAAGTATGCAAATTAGGTTTCAGAATTAAGTTATTGAATAATTACATACATTTATGCAATTATTTAGTGAAAAATTGCAGGCATTTATGTAATCATATTCAAAAATTGCAGATATTTTCGCAATTAGTCAAAAAAATTGCAGAAATTTCCTTTATTATTCATCAAAAAAGATCAAATTTCCACAGTACATTATGCAATTTTCAACAAAATGTACTGACTGAACCACCTAACCTCTTAGAAAAGACCCGATAGATAGCAGCTACCTAAGGCGCTTTTAAGCCCTTAACCAATCACGGTCTTTCATCTAGTAAGTCCGAGTACTATGTTTTCCAAGCTTGACTATACAATTGCATCTCCAATCATCCCTTAATTCTAGAAGCTACCTCGCTCATTGCCACTCCCAACCCTTTCTTTGTATCTGTTCGCGAAGTCAGTGATCCATTATGCAATTATTCAGCAACTTAATTCTAGGGACCTGATTTACAATCTTTTTTTGAGGAGGAGATTTTGTGTATTAAATGATTTAAGGACCTGAGCCTAATATTCACTTTAAAAAACCAGTTTTTATAATTCTATTGTAATAAAATAATTTGCTAAATAGGTATTTTAAAGATGATTTTAGTTTTAATATGCTTTCGAAAACTGTTTTATGTTTATTATTTATTCTTTAATAAACAAAAAAAATAAGGAATATTTTAAAAAAAAATCTACATTTAACTGTTGGAGAAGTAGCGATCTTGTACCTTTTTTTCTTATATCCTCAAGCTACAAATTGGATTCCTACCAGAGCGTTCAAAAATATAGCATGATATTCTATTGATACTCTTAGAGGAATTCAATAAATAACTAGTAATAAATTTTAGCTAACATGTTTCCTTTGGTTACACCTCTTCCAGAAATATATTTTATTAATTCCTCTTCGTCTTCCCGCATCATTTTTGAAGTCGAAATAATAGTCTTCTTTTTAGAGCAAAGCCGGGGTGAATGACCTCTATCACATATCATAGGAAAAACAGAATAGCTTGATTATAAGAGTGAGGCCGAAAAGTCTACATGAATGCACAGCTAGGCCTTTTTCGAAAAGGGGTGAGAGGAGTAGTGGCATGCTCCTAGAAAATTATGTAATTTAATATATATATATATATATAAATATATATATATATATAAATATAGTGTGTGTGTGTGTATTTGTAGTAAAAGTCATTTGGTGTTTGTTTTCTTTTATATACTTTGTTGTATTGTTATATAAATAATTAATGTAAAGTACATAAATAAAAAAAATCCTTTAATAAAGTGTTATGTGACTATAGTTGCAAATGGTTGCGATCGTGAGTACGCAGTTACAATGTAAAATAACGTTTTATTTCAAATATTTCTAGTCAAGGCATTTTGAGAAAGGATATCGATACATCCATTAGACTAGAGTTATGCTACGCTCTTCAAATGCTAAGCAGTGTATTACTCTTGGTTGATAGAGGAACTTAGCGGGTACATACTTATAGTTATTATATAACTATAAGTTTGACTCGACCGAGAATTTCCAGTTGACCAATAACAACTAGGTCAAATAGGAAATCTCAGTGTGACAATGCTACACAGTTCTCTCGACTTGAGAATTTTATGGAACTTCGACGTAGATACTCCACTTTGATATAGTTAAATCATGGCATGACGACCATCATGCGACTGTGGTTGTGTCTGACTTGAAGAGTGGAAATGAAACACTATCCAATAGGGAATTTGTCCCTCAGTTGTATGTGGTTAGTATCACATACGATCAATGGTAGTCAAACTAAAGTCAAAATTCTGATCAGAGTAGAACGGTTAATAGTAAATGTTATTATTGAATCAAGTACTTTGTAAATAGGCTGAACAATTGAATATAGAAATTAATGAAGTTTTTACCGATACTAGACTCCATATATCCTAAAGTGATAAAGCGTTGACGAATAAAACTGTGTATATTATATCATCGCTTAACGGTACCGCTTAAGGTGATCTAAAATTTGATTTTATCACATAGATCTGTAAGCTATGAATTCAGCAAAAACATTGCACTATTGCTAAAGCGACGTGTGAATATTAATTTGAATTATTCAATATTAATTGCTAATTGAATCCATATCTGTGAGTCACACAACCGCAGCCGTGAATTTCTTGGAATACCACACGATTTAATTAGTTTATGAAGTATTATAAATTAAGTAAATTAATTAGTAATTAAGAAATATTAATTATTAATGTATAGTAAATGAGTTGGCTCCTTGAATTTTTTGGGTGTTATTAGTAATTATTTGGATATATACGAACTTACCAGTTACCATATATGATATCTACCATGCTTTAAATATAAACAATAGCTAAATGGGTAGAATGCATTTTGACTTATGATATGTTAATGTGAGGCAATTTTATATGCCGAAAGCAATTTTATTACTAATTAAATAATTATATTATATTATATTATATTATCATGTCGAAAGCAATTTTATGATGAAAACAAAAGTAGCTAAACATTTTATGTCGAAAGCAATTTTATTACTAACTGGATAATTATATTATTTATTATATATAAATTTATATTTAGAAAAATATATTTACTCACTTAGGTCAAAATTATTATTAAACGTACATATTTAAAATTGGTATATTTGGATTAGTCAACACTTTTGATATTTGTTTTAATTTTTTGAATTTCAAAATATTTTGAAATACTCACATTTGATTTAAAGTTTAAGCATAAAATATTTTTGACTTAGTCAAAATTGGATTTGTATTTAGAAAATTTCTAATATTGGTTTTTAATTTAGATTAATATGTTTTATTTAGTCAACTAAATTATTAATAAATTTAATTTAAATATACGACATAGAGCTCAACGTAGAAATAAGGGATGATATGGGCAGATTCTTACGGCAGTGCGAAGATGTCTTCACACAGGGGCATTTTGACATAACCAGCATTTCTCCCAAGATCATTTGCCATGCACTCAACATTGACCTTAACGCCACCCCCATCCGTCAAAAGCGTCGACTGCTCAACCCAGAAAGGCATCAAACTCTCAAAGAAGAGGTAGAGAATTTGGTTGCTAATCGCTTTATTTGAGAGGTAGGATATCCGGTCTCATATCAATTAGCTTGCGGTGCGACCAGTGGACATGAGCTCCTCATCTTCATGGACGTCTATTTTGGGTACAGTTGATTGTTATGCATGACCTGGACCAAGAGCAAACATCCTGCATCATAAATGTTGGTATGCGCTGTAAGCATGTCATGCCTTTTGGTTTATGGAATATGGGCACCACCTATCAACGTCTAGTTAACCCCATGCTCTCTGAGTAGATCGGTCGGTCTATGAAAGTTTATGTGAATGACATGTTGGTGAAACCTGAAAAGTACAGGAGGCATGTAAAGAACATGGTCAAGACTTTCAGTTCTATGTCAATACAACATAAAGTTGAATCCAAAGAAGTTTTCCTTTACCGTCCAGTCCAGTAAATTCCTAGCGTATGTTATGAGTGCCAAGGGCATCGAGGCCAGTTCCCCTAAGATCCAAGCCATCTAGGACATGCAGACCCCAGAACTATGAAGCAAGTGCAAAGCTTAAATAGGATGGTTGCAGCATTAAGTCGGTTTGTATCGAGCTTAATCAACCGGTGTCTCCCTTTCTTCGACCTCGTTAAGTAGGAATTTTTTTCACCTGGAACGATGAATGCGCTAAGGCATCGAGGAGTCAAAGCAACATTTGGTCACTCCTTGGGTATTATCCAAGCCAATCTATGAGGAGAATCTACACCTGTATTTGGTGGTATATGATCATGAGATCATCACTTCCTTGATCAAATAGGACGAAAAGGTTCAACGGTCAGTTTATTTTGTCGGCAAGAGGTTGACCGACCTAGAACCAATATGCATGAAGCTTGCGTTCTGCCTACCTATGGTAGCCCAAAAACTCAGGCCGTACTTTCAGGCTCATCCCATCAAAATCTTGACCAAACAACCTCTGAAGCAAGTCTTTAGCTAGCCATATACAGCTAGTCGGCTATTAAAGTGGTCTGTCGAGCTTGGAAAACATCACATCCATTTCCAGTCTCACAATTCTATTAAGGGCCAGGCCATAGTAAATTTTAATGCTGAGTGTTCAAGCCCGAGCAGCGGCGAAGAGGAGGCCGTCACTAGCCAGAAGCTTAGCACCTATATATGGAGGGGAATCGAATGAGAATGGGGCACATGCCAGCATGGTCCTTATCACACCTGAGGAAGAGTGTAAGGTTTTGCAGTCTGCCTTACATTCAAGGCAACCAATAATAAAGCAGAGTATGAGGCCCTTCAGAGCAGCCTTAGGATGGAAATAGAATTGCATGCGGAATCCATTCTTATATTCAATGACTCATCATTGGTTGTCAATCAGATCTATGAGCGCTTTCTAGTGAAAGGTAAGCATTGGTCATGTATGTTGTCGAGGCTAAAAGGAAAATCAACACTTTCCTAGGTCAACTCAAAAGAATGCCAACGACGATCAACTGGCGAAGAAAGTAAACAACTCAAAATAAGTCACTTCCTAGGTCCCTTTAGAGATTTGAGGCACCCCCTGCTATGAGTTGGGGGCAATACCATGGAAATAGGTGTGTCATTTATGGACCATTGGATGTTGCCCCTTGTCAAGTACTTAATAAGCAAGGAACTTCCTACCGACTTAAAAGAAGCGAAGAAGGTACTTTACTGGGCTCTTTATTACATGATCATGGACGGGAAACTCTAAAAATGGTGCTACTCCATATCATTTCAACGCTGCATGTTTGAAGATGAAGCCGGCTAGATCGTGAAAGAACTGCATGAAGGATTTTGTAGGGATCAGACCTCGGAGGAGGGGGGTAGAACCTACCAAAAAAGGCCACCCGGTAGGGCTAGTATTAACCTACAGTGATAAAGGATTATATAGATTATGTGAAGTAAATGAGACTAATGTCAGCGGTTCGCTAAGATTCCTAGAGCCTCTCCTGTGCTCCTTACCATTATGACTTCCCCATGGTCGTTCGACATGTGTAGGACCAATTTAATCGAAAAACTACCTAATGCCAAGGGAGGATACAACCACACCATAGTCGCTATTAACTACTTCACCAAATGGATATAAGCGTGACCATTACTGGGGGAACCACCCTTAAAATTCTAAACTTCATCATCAAGAATATTGTCTGCCGTTTTGGCCTGCAAAAGAAAATTATCACTGATAACGACACCGAATTTAAGAGCAGCCTATTCCAAGACTTCCGCTCAAGCAACAAAATCTAAGCACTTCTCTTCAATTGCTTGTCCTCAAGCCAATGGAGAAGTCAAGGCCGTCAACTAACCCGTCAAGTCCGCTTAAGAAATTCCTTGCAAATATCGTTAATTACCACTCATTCTTTAGTCCTATGGCATTTTTAACCGCACTTCAACTGGCAATACTCCTTTTTTGCTACCTTATGGGACAAAGCCATGCTACCCATAGAAGTAGATGTCTTGTCACCTTGGTGTCTGACCTTCGAGCCCGAGCAAAATAACGAGCTACTCAAGCTCAGACCCGACACTATAGAAGAACAAAGAGCCAAAGCTGAACTCCGCACTAAAGCCTACAAGAGAAAGATAACCAAGCACTACAAGTCAAGATTAAAGTTCCAACAATTCATTATCGATGACCTACTCCTATGCTTGGTTGTTTTCCAATACAAAGAACTAGGCCGAAGGAGTGCTTGGCCCGAACTGGGACGGTCCATATGTCATAAGTGTCATCTTAACAAATGGTGCTTACCGCCTTTCTTACCTGGATGGAACCCACACTTCCTGCACTTAGAACCAAATGCACCTCTAGGCCTATCATATATGAAAGTCGGTCGCAATCATCTGGCAACATAATACCTGTTTTTGAAGAATGCATTGAAGATTCCAGAGCCAACATTGTTCAGCACATTCACCAAGGAAATCCAATAAAGGGTGAGTTATTATGTGCTCATTTACCTTATTGGGGACCGAAGACCTCTATTGCTAAGGATTTACGAGCCATGCACATCTCCTTGCCTGTTAACTACCCATGAGGATGAATTATCATTCATTCACTTCCTTGTCCGAGACTGCCTATATGCCACTTCCATCTGGCAACATGTCTCCTTGGAGCTGTGCAGCTCTATAGCGGTGGAGGTGCAAAAAGTTCTAGCGGGGATAAAGCAGATATATAACAGAGGCACAAAAAACTTTATTTAATGTAAAACCAAATATTTAAAGCTAGCTTATTCTCTTTATTACTGGCCGGCCCATGAAGGAAGTCATGAGTGAATTTCAATTTTTTTCCCCTAATGGATCTTTGTTGGGCCAATGAAGTCTAATTTACCTAGGACAATTTTATATTTAATATAAATAAAATTATATATTTTATTTAAATTCATAAATTGTTGTTTGAAATTTATTTGATTTTTTAGCAAAGCTAGTCGGCTTTATAGTGGGCCATGCCACTATATATATAATGGAAAAACAGAAGCTCTGCACATGCGTAGAGCAACTAAATGGGAAGAGCCCAAACAAACAAAAAAATAAAGCACAGGAGATAGGCAAAAAGAGCCTATACCGCTAAACAAAAATGACTACAAGCCCTCCAGAGAGGAACTACGACTGCCAACATCAAATGACGGGCCAATATCATTCACAAACCCAAATAAAAGTGCAGCCAGATTCAGGTCATTGCCTTCAGACGATGGAGAATAAATAAATTTTCTATCTCAACTGACATCATAAAATTTATTTGATTTAATTTTACTTAATATATAAGAATACATATGTATCGTATACAAATGTATATGTGTGTGCATGTGTAATATGATATTCTGTGCAAGGCATAAAGTGCCTTGGAATTTACATCGTAATAGACACATTAGCACATTATATATATATATATATAGTATGTTGTCCAAATATGTACATATACTTATAGTTATAAATATATAAGTGTACAAATTTTGATATAAAATATTATATATATATATTATAAATAACAATTGAACATATATATGCGTATATAAATTCATCTATATATTTGTGGAATTAAATTATTTTAGTTATTTTATATACATTTATATACACACACACACATTGGAATCAGAATAAAATAATTATATATAAATATAATAATAAATGTAAATTAGTATTATAATATATATACATATAATTTTTATTTTTTATTCTTAGTTCGGAATATTTACAGATCTGAGTTTTGATATAATATATTTAATATATATTATGTATTAATTAGAAAATTGGTCATTTATTAAATAATATAAAATAATAAAATAATAAAATTTTAAATTTTCAGATAATCTAAAATGATGTTTTAAGGGTTGTGAAAATTTATAGATTTGCTTCAAAAAAAATTATATTTTAATTAATTATATACTAAACAACCGATATTTAATTTAATTTTTAAAAATATGAAAACAATTTTTTTCTTAGATATCTGATATGATGATCTAATTTAAAAAAAATATAAAATTAAGTTTTCAAAACATTATTCATTTTATATGAATTTACTAATTTTTGTAGTAATTAAATAATGAATATATATATATATATATATATATGTATGTATGTATGTATGTATGTATGTATATATATATACATATAACAACGGAAAAATTATTTTAGGCTGTTAAAGTACATATGGATATAAATATATATTAGAAAATTATTAGATCAACTATGTATATATATACGTATGTATATAATGTACACACATATGCACTTTGATATAAATTGTGTAGATGTATTGATTTATATATTAATGTATATATGTATTAACTAATACAATATTAAATAAAGTACTTTTATTTAGCATAGATTATTAAATTATTAATGAAATATGAGTATGTATGAGTACATTAAATTTATGCGCATAGCCAATCATTATTGTGACAACAACATTACCAATAGAAATCTCACCTAACTGACTAAACAATAATAGCATGCACACACACACATAAGGATACATGAGAAATAAATTATTTTACCATAATTATTTGTATATTATATAAATAAATGGTTACCTACAACAGATGCTTCAAGTCTAAGTTGAAAAGATGAATCCTCTTCCTTTGAGTGTTCTTGATTCATCAGATTGCTAGTTTTGAATCACAGACCTTCTTATTATTAAATAACCTTTAATTTAAATGAATTTAATTTGTGAATTTTAGGGTTTTTAGAGTGTAGATCGGCCATAAAGATAATGATAGAGGCGACCAAAAATCTTATATAAGTTAAGTGTAGAAATGATTATATATTAGTTAAATAAGAGAGAAATTATGATAATATCTCATACTTTTTCTTATTTAATCTCAACCATTCATTTCAGAAGCCCCTTTTCCTCTTTTTAGTCGCCCATATGCCTTATTATTGTAGCTAAACTAAGCCTCTAACAACATAGGCTAATAGCTTATTTAATCTAAATTAAATATGTTTAATTAAATCCAATTTAATTTGTTATCGATATTTCATATCGATTTGTATGTTTATAACTATCATAAATATATATAACAATAATTATTTCTCAAATCATATTAAGTTCCTATAATAAATATTTCATAAATTTTAATTAATTTATAACAACTATAAACTAATTAAATCGTATGGTCTAAAGAGAATTCATTACTTCGGTTGTCTAACTCTTGGGTGTAAATTCGGTTAGCGATTAACATCAAACTATTCAAATGTTAATATTCACATGTCACTTAATAAGTGGTGTGACATTTGGCAAAATTTATTGCTTACTCGTTTTTGGTAAAATTCAATTTTAGTTTAATAAGTGCTACCTAGTTGTGACGTTTATTTACACCAATTCTCTTCATCAAAACTATACCACTTTAGACTTAAGGAATTTGGTAATGGTCAAAACTTAGTATCGTTCATATTCAACTCTATAATCCACACACAAAGTCTTGGTTCAATAATAACAATTATTATTAACCGAAATGCTCTGGCCAAAGATTTTGACTTTGAGTTAGCTTAAGTTGACCATGATACTAACCTCATATAACAACAGAGGAGATGAATCCTCTCTTGAATAGTGCTTCACTTTCAATACTTTCATTTGATCCAACTACGGTCACTTGATGGAACGTCACGCCATGATTTTACTGTAATCAAAGTGGACCTTTCATATTGAAGATCCACAATATTATCAAGTCAAGAGAACTATGTAAATCAGTCACATCGAAATTTTCTGCCTGACCTTAGTTATATTAACCAACAAAAAAACAATCGAGTGACTCATTCCATAGTTATCCAATGACTATCAGTACATAACCTCTAGATGCCCCTAGCGGCCATAAGTAATACACTGCCCAATGTTTGGAGAGCTTATGTACTCTAGTCTCAACATTTACATCGATATCCAGTCTCATGCTTCTTGACTAGGAACACTTAAAATGGTATATTTATTTTTATTATGATAAATTACTCACGGTTACAATACTTTATAATTACTATTACAAAGCATGCCATTTATGGATTTTCTATTAAATATACATTTAATTAAATTAATTAATTAATATAACCATATTATATCAAGTATATAATAGAAACAAATACCTTCGGTTTCGAACAAGATTGGTCAACGGGTTAGATAAATATAACAATTTCATAATTTCCCCTAAAACATACCCCTAACTCTATCAATTCTCACATCATTTTTGTTGGAAAAAGAAATATTACTTAATCTTATGTAACACAACCAAAGATCATAATTTATGCATCCAGATTTGGTGACTACAATAGAATTCTAACTTATATTGAGTAATTATGCCATAGAATAAGGTCTTTACTATATTTTTTTGATTTAGTTTAGAAAAGAACAATTCAAATCAACTTTTTTATATTAACATTGCTAAAGAGGATGCTAAAAAGTCTTGATTTAGCTGGTGTAGTAGAAATAGTGGAGTTTAAAGAGGATCCAATGTTTAACAGCGCTAAACGGAAAAAGCATAGCGGTTGAAGAGCGTTATGTGCTATAACATGAATTTTGCTGCGCTTTAACTAAACAAAACTTGAAAAACCTTATAACATCTCGCTTTCTCTTTCAGCATATCACTTGAAATTAACCTTCAAGCAACACAACGCTAAGGTTCGTGTTGGGACTGTTCGACAACAAACCAGTACAAGTAAGCCGACTATCATATGCCAGCTTTGGCCCCTAACAAACACCAGGCTACATGGTCAATGCTCCATCCGAGTCCATTAACTAACCCGGTTTATCAACCACAACAAGTTGATCAAATCTAAAGACTCGACTACTCAAAATATGTCACCATGCAAGCTAAGCACAAACAAACAAGATAAAATGCAACCATCAAATACTTAGACAAGTTTCAACAAAAAGCAACTTTGTTCATTTCCAAAAATATGGGGGAACATTGCCCACCCCATGAGGCTTACAAAATAAAGAAAGAAAATATTTACAAGGATGGTTCCTCAACTGGCTAACTCAAGGATTCAATATGCTCCCTAGTTAAAACGACTAAAACGACCCCCCACCATCTCCACCTTAGCTGCAACTTTAATTCAGGTTGCTATAAAGGTCTTGACATCCAAGCGTCTCATGCAGATGGGTAGAAAATTTTCCTAGAGCTTTGCCTTGATTATATTGTTTAGCCTGTTCTATCATAAATCCTCCTCCTGCTACAGGGCAGCCCCCACGTCCTCAATTAACTTGCACTCCATGTTGTGCAGGGCTAGGTTTCTCTTTGCTTAGCTCGCCACTCCCTAAAATCTACTACCTTTTTTTCCACTTGGTCTCTTGACTCGACCACGTCTTGTACCACATTTTCCACCGTTGTTACACTTGCTCGGCCTTTCTTTGGGCTTTTTTACATGGTCAGATCTTATCCTTCAGCACTAATTATTAATCCTGGATGTATACGGGGCAGTAGGCGGCCAAAAAATAGAAAAATTTTAAAATTCAGTAAAGCAAGTAAGATCAATGCTAAAAAATCTTACAAGTAGGGCATCTCAAGTATGGTTGTCGATGACATTCTCCCTAGAATGCCTTCTCCACCCATATCAGGCCAGGTGGGTCGACACCATGATCTAAACTGATGTCTTCTAAAATAACCTGAGTAATAGCTCTTGGTCTTCATGGCTTGAAGTGGTTTTAATCTCCAAGGAAACTTACCTATCGGCCCACCTTATCCTCCCGACGCGGCCACTTCTCATCAAAAATGGGCACATGCCTTACAAAAGGAGCAAGGGTCTCGACAGATGTCCTCTCTGTTAACCTCTTCAACCTTCTGAACTCTTTTTCCAAGGGCATATATTTTGGTTGAGGAGGTATCCGTATGGCCTCCGTCGGTGCTTTTGGCGTGAAGTCGCCGCAACTTTGGTATCGATGTCGAGCCAATCAAAGGTAGCAAAGTTGAATCTTCCAGACACACCATCAACAAATAAGAACAAAAGAGTTGGTCAAAATTTAGGTAAAAGGAAAAAAAGTGCAAGAAAACTTCCATTTATACCAGCATAGCCCCTATTTCTTACAAGCTGGCATAATGAGGCCAAGCTACTTACATTAGTATGTTATGTCCTAACCTGATGCTTGTTTGGAGATCTCCCATCGTTTCCGAGATACAAGGGATCATATGTAGAAATTTTCCTAGAGAAGGGACCGACATCCCCACCGACCCCAACTTTTGATCCCTTCCCCTAATTTTACTTTCCTCAAAGCTCATATCTCGCTCCTCAGGCGGTAGCTTATGGAAAAGGACTTAAATGTCGACTAATTGTTGTAAGTCTAATTCTTCCAACTGTGGCGTCGACGTAACATCACTCTTTTTATTAAGATCAAGTGTTGCTACTCCTCTTTCTCCTTACTCCTAACTATATCATCATATACTTGATTTACATCCATGATTGGCCTGGCATTTGGGTTCAAAAACTGGACTTTGGAATAGTCCTGTTAAATTATGACCGGCTTCTCCACCTCGACCACCTTCTTTGTTAGTTTCCTCCTTGGCTGGGTCTACTCCCCAACTATTTTCTGGTCCAGCCTTATCAATCCAACCTAGTAGAGGTTGGCATCGGTTGCCAGAAGTCTCAGGTGTCAATGGGGGAGCAACCATCTTCAACGTGTCTATATGCTCATTCAATATTGAGAATTCGACGCTGAGATAATCAAGTTCTTCTCCCGTCAATAGATGGGTTGAGCAAAGGAAAGCAGGAAAAAGTTGGTGGAAAAGAAAAGAAGCAACAATTACTAGGGGATTAGAATGTGAAGTTCTCAAGCCCATGGTTGACTCTGCATGGAAAAAAGAAATATCCCATCATGCAACCGGGGGAAACTTTGATAGGAATGCCTAAAAAGATCATAGGCTTGGTGTTAGCCTGGAAGTGATAGTAAATGTTGACTAGGTGCCTGGCCTCATTCTATAGTTAGAAGACCATCTCAACAAGATTGGCATTAGGCGCCAGAAGATGGAGAACCATGTAAGTGCAATAAACACCACATAAGATTCAAATAGTTATTAGGAGTTAGCTAACTAGGAGCAAGTCTATAAGTGTTATGGATGGAAATAAAGTATGGGTGAAGGATGACATAACCCCCACCTTGAAGTAACCTATGGAGAAGGAAAAGTGTCGCAGAGAGGGGTGGTCAGTATGGTTGGTAGGAGCAGGGTAGCATACCATCCCTAAGTTGCATCCATGGCTGGCCAAAAGATTGGCCAGGTCGATCTTCCCCTGTTCTCATTTAGAGGCCTTGAGGCTAAAGGCTCTAGATGAAGTTAAACGGGCGGTAGAAGTAGATCTAGAGATTGTCGTTTTAAAAAAAATGGCTCAATTATGCAATGTTCTACTGACATGTCTAACAAAGCCTGGAGATAAACCCTTCAGCAAGAGATGGACATTCGACGTCCATCCTCAAAGCCCGTCCTTGCCAAACACCCTATAAAGACTAGTTCACGACTCGATTCTTAAGTTAAATATTAGGCCTTACGACCCTTACTTGATTCTATTTAATAGTTAAGCCTCATTCTTATGAAATTGGGCTTAGCCAATGGCCCATTATCTTGATAATTACTAATATCTTTGTTTAACATCTACATCCCCACTTCAGCCGTCAACATGAATCGACGACAGCTGACATAGCAACAGTGATCGATCGATGTTGGAAGATGGCCCGAGAAGAAAAATTCCAACCAAAGCACTATCTCATATCAGCTTTACAAGAATAGTTTTGGAATTAAAAATAAATATGAAAGAAAAATTAAAACTGGCAAAAAGCTCATGGTTTTTCCATTGCGGCAACGTCTACGATGGCGGAGGTGAAGGCGAAAGAGAAAGCATTTAATTTATGCCATGTAAGAGGCTGGGGAGCTAAAGTGTCGAGATAGTGCCAAAGCTTTGTAATAGCGATAATGCTTTTCTCGTTCTTAGTTAAGTGTAATGGGAGGAGAAGAGACATCTTTTATAAACCTACCCCATCGATCTCAACCGTTTGATTCGAATCGCCTTTAGATCTCAACCATCTAGGTGTAAAGAATGCAATTGTTACTTCGTCCATGTTGGAAACATATACCCCTACCACGTTTGAAAAAGCGAATCATCACAACCAATATTTTACTGGTATGTGGGTCATGCATTAAATGCACAGCTTAAGGGTCAGACGACAGCATCTTTGTGAAATGACTATTCCACTCGTGCTCGTAGATATGGGCTTAGTTGGTAAAGTGTTGTTCAATTTTCTTGCAAGTAATTAGCAGACCAATCCAAGCATATACCAAACCAATCAAAGCCGATCCAACTAATCATCAATTGGTCTGCCCTTATCGGCCTAAGCCCAAGCTAGCCCTAAGTTAACCCATTTGCTCGATAAATCATCAGATTAATGACCAGTCGACTTAACCCAAAGCGGCTTTAATAGCCAACTCATCAAATAAGGATAGAACTAAGCTTAACCCGGCTTGGTATGCATCAGCCTAGATCTCTAATGACCAACTCCCTTACACTGGCCTACATCAACATCTCTCCAAGTCAATTGCTCGTATACTAGCTGACTGCGTGATATCCGCTGAAGCATGACCCAACTTCAATCAAGCTCCATCACAACCGCCTTTAACCGGTCCCAAGGATCCCGTTTCATCATCTCTTTGCTAGCCTAGCACCTCTCTTGTAACTTGGTCCTTAGCACCATCTCACTTAGCAAACCAAGGCATTAAGTGATTGGTGCACTTATGGCAGTCTGCATCCAATATGGCTCCAGACCAGCCTATTAAGAATGGCTCACGACTGACTGAAACGCTCAAGATGACTTTAATAAAAAAATTCATCTATCATGACTAGCTCTAGCATAAACTATCTTTGGCTTAGCATTATCATGGCCCATCCCATCATATTACTATCAGCCCAACACGTTCTTTGCACCTCAGTCCTTAGTATCATTCAGATTCCAATCACTTGCAGCCCGATTGAAGTCAATCATCCACCTTGCCACATAGGCACGCAAAATTAAATGACAAACCAAAAAGCCTATTATAAGAGGTACCGTATCAAAGTGGCGTGCCACGTGCCTAATCCAATAGATTGTCGTTAGCATTTAATGTGTACCAAATGTAAAGCCTGTGCCTGCTATAGAAGGTCAATTAGCATACTTCTCGGCCACTCATTCCTTTTTATCTTTACAGCTGTCTCCCATCAACCCATGTGACTAGATCAACAACCAAACATGCTTCCCTCTTAATTTTACCACCTAACCTTAGTCATTCATTAGCCATTTCAGCCACTATATTTACCCATTGCATTACCACTTCAAAGGGGCTGGAAATTGTTAGAATTCTTGTCATTATCTCTACCCAAAGCTTTCCTCATAGCAAATCAAAGCCCTAAGTACTTAAGGTTGGTTTACCTTTTATTCTTAAGTGCTTTATTTCTTATTATTCTCTTGTAATTTCTTGTAGTTGTAGGAGAGAAATATAGTAAGAGATCTTCATATTGGACGTAGGTAAGCTTGTTGAACTACTATATATTTGATGTCATTTACTTTGCTTTGTTTGCATTTTTCCTCATTTTTATTTTTAAGCATAGTAATTAGCAAGTAACTTTCACTTTCACAGCACAACCAAGATAATTTGGAGGTTAGCTAAACCTCTAGTCGACACATATGTATGGTACATATGCCATGATGTCAGATGTATCTAACACTTCTATCTTGAGGGTATTGCATAAGAAATACATTATCTCTTAAATCAGTATCACTTTAAAAAATATTAAAGATTATGAATCCAAAATATATTGTTGTCCTTTATCGTTTATATATTGGTAGATTATTTGCAAAAGCACTAGTGTTGAGCAAGCTCAAGCTAGGGCTATTATGTGTAATATTATTAATATAATGCTAAATGAGGTAAGATAAATACTTTTAGTTATTGAGCAAAATCAAGGTGTAAGCATCTACACTTAGGCCATCAAGAATTGATAGGTAAGAGTGAATAACTACTTTTGTTTGTTAAGAAAACTCAAGGCCAAGGTTGAGATTAGACCAATGACTATGGTCAGGAGTTATGTATGAAATAATTGATAAAGAGTTATCAATCGCTTATATGGCTATGATTTGTTGAGCAAACTCAATAGTAGAATACCAAGGCAAGCGGGCCTTAACACTTAATAAAGAAATCAAAAGGTTTCTAAATTTTTGTTAGGTTGAGAAATAAAAAATCTAATGGGAGTCCTATTAGAAAACTGAAATGACTACATTTAACCATTCTAATATTATAAGAACATATGCTATATAAAATTATACCAATCAACTTGAAACAAATTTGTAGAAAAATGACCAACCTAAGATTGTCGTTAACCCGCCTTTTTACAAGGCCATGGACAGGCGGGTTTAACTTAATCGACTACACGTTCGTCGAGGCTGGTGTATGATTGATTCAGTCGACTGGATGGATGGATGACGCAACATGCTTGGGAGATGGAAATATGATTGGATAAAGATGAATCAACTATAACTTGGGTCTAGGAAACATGGTTCGGCATTAAACATGGTTCGGCATTGAACATGGTTCGGCATGGTGGAAGTTCGACACAAATGGTTCGTTTGGCATTCATGTTCAAATAGCATTCAAGAGTACTCGGCGTACATAGAGCGTCCGGCATACATGAGTGGTTCGACATTCCAGGAGCACTCGACATTCAGTAGCGCTCGGCATCCAGGAGCACTCGGTATTTAGAAGCGCTCGGCGTTAGAGATCATTCGGCATGATGGGCAGTTGGCATTAGAAACTGTTCGGCATCAGATATGGTTCGGCATGATGGAGGTTCGACATTAAGGATCGCTCAGCATTGGATGGGTCGTTCGGCATCTGGAGACGTTCGGCATTGGATGGATCGTTCGGCATCTGGAGACGTTCGGCATTGGATGGATCGTTCGGCATCAGAGAGCGTTCGACATCCGGACCTTGTTCGGCACATCACTTCGCTTGGAATTCAGAGTGCTCGGCCTCACTTCGTTCGGCATGAGGTTATCGTTCGACATCATTCTGTTCGGCATGAAGCTATCGTTCGACATTCATGCCTTGTTTGGCATTTTGCCGTTCGACATCTATGGATCGACACACAGAGATCACTCTTTATGGGTCGAGCTACTTAACTACCTGGTCCACCAGGGAAGTCCAACCCATCTTAATCTGTAAATAGAGCATGTAGGGATTCAGAAAAGTGATCTTCTCCCCTTCTCTCTGACTTTCTATTTTCTAAGGCTAAAGCTAGTCTACCACTTTATAACTGTAATCGATTGTTACAACAGTAAAAATGAAATTACTGGAGTGGACGTAGGCCGGAGTTAGCCGAACCACTATAAAATCTGTTGTTCTTTATACCTTTCATTTTAATTTTGTCTATTCTTCACATTATTACTCTCTACATACACTCTATCTGTAATATGTGACTGTTAGTTGGTGCTTTCATCTACATTTGGGTGTTAGTGACCAATTTTGGTGCTTTCACTGAGAATTGAAGCACTCGGGAATTTTGGAGTTAGAAACTTGGATTCTAAGGAGTAATGGCTAGACCATCAATAATAAAGAAAGTGACAGAAAGAAGCAATAGGGAGGAAAGTCAAGAGGCTTCCTCTGGAGATGGAGCAGGTGGAGCATCCATCTACATCATCAGAGAGGAAATGGAAGCGATGATGAAAAGACAGGAGGAGATGATGCAGACTCTTCTCAGACAATTTGCACAAGCAGGAAATGCAGGAGCTCAGATCCGTGGAGCTGGATCAGAAGCGCTCAACCAGCAAGCAGTGAGAATAACTCAGCAGGGCAACCCCCAATCAGCAGACGGCTATCAATCTGGATGGATCTAGACTCGGGGGCATACCACCGGGAAATGCTGGACCAATCCATGAAGGGATATCAGATAACGTTGTGCAACCCGACACCAATGGAAGTGCAGGAGTACGAGATGAGGAGTATGTGGAAGAATTCCCTCGCGAACTCGGGAAGCAGACCGAAGGCAACAGACAAGGACTACAGCTTAACAACGGCGACAGATTAACGGAAATGGTTAGACGGGCTATGAGAGGTGGATTGGTAAATAGAGACTTGGAGGATGTGAATAGGAGACCCTTTACTCCTACTATCAGGCAAGCTAGGAACCCACCAGAATTTAAGCTACAAAATGTGGAAATGTATAATGGAAAGACGGATCCGGCGGTTCACCTGACAAGGTGCATGAGGCATATAAAAGTGCTGGAGGCATCAAAGGAATTCATGGACCGATGCTTCCCATTGTATCTGACAGACATAGTAGCACTATGCTTTAGGCAACTGGAGAGCTGTTCCATCGGAACGTGGACAGAGTTAATTGAATGGTTTATGAGACAGTTTCGGGTCCATATAGTCAGATACAAGAATGTGATGACTTTGACATCGATAAAGCAATGGAAGGGAGAGTCACTCAGAAACTTCTTAACCAGGTTCAACGCAGCGGTAGCCTCAGTGGATCGACCCGACCCATCAATGGTGTTGATGGCAGCAGTTTCTAGAGTCGCGGATAATTCAGACTTCAAGATATCATTGGAACAGGACCCACTGAGAGATCTCGGGGAGTTCTACCATGAGGCGGCAAGGTTCCCGAGACAAGAGGATGCGCAGGCTGAGAGAGAAGGGAGAGAGGCTGAAGCTTATGAGGTGTGGGGTGGAGGTCCATCCAGGGAGGATCCGAGTAAAGATGATAAAGGAAAAAGAAAAGAAATGGCAATGATGGCACTTCGAAGAAACCTCGAAGGGAGTCAAAGTTTTCTTCTTACACAAATTTAATTGAGACTCTAGAAAGGATTTACTTGGACACTCGGGGGCGACTTCAATACCGAAGGCCAGCAAAGAGAGAGCCTTCAGAATACGAACAGACATCGCGAAAGCATTGCCTATTCCATGAGCTGGATGGGCACAACACAAACGACTGCAGGCACTTGAGGGACATCATTGAGGAGCATGTAAGGAATGGTCACCTACAACAATATGTCAGGAATCGAGCTATGGTAGTGGGACAGGAAAGACCACCACCTACCTCGAACGGAGATGGCACTGGATCTGGGCAACATCAGCTCATTATCAACTAAACAGATTTATGGTTTTGAATAAGTAATAGAACTCAAAGTAATACGGTTAGGTCACTTACACACGTACGGGATCGAGGACGATCCCTAGGCGTGCTTTGAGATGACGAAAAACCGTCTACTTGAGTCTATGAAATCCTGCTTTCTTTCTATTTTTCTACAAACTTTGGTTTCCTCTTTCACACTTTTGACATTTACCTTTCTTTGATATGGTTTTGGAGTTTGGATTGAACTCCCAGTTTGGTTGGTTTTTTGGTTTGCTATTTTAGTTTGGATGTTTGATTTTATGTATGGATTTCTGGTTTTCTAATTGGATTTGGATCAATGTATTAAAACAATTTAGGATTAGCTATTACTGTCCTGACCGGAGAGACGGGGCAGTGATCGCAAGTTACCAGTCCCTTCGTCGGAGAGTGATGGAATAGACTCTGACAGAACATAAAAGTCCTTGGTTGGAGATCCAAAGCCGGTGAATATAAAAGTCCTTGGCCGGAGAGCCGAGGCCGGTGAATACAAAAGTCCTTGGCCGTTGAGCCGAGGCCGGAGAATATAAATGTAACGACCCGCAAATCCGATAATAATCCAATATTATGCACCCAATAGAACTGGTTTCATTGAATTCTGAGACTGTGCCTCGGAAAGCTATTCTTCAATTCAATTTAAACGATATAAATTTCAAAACTTAACAAACCACTTTTAAATTTGATTTCATCACTTCTATACTCTTCAGTATTATCAATATAAATTTTATAAGCCTTCAAATTATTTTTAATAGGCTTAAAACTCCAGATTAAACAATTTACTCAACTTCTAATAATTAAATTCTATTATTTAATTATCAAACAAATAGCGATATTTGTAATTCCAGTTAAAATTATTATATTAAATATTTAAAATCAATTAAATATTCCGATTTTAAATGCTTGAAAATTCCGGGTTGTTACATTCCTCCCCCTTAAAAGAATTTCGTCCCCGAAATTACTAATTAGGAAGAATGGTCCAATACCCGTTTACTTTTCCTCAAAACCAAATAATTCATATCCAACCATCTTTTATAAAAGATCATTATCATTCTTATTAACTTTCCAAATTCTCCCATAATTTGCATACTAACTTATTTGCCCAATCATTCAAGTTTAAATTTAAAACCAATTTGGAATTATCAAAGTTTTCTTAAAATTCCTCTAACTCCCTAAATTCTCGAGAAATTTCGCCAGCGTCTCCTTTGCGCGGCTAGCTCGGTACTACTACAAAAATAGCTCTGCGGCCTCCCAAATCCAAAAGGAAAACAAAAAGTCAAGTGGCTCAATCCAAAATCCAAATCCCAATCAAATTTCATACCAAATTTAAACACATACCTTTTTGTCGGGCCATTCAAATTTATCTTTGAAATCAAACCCAACTCTCTTTTCCTTTTTATAATACCTGCATATTCTGCTTAGCACGAATATCCAATCACAACATTCCAAAACATTTTATCGACTCTCACAAAATGTCAATATCTATTGATTCTAATATTATCTTAGAATATATTTATAGTATCAATTTCCAATTAAGAAATTCACCATTCCTTACTTAAGTTTAGTATAAGCATTATATATGTTC
Source organism: Allium cepa (assembly GCA_030765085.1). Classification (NCBI taxonomy): domain Eukaryota; kingdom Viridiplantae; phylum Streptophyta; class Magnoliopsida; order Asparagales; family Amaryllidaceae; genus Allium; species Allium cepa. The sequence continues at coordinate 664,859,173 of CM060945.1, forward strand.
TTATATTTATTTCCATCTTACCACTTCAGTTTATATGTATTCTCATTCAAATCGATTCTTTCATTTTCATACGAATTCAATCTATTTTTAACTCTGAATATATAAATTTATTTGTCATTTATTACTAACTCACGTCATTACTTTAAATTGGTTTCATTTACTAACTTATTTTGGTTTCCAATTTGAATTTGTTTGTCGTTAACAAAATTTTCCAAAATTTTCTAACTCCCAAAATTTCTGAAATTTTTTGGCAGAGTCCCCTTTGTACGGAGGAGCTTTTGCAATTTGACAAAAGATATAAATATATATACATCGACCCACACGGTCGAAAAAACCAAAAACAGTTCATATTTCTTATTTTTATTGCGTAGGCGTACCTTATTTAGCATTTTTAAGCAAGTAGCTCATTTATTTAGCAGTTAATGCAATCCAAATCCAGCCACACGGCTTCCAGGTACCTGTACTTACTCAATTTAAACATGTAAGTGCCAAATATATGCAGTTTAACTATATTTCACTTATTTGCAATAGTTAACACATATGAATTCTAAAGAAACTCATACCAACATTTTCCCGTAAGCAATTTATATAGTTTCCATGCTAATTCAACTGTTTCAATTAATTCACATACCATTTTCATTTAATTTGTATGGTTTTCAATCCATTCGTACACAACCTCATCAATTTGAAGGGTTTAAAACTCAATCGCTTACCTTCAATTTATTTTTAAGCAAACCGAGCTCATATTTAATTAAATTGCTCTCAAAATCAATTCATTTTACTTCTATCAATTCATAGAATTTTAATTACTTCCATTTACATCAAATGACAATTTATTCTATGCAATTTGATGAGATCTATGTGAATAAATAAGTATTTATGTTTTTATAATCAATTTAAATGGATTTCAACTCAATTTATACTTTATTCTATTCCATTTTTAAAATTTATTCACAATTCATATATTCTCATTTTCATTGCATTTTAGATTTGAATCCATTCATTTGCATTTCATTTTATTAACCAAACTAGTTTATTCAAAACCATTAACAACTTAGGTTCATCTTCATTACCTATTAAATTTTATTTTTATTTTAAATTCATTCACAACTATTTATACAACTCGACCCATTCCAAGCTTGCACATTACTAACCATTCCCGAATTAATTCAAACTAAGCTTCATTTAATGGTCTTCCAAATCTACTCGTAGTCGAGCTTCTAATTATTCCCAACTTAAGTTAATTTATTCGATTTATGACACTTCAAACTTAAGTCCACTTCCATTTGATTCTTATTTATCCCCTCCATTTATTTATTCAATATAATTAGTTTATCCACATTCACTTAAACCATTCTAATAAACTTGAAACATTCTATTTTTCTTATTGTCTCAAGTTATTTCAATCCCTTAATAATTTAAATGGTTTACAATCATTTATTTAAGAATTTTCATTCCATTAAATATTATCTGTAATTCACCGAATTTTAATTCGATTCAAATTTATTTTTACTTGGTTTTAAATCCAATCAAATATCATTAAACTTAGCTTAAGTTGAATTCAATTCAACTTCCCCATCTATTTAGCTTAAGTCAATTTACTTTAATTTATACAAATTTTACACTTAAGGTCATTCTCATTTTGCAAACAAAGTTCTCTTTCAGTTTAATTTGATTCTATTTCAATCCAATCCCATTTCAAACTACAAATTTATTTGATCAATTATTATACATTTTAACTTCTAGATTCAGCTCATTCAATTTATTACCTGGCTATTTTCCATGTTATCTTCATTTATTTGGATTTTATTTGCACCTTCAAACCATTGCTATTTTAATCCATTTACATTTTTATTTGATACATTCCCAATTATATTTAATTTGTTAACACTTCAAGTTAAATTTTCAAGTTTTGAATCCACTATTCATTTTCAATTTACCACCCAATTTATTAACCACAATTTAATTATAGTTTCTTCACTATCGATCCAAGTCGAATTTGATTTATAACTTGAGTTTTATTTCTAATCTTCATTATTACCTTACAATTCAGCTTCTATTTAACTACATTGAACTCCATTTACACATTTCATTACTAATTTATTAATAAATTAGTCCTCCCCTATTTATGGTTCAATACTTGATTTTTTTCCAAATATCACTTCATTTAATTGTCTTAGTTCAATTTATTATATAATTCAAGTTTGGATTTTCTTTTCATTATCCAAAACATCAAACAATATTTATTTTGGATTTCTATTTCACTTCCACGTTTTATAAGTCACTACTTATTATTTTATACGATCACATTCATTCTAAGCTTGAATGTATTCATCTTTTATTTTTAATTCGAGTCTTACACCTATTTATAATCCAAGCAGATTTTTATTTCCATGGATAATTATTCTTTTACAAGTCATTCTAAATTATTTATTTATACGCTCAAACTCATTCTAGAGTACTTCGGACTCTAATTTAAATGAGTAATTCCCACCAGAGCCAAGGTTATCACCAACCAAAGCTCTGATACCAACTGTAACGACCCGCAAATCCGTACCCCTTGAGTCAACACTATTCTACAGCAATCAACTCAAGTTGTACAGAAATACGAACCATTTGGGTTTAAGAAGAAGAGGTAGAAGAAGAGAAAACAAAATCAACATCAGAATCTAACCATCGCAGCGGAATAAAATATAATAGATAATAAATAATCTTTACTCAATCAAATATATCTCTGTTTATATATAATACATCAATCAGGGTACATCAATCACAACTCAACATCAATATCATACAAATGGATACTCAACAACTCAACACAGCGGAATATATATATACAAGTACGGGAGTACGTATCGCCATCCTGCTCGTCTCCTGAGCTTCACAGCATCATATCCTGTACTCTATAATACTCGTCCTAACCCGAGCATTACAGTTAAATAACACCCGAGTCAGACTGGAATACCAGCGTGAGGAAATCACACCCAATTGATTATTAAAGTTTCAAAAATCCTTTGAAAACAAAAGCATCTCGTAAGACCACGCCACAAATAAACATGTCGGGTTTTTACCTTACGATAGCTAAATCCATTTTTATAGAAATCCTCTGATATTATAATAGGGTCTATATACAAATACTTATAAAATAGCCGAAATTGTTACATTATTAAATTCCAGCTACTAGCCACAGAGTGGGTAATACAAACAAAACTCGTACAAGGCTCGTAGGGAGGATGGATTTCCAACTAATGACTAGGCACTGGGGTTCCACCTGTCACAGTACGGGGCCTAGATCACCGTACCGAGGAGTACGCCCGTTCCTCCTGCAACACAAGGCCAGGACTACCCCTTATTGGATAATCCCGAGTGAGATCACCCCGCGGTTGGGATCAGCAACCGCCTACTAAGCCGAAATAATAAGGGACATCTAGACTGGAATGACCTCACCCTGCTTGGGTACTACCCACCTAGCCTTGCTGCATATCCCTTGATTTTCAGTCATTCCCGTTTGATGAGGCTTGAGGCTAAGCGTTACCATTTTAGAACTTATCTCTTAGAATGCCCATCGTCCGCCTTACGATGTTTCGCAAGCATTCATCCATACAAGTCCGTCCCGGGTTCGAACGGAACCGAAGGCACTATTCCTACTACATCCATTTTGGAAATATCCTCAGGATTAGTAGCGACTAGCCCTTGCACTTCACTGCTCCATCTTCGAATCCAAAATCGTTTTCACGAAACGTACAAACCGGATCGAAGTGGTTTTCGAGAAATAAATCTCGATCCCGGACTCTTCGAAACGATCAACGTATTTGTCCAATATTGATAGTCGGTTATTTAACTATCAATTTATATTCACAAACATCCATCCAACAAATAAATAATTTCCCAAATTATCTATTTACCTCAAAATATCTTCATAAGATATATTTCTATTTTCAATCCTTTGAAAGCAGTTTCAAAACCATTCTTCTTTCCAGAATAAACTTTCCCAAATATTTTCTATCTCCTCTGAAATCACCAAGCACAAAAATAGATTTTAAAGTATATTTCAAAATAAAGTGTTTTGAATTATTTTAAAATCTATGTTTGTGCTTGGTGATTTCAGAGGAGATAGAAAATATTTGGGAAAGTTTATTCTGGAAAGAAGAATGGTTTTGAAACTGCTTTCAAAGGATTGAAAATAGAAATATATCTTATGAAGATATTTTGAGGTAAATAGATAATTTGGGAAATTATTTATTTGTTGGATGGATGTTTGTGAATATAAATTGATAGTTAAATAACCGACTATCAATATTGGACAAATACGTTGATCGTTTCGAAGAGTCCGGGATCGAGATTTATTTCTCGAAAACCACTTCGATCCGGTTTGTACGTTTCGTGAAAACGATTTTGGATTCGAAGATGGAGCAGTGAAGTGCAAGGGATAGTCGCTACTAATCCTGAGGATATTTCCAAAATGGATGTAGTAGGAATAGTGCCTTCGGTTCCGTTCGAACCCGGGACGGACTTGTATGGATGAATGCTTGCGAAACATCATCAGGAGGACGATGGGCATTCTAAGAGATAAGTTCTAAAAAGGTAACGCTTAGCCTCAAGCCTCATCAAATGGGAATGACTGAAAATCAGGGGATATGCAGCAAGGCTAGGTGGGTAGCACCCAAGCAGGGTGAGGTCATTCCAGTCTAGATGTCCCTTATTATTTCGGCTTAGTGGGCGGTTGCTGATCCCAACCGCGGGGTGATCTCACTCGCGATTATCCAATAAGGGGTAGTCCCGGCCTTGTGTTGCAGGGGAGCGGGCGTACTCCTCGGTACGGTGATCTAGGCCCCGTACTGTGACAGGTGGAACCCCAGTTCCTAGTCATTAGTTGGAAATCCATCCTCCCTACGAGCCTTGTACGAGTTTTGTTTGTATTACCCACTCTGTGGCTAGTAGCTGGAATTTAATAATGTAACAATTTCGGCTATTTTATAAGTATTTGTATATAGACCCTATTATAATATCAGAGGATTTCTATAAAAATGGATTTAGCTATCGTAAGGTAAAAACCCGACATGTTTATTTGTGGCGTGGTCTTACGAGATGCTTTTGTTTTCAAAGGATTTTTGAAACTTTAATAATCAATTGGGTGTGATTTCCTCACGCTGGTATTCCAGTCTGACTCGGGTGTTATTTAACTGTAATGCTCGGGTGAGGACGAGTATTATAGAGTACAGGATATGATGCTGTGAAGCTCAGGAGACGAGCAGGATGGCGATACGTACTCCCATACTTGTATGTATGTATATATATATATATATATTACGCTGTGTTGAGTTGTTGAGTATCCATTTGTATGATATTGATGAATTGTGATTGATGTACTCTGATTGATGTAATATATATAAACAGAGATATATTTGATTGAGTAAAGATTATTTATTATCTATTATATTTTATTCCGCTGCGATGGTTAGATTCTGATGTTGATTTTGTTTTCTCTTCTTCTACCTCTTCTTCTTAAACCCAAATGGTTCGTATTTCTGTATAACTTGAGTTGATTGTTGTAGAACAGTGTTGACTCAAGGGGTACGGATTTGCGGGTCGTTACAATAAAAGTCCTTGGTCGGAGAGCCGAGGCCGGAGAATATAAAAGTTCTTGGCCGGAGAGCCGAGGCCAGAGAACATAAAAGTCCTTGGCCGGAGAGCCGAGGCCGGTGAATGAAAAATCCCTTGGCCGGAGTACCGAGTCCGGTGAATATAAAAATTCCTTGGCCAGAGTGCCAAGGCCAGTGAATATCAAAGTGTTTGACCGAAGAGTCAAGGCCGGAGAACATACAAGCCCTTGATGGGAAAGTCAAGGCTGGAATAGGATGACGCAACCCGACGAGGTCTACGAATTCTAGGGTAAGCCCAGAGAGCTCATGGATTTGATAGTATGGGTGCGAGAAGGATATGGACTTTGGATATCAGATTTGAGGCTATTCAAAACACACCTTCCAATAGCAATGCATGTTTTGGGGGGCAAGTGTTAAACCGCCTTTTTACAACGCCATGGACAGGCGGGTTTAACTTAATCGACTGCATATTCGTCGAGGTTGGTGTACGATGGATTTAGTCGACTGGATGGATGGATGACGCAACATGCTTGGGAGATGGAAATATGATTGGACAAAGATGAATCAACTGTAACTTGGGTCTAGGAAACATGGTTCGGCATTAAACATGGTTCGACATGGTGGAAGTTCGGCACAAATGGTTCGTCTGGCATTCACGTTCAAATAGCATTCGAGAGCACTCGGCGTACATAGAGCGTCCGGCATGCATGAGTGGTTCAGCATTCCAGGAGCACTTAGCATTCAGTAGCGCTCGGCATCCAAGAGCGCTTGGCATTTAGAAGTGCTCAACGTTAGAGATCGTTCGACATGATGGGCACTCGGCATTAGAAACTGTTCGGCATCAGACATGGTTCGGCATGATGGAGGTTCGACATTAAGGATCGCTCGGCATTGGATGGGTCATTCGGCATCTTGAGACATTCGACATTGGATGGATCGTTCGACATCTGGAAACGTTCCGCATTGGATGGATCGTTCGACATCCGGACCTTGTTCGGCACATCACTTTGCTTGGCATTCAGAGTGTTCGACCTCACTTCGTTCGGCATGAGCGTATCGTTCGGCATCATTCTGTTTGGCATGAAGCTATCCTTCGACATTCATGCCTTGTTCGGCATTTTGCCGTTCGGCATCTATGGATCGGCACACAGAGATCACTCTTTATGGGCCGAGCTACTTAACTACCTGGTCCACCAGGAAAGTCCAACCCATCTTCGTCTGTAAACAGAGCATGTAGGGCTTCAGAAAAGGGATCTTCTCCCCTGCTCTCTGACTTTCTATTTTCTAAGGCAAAGGCTAGTCTACCACTTTGTAACTGTAATCGATTGTTACAGCAATAAAAAGGAAATTATTGGAGTGGACGTAGGCCGGAGTTAGCCGAACCACTACAAAATCTGTTGTTCTTTATTGCTTTCATTTTAATTTTGTCTGTTCTTCACATTATTACTCTCTACATACACTCTATCTGTTATATGTAACTGTTAGTTGGTGCTTTCATCTACATTTGGGTGTTAGTGACCAATTTTAGCGCTAACAATTGTATTTTAACAAGCTCACTGAACCTAATTACACCAACTGATTAAGAATGATTAAATAGTAATAATATATGAAAATTACAGTCTATCATAATTTAACCTTTAAGAATCTAATAGGTGAGGATGTAAACCCTGAAATATTAAATCTTACAACACTTGGGTGGTTGATTGTGATGAAGCCCAAGCCTATGTGTTGTCTACTTTAGACAAACTTTTGCAAAGGCAGCATGAAAACATGATTGTTCCCAAAATCATTGATAGACTCAAATCTTTGTTTAGGAAGCGATGTCGTTCTGCAAGATATGAGATTGAGTAGTAATTGTTCAACCCAGAGAAGAGTAAGGGCATTAGTATAGAAGACTACGTCATAATGATGAAGCCTATATTGATAGGCTTTTCTAACTTGATGCCAAGGTTGTTGATGAACAACAAATAAACTTGATCCTAAGCTCTCCGACTTTGCAGTTTGAGCCATTTATATTGAATTTCAACATGAACCAAATGAATGTAAACTTGAGATTAGCTAAAGTTTCATTTAAGGATCAAAGCAAGTGTTTTTTGTAAAAGGAAGGCATCATCTTTTAAAGATTCAAAAATAAACCAAGGGGTTTATAAAGGTAATAATGGTGCCTCTAATAATAGGGGTAAATATCACCATTGTCATAGAAAGTGGTATGGAAAAAGGAATTGGCGGACTAACTCAAGATAGTGAGAGAGGAGAAGGAATCCACTTCCTCGGCTCCTAAAGGTATGTTTTTGATTCAAAAATTGTTTGGTAATCAATAAAAATTCTATGGTTTAGATGCTGGGTGGAACTTATATCTATAATTTGTTAAAAGGACATAAGAGTAGACAATCCATAGAAAAGGAGAAATGAATTTTCAAGTTGCTGACCGATCTACTGCATATGCAACTATAGTTGGAGACATTCATTTACATTTTCCTAGTGGATATGTTATATTTCAAAAATAATTCTATTTCATACAAAATTTCTTTGTCTAGATTGACCGAGTCTGAACATAATTTCATTGTAATAATAATGTTATTGACGTTATGTATGATGGAAATAATATCTATAATGATGTTTTGGATAATGTAATTTATGTATTTAACTTTTAACATATATTTGGAATCAATAATTCTTTTGCTATTAATGTTAAAGATAGTTATTTATGGCATTGTAGGATATGTCATATTAGTCATAAAAGACTGGACAAATTGAAAACTGAAGGTTTTCTTCCATTGGTTGATTATGAATCATTTAACACTTGAGAGTCATGTTTCAAAGGAAAAATGACCAATCATCTCTCAGTGCGAGCAACGAAAGAGTTAATGAACTCTTAGGTCTTATACATACTGATGTATCTGGCACAATGCCTATAGCGACTAAAGGTAATTCCTCATATTTCATAACTGTACACATGATTCTTTTAGACTATGACAATTATATCTTATGAATGATAAATTTGATAACTGTGAGAAATTTAAAGAGTATAAAAACAAAGTAGAAAATCAAATGAACCATAAAATTAAAATATTTTGATCCGACTAAGGAGGTGTATGTTGCTCCAATAATACTTAAAAGATAACAAGATTATCTCTTATGTCACTCTGTACTATATTCCATAACATAATAGTTTTTCAAAGAGAAGGAATCGAACCCTATACGATATGCTCGATATATAATGAGTGGGCCTAGGTTACCTCTTTTCTACTAGGGATATGCATTATAATCCATAACACGTATGCTGAATTTGATGCCATTTAAATCTATATCTAAGATGCCAATATCATATGGTAGTGGAAGTAACCTCATCTCAAGTATTTGAAGTTGTGGGGTTGTCTAACTTATGTTGAGAACTTTTAGCCCCGGTAAGCTTAAGGCAAGAGTTTCATGTAAGTCTATAGGATATAGTAAGAACTCTATAAGATATATTTTCTATAACATAAAGGAATAAAAGGTCAATAAGATATCTATACAGAAAAGGTAATTTTTGAGGAATTCAACAAAATTTTAGATTTGGATGAGATCCAAGAAAATTAACATAGTGATCGAACACGTGTAAGAGTCAAATTCACCGATGTACGATAATCCATGTAACGATCTGCCTTTTTTACTCCTAAATATGACACTTAATACATCCATGGTATTCATAAACTGATAATCTAGCGTCTGAAAGACTGGTCATTAGGGTAAAAGAAAAGAAAATACAAGAAGAAAGAAACATAAAATATGGAAATCATATATAATAGAACGTAAGATAGTACATATAATCACCTTCAAAATGAAACAAAACTGTTACAATATGTACAAACTTCATCCAGGGACAGTTACAACTGCCTACCTCCATAATGCTTATGCATAACTATATTAAAATAGCAGCGAAAATAATATACAACAGTGAAGCCTCCTTCTCCATGCTCCTCCAAAGTGCATCCATAAGAACCTGGACTGCTTGGCTACTCAAAAATTAGAGTACTCAAGAATTTAAAAAAAGAAAGAAAAACTCAAGGTCAAACATGGGTCTAGTGTGAGTAAAATCAAAACATATGCTTTTAGAAAAAATAAAGGTATCTCATATGACCACGCCGCATGTAAACACGGAAGGTTTTTACCTTATGATAACCAAAACAAATATACTTTAAATCAGGGATATTGTTATTAATATCTAGGGATTAAAATAAAAATATAACATAGTTCAAAAGCTTGTATATCACGTTAGAACATATATAGTATACAACTAAGTTAGTAAAGCATGTATTGGAAATTGTATTCCATACGATGTCAAAGTATACCTCTAGAAAAATGTATTGAGAGCCTCAAATGGACCCACAATGAATCAGGACCGGCCTATCCATTCTTGGATAGTACTGAATATGATCATCCCTCAGTTGCAATCAACAACCGTACTGGGCCCGAAGCATGCATCCATAAATAATATCGATCTAGATCAAGGATGATCACACCTTAATGATAGTAAACAACATAACCCTAAAGCATATCCCATGTTTTAGTCATTCTCGAGCGTGAGGTCTGAGGCAATGTTTACCATTTTTAGCAAACCCATCTTGGAATGCTAATAGCGTTCTTAAGGAAACAATGTAATATTAGCATTCATTGATACAAGTTGTTCAGGATCGAACAAACACACTAACCAAACTACCTCCCATCTTGGAATCATCCTAAGGATAATAAGTACAACTCCATAGCATATTTCATACTGATCTAGAACATGAAGCATTCATTAATTTGAAGTGGCTTGGATAAACAATACTTATGAGAAACCGATGACTCCGACCTAAAGCGATGAATTACCAACTGGCTTAATTCCAGTTCTTTCAAAAGTATGCAAACAAATATAGGAGTGTTCTCTAGGGAATCTCAAACATATATTCTAAAAAGAGAACTATGTTTAATGTAAATGGGTCCTCCTTAGGGGATCTCAAATCGTATGAAATCACAAAGCTTTATATAAGAGTCACAATAGGTCAAGTTGTCGATAGTGGAAAAACCACTATCAGGTGTAAGAAATTAATTTGCATTTCGAAAATCGAACATCATATACTTATCACTATTTTTCGATATCAACCACGTAATATCCCTCGGTTAACAATGAAGTAGGATAAGTTAGAGAACTAATCTTGTCTTGGCGTTCATTCTTAAACCCTGACATAGAAACGCGGTTCCATATCTAAAATTTAGTGTCAAATATATGATGAAGTACCATCCAAATACTTAATTAATCATGATTTATTTATAGAAATTAACTCTCTTATACTTCTCATGCTTTTGAAATTTCCACTTCTTTATCCCTTGTCGAGAATTAAAGCCAGATAAGATAGGGCACTGGTTGCTTTTGGCCTTGCGTTAGTTAAAATATTATGATTCTAGATCTCGCAAATAGAGGAAAATCTATTCATTGGCTTTTGATGTTAAATATAAGAAGACTTATTTTCCATAAACGTGTCAACATTTTAGCACTATTTATCATATTTGTCTTTTTACCTAATGGAACTGCCGAAGAAGTCCCTTACTTAAAAGCAACGTCCTCTTTTAAAAAAAATAGAAAACCAGCTTTATAAACTTATTTCTAGTCTTTGATTTCAAAGTTATTTATTTTAATCCAAGGCTTGATTTAAAATCAACATTTTTCCTTTGTACAAATAAATACCGTTGTAATGAATAAATTCCAAACTACCTTAAAACATCTTTGTAAAGAGTTTTAAAAACAAGAGTTGGGTTTGGAAAAATTATTTAAAACCTTCTTAGAAAAACCGGGTAGTAATCTTTAAAAAATTAGGATTTCAGTGTCGCATAGAAATGCATAGCAAGTCGACTAATTATAACTAAACCACATTCACAAGCTTTTGTATAAACAAGCGTATAATTATCAAAAAGGCAAGGGACTCCTTAAAGTCCCTCTACATAAGTGTCCCCTATAAAACTTGCCACATGCACTTCGAAGTGTAATGTCACAACCTGTATGCAACGAAGCCCTTGACATCATTCCATTTACTATCCCCTGTCTAAATCCTATGCATCACTCACTTCCAAGCTGGAACCAAAAAATAATTGCGTACAACTATATACATAGGCAAACAACTTAAATTATTACAACAAAAACAAAATACTTAAATTATAAAGCAGTTTTTAAGTGAACTTTACTCACGTAAACAAACACAAACTTCACCCAAGCTATTGCGACCTTGCAAACTGTAACGACCCGCAAATCTGTACCCCTTGAGTCAACTCTATTCTACCTATATCAACTCAAGTTGTACAGAAATACAAACCATTTGGGTTAAAGAAGAAGTGGTAGAAGAAGAAAATAAAAAACAACATCAGAATCTAACCATCGCGGCGGAATAAAATATAATAGATATTAACATATCTTTACACCAAAACAAATATATCTGTTCATATATTACATCACCAGAGTACATCAATCACAACTCAACATCAATAACATACAACTGGATACACAACTAAACAACACAGTGGAATATATATATAAACAAGTACGGGAGTACGTATCGTCATCCAGCTCGTCTCCAGAGCTCCACAACATCATATCCTGTATCCTATAATACTCGGTCTGACCCGAGCATTACAGTTAAATAACACCCGAGTCAGTCTGGAATACCAGCGTGAGAAAATCACACTCAGTTGATTATTAAAGTTTTAAAAATCCTTTGAAAACAAAAGCATCTCGTAAGACCACACCACAAATAAACATGTCGGGTTTTTACCTTACGATAGCTAAAATAATTTTCATAGAAATCCTCTGATATTATAATAGGGTCTATATACAAATACTTATAAAATAACCGAAATTGTTAATTCATTAAATTCCAGCTACTAGCCACAGAGTGGGTAATACAAACAAAACTCGTACAAGGCACGTAGGGAGATTGGATTTCCAACTAATGGCTAGGCATTAGGGTACCACTTGTCACAGTACGTGGCCTAGATCATAGTACCGAGGAGTATGCCCACTCCCCTGCAACACAAGACCGGGACTACCCCTTACTGGATAATCCCGAGTGAGATCACTCCGTGGTTGGGATCAGCAACCGCCCACTAAGCCGAAATAAAAAGGAACATCTAGACAGGGATGACCTCACCTTGCTTGGGTGCTACCCACCTAGCCTTGCTGCATAACCCCAGATTTTCAGTCATTCCCGGTTGATGAGGCTTGAGGCTAAGCGTTACCTTTTTAGAACATATCCCTTAAATGCCCATCGCCCACCTGACGATGTTCCGAAAACATTCATCCATATAAGTCCATTACGAGTTCGACCGGAACCGAAGGCACTATTCCTACTACATCCATTTTGGAAATATCCTCAAGATTAGTAGCGACTAGCCCTTGCACTTCACTGCTCCATCTTCGAATCCACACTCGTTTCCACGAAATGTACAAACTGGATCGAAGCGGTTTTCGAGAAATAAATCTCGATCCCGGTCTCTTCGAAACGATCAACGTATTTGTCCAATATTGATAGTCGGTTATTTAACTATCAATTAATATTCACAAACAACCATCCAACCATAAATAATTTCCCAAATTATTTATTTACCTCAAAATATCTTTGCAAGATATATTTCTATTTTCAACCCTTTGAAAATAGTTTCAAATCATCTTTCCTTTTCAGAATAAACCTTCCCAAATATTTTCTATCTCCATTGAAATCACCAAGCACAAAACTAGATATTTAAAACAATTTAAAACACTTTACTTTGAAATGTACTTTAAACAATTAAGTTAAAAACTACTTCAATAATTTATTAAAAATACATACTATACGAATATTTGAAAATAAGGTTACCTAAATAAATATAAAACTAGATTTTCACTTTTAAAACAAAATACTAAGTCACTCTTTAAATAATTACTGCTATAATAGATTAAAGAAAATACTTACCTTAGAATTTAAATATTTAGAAATAATAAATTTTTCAAAACTTGCTTTTTAAAACAACTTAAAAACTTTTAATTTATATTTCAAAATTTACTTTGAAAACGTACTTGGTTATCTAGGGAGAATTTCCAATCCCAATCACTTAAATCAATTTTCCAAATTTATTCCCAATTTATTCCATTTGAAATAAATTTCATTACCTATTCAATTCATTAATTATGGATGTTATTATTTTTGTTATTATATTTCCGTTTGATTTCAAATCTCTTAATTGAAATATAAAAATTTTAGGTTTTTTCCCCAGTTTCTTCTTTATTCCTTTCAATAATTTAAATCTTAAATTTTAAATAAATATTTTGTTCTCTTAAATAATAACACTGCAGTTTAAAATTCATTAACTTCTTGTTTATTCAAAAATTCCTTTCTATACTCTATATTTGTTTATTAAAATTTTAAAGTCACTTTATTTCTTTTCCAATTCATTCTTAAATTTATTCAAATTTTCTATAATTATTTTCTTCAAATTCACCTCTTTTATTTTCCTTCCAAAATCCCATTTATATATATTTTTGGTAATTCATTATACCCAATTATATCCAATCGAACTATAGGATTCAATATTCCAATAATTCATCATAGAATATCAAATAATCACAACAGAGGGTATTAAACAATTTAAATAAATGTTGAGGGATCCAGTTGGATCCCTCCAACCTGTTTTCCCTGCATCCACAGATGTTAGCACAATATAATATGCCAATTCCAAAATATATCATACTATAGCACATCAATCAATTCAACCATTCAAAACAATTATTTAAATTTAATCATTTTAATTTAAATTTAAATTCAACTGAGTGAGATTAACTCACCTTTGCATTCGTCTGCTGTCTACTTCAATTCTGACTTGTTTCCCAGTTTATAACCTTGTATAAACATTTATACAGTTTATTAATATTTGAATAAACTGAACAATTTACTTCCACATAGTTAACTAATCATTTGATTTATACAATTTTCCTTTAAACCATTTGGTAAGTGAACTATTTAAATATGTTAATAAAACAAGTTAACCACTAAATCCATTGTTTAAAAATAAACTAGCAACTTTAAAATAGGTATATGTATATTAATTTATTGTTTTGAAACTACATATACTTAAAAAATTTAATTATATATAGATCAAATCTGATTTCCTATAAATTCTTTAATCATTTAAAATTCATATATTTTATTATTAGTTTTCCAAACCCTATCTAAAAATAAATAAGTTTTCTGTTTATTTTCATTATTCCTACTCATCTGTCTTTCAATTAAAAACCGTATTCAAATCAATAACAGGTTGATTTATACGTATATTATCTACTTTCTAAACTATACATAAATATTTCAATTGAAAAACAAATTATATCTCGGCTTACCTCACAGCTCACACACCGAACCCAAGCCGAAGACTGCCATGACCCTACCCTCAATCATTGTCGAGCATCCATCCATATTCTTGCTCAAGTATAAGCGCACGTCATCCTCAAGACCTTTCCACCAGATCACGATCAATCCAAATCGCAAGTTCTGCCGCCCCATCTAGAAGAACACGCACGAGTTCAAGCAACCCTAATCGCACTCGAACCACACGCCTACGACAGCCTCGAGCTCGCGAAATCGCTCGCCGTGCCACAAGCCTCCACGACTCGTGCTCGTGCTCGTGCTCGTGCGACACACGGCTTCGACCGAAAACGGCTCGCGAAATAGCTCTCGACATCGCCTCAAATCGCGAATTAGGTCGCGTGTGATTTTATTGTTATTATTTTAAAAGATGCGAATTTGATTTTGAAGAGCTCGGCCATTTTTTTTCAACTGAGGGTTTCGATTTTTTAAAGAATGAGGCTTTGGCTAATTTGTTTAAGGGGAAATGAATCTGAAGAGAGGGGAAAGAAGCTTGTGTGATAAGAGAAAGTTGGGGAAAACAAGAGAAGGCGTTCACGTGCTCAAACCTATCAGCTATAGTGATTCGAAAGGAAAGAAGGCAGCTGATATGAAATAATTCAACTAAGGATGACCCGGATATAAATACTTTAAATTAAAATTTTGATTCAAATTCAAAAGCAACCTAAAATTTCAAACTCCTATCGAGCCGTGCCACTAGGCGTTTATAATGTTATACCCCTATTCCGAACGCAATGGAAAAGGTTTCGGGTCCAAATTCGATCGTATGGAGAAGATAGCTTTTTGAATCGAATTAAAGTATTTAATTTTCCATATTAATTCT
This sequence comes from Allium cepa, assembly GCA_030765085.1. Taxonomy (NCBI): domain Eukaryota; kingdom Viridiplantae; phylum Streptophyta; class Magnoliopsida; order Asparagales; family Amaryllidaceae; genus Allium; species Allium cepa. The sequence continues at coordinate 664,875,003 of CM060945.1, forward strand.
AGCTCGTTTATAAATCGTATGCTCACACAACAACTCCAAAAGCTACGAAATTCGAAATCCGATGATAATTCAATATTACAGACTCAATGGAACTGGTTTCGTCGAATTCCGAGACTGTGCCTCAGAAGGCTATTTTTAAATTCAATTTAAACTATAAAATTTTAAAACTGAAGAAACCACTGTTAATTTCAAATTTACCACTTCCATTACCTTCAATGTTATCAGTATAAATTTTATAAACCCTCAAATTATTTTTAACAGGCTTAAAATCTCAGATTTCATATTTTATCCAATTTCAAATTATTAAATTCAATAATTTAATTTTCGAATAAATAGTGATATTTGGAATTCAAGTTAAAATTAACTTTTAAATATTCAAAATCAATTAAATATCCGATTTTAAATACTCAAAAATCCCGGGTCGTCACATTCCTCCCCTTTAAAAGAATTTCGTCCCCGAAATTACTAGTTAGGAAGAATGGTCCAATACCCGTTTACTTTTCTCAAAACCAACAATTCAACTTTCTACCAACTATCTTTATATAGAAGACTCATTATCACTCTTACTAACTTTCCAAACCCTCCCAATAGTTTCAAACAATACTATTTGTTTAACCATTCAAGTTTCAATTTAAAACCAAAATTTGAATTATCAAAATTTTCTAACTCTCTAAATTTCCGAAAAATTTCGCCAGCGTCTCCTTTGCGCGGCTAGCTTGGTACAACTACAAAATGGCCCTACGGCCTCCCAAATCCAAAAAGAAAACAAAACGCCAAGTGGCTCGATCCAAAAACCCAACCAAATTTCATATAGAAATTTAAATACATACCTTTTTGTCGAGCAATTCAAATTTGTCTTTTGAAATCAAAACCAATTCTCCTTTCCCTTTATAATACCTGCATATCTTACTTAGCAATAATATCCAATCACAACATTCCAAAACATTTATCGACTTCCTTACTGAATGTCAATATTTATTCATTCATATATTAACTAAGAATATATTTGTAATATCAATTTCCAATTGAGAATGCACCATTCCTTACTTAAGTTTAGTATAAGCATTTAATATGCTTCTTTATTCATTTTCGCTTTACCATTCTAGTTATATATACTTCTATTCAAATTGATTCTTTCATTTCCATATAAATTCAATTTATTTTCAATTTCTGAATATTTGAATTTTATCTTCCATTTATACCGATTCATATTATTATTTTAAAGTAGCTTCATTTACTAATTTATTTCAATTTCCAATTTTGAAATCGTTTTGTCGCTAACTTAATTTTTTTTTCAAAAAAATTCAAATTTTTTTCCAACTTCCAAAATTTCTGAATTTTTTTGGCAGAGTCTCCTTTGTACGGAGGAGCTTTTGCAATTTGACAAAAGATATAAATATATAAACATCGACCCACACGGTCGGAAAAACCAAAAACAGTTCATATTTCCTATTTTTATTGCATAGGCGTACTTATTTAGCATTTATAAGCAAGCAGCTTATTTATATTAGCATTTAGCGCGATCCAATCCAGCCAAACGGCTTCCCGGTACCTGTACTTACTCAATTTAAATATGTAAGTACCAAATATATGCAATTTAATAACATTTCACTCATATTCAAATAGCTAACACATAGATTTCATAAGTAATGCATGTGATAACATTCATAAGTACATATGCAAGATTTCGACACTAGTTTTAAATTGTTTGCATTCAAATCACATACCATTCCATTCAATTCATTTTTAAATGAAATGAACGCATATTCATTTCAATAGATGTCATAATCAATTTATTAAACTGCTATTGATTCATATAATTTTATTTACCTCTGTTTACTTTGAACGACCAATTTACTAATGCAATTTGAAAATACTAATGTGAATAAATAATTACATAAGCTTATAGCCATTTAAACTGGTTCCAACTTAATTTACACTTAATCCCATCCCATTTTAATTTGTTCACAAACTTTCATTGCATTTCTTTCATATCCAAAAAAGTTCGATTCCAAACTATTTTTATTATACTCGACATCATCCCATGCATCTATTAATTTTAAACTTAAGTTAATTTACTTCAATTCACCACCATTTCATAACTTAAGTTCATTCTCGTTTTAATTTATTCATACTTGAAATGGATTTGTTTTCATCTCAAATCATTTTTATTTTGATCCAATTCCATACAACTTCAATTCATATTTAATTCACTTAAAATTTTAAGTTGAATTTCTATTTATAACTCAAGCTTCATTTCCAAACTCAATTATCTATTCACAATCTTCGATTTGATTTTCCTTTGATCAAATCCTAATCATTTCACTAATTTATTCGATTATTTTATTATTTTATCCATTTTAGATTTTAATTTACATTAACAATTCATTGTTGAATCTATTAATAATAAGGCCGTTCAATTTATGTTTGAATTGGATGTGTTTATATTCCACTCCACATCCATTTTAACCCAATTCAAATTTTCATTCAACAACACTTCCAGTTATAATCCCATACTTGATTTTCTTTTTCATTTATCTTGAAAATCGTTTTATTTGATTTCCTTGAGTTCAATCTTATTTTATATCCCAAGTTTGGATTTTTATCTCAGAATACAATATTTTTATTCCGGCTTATTTATTCCCTTTCTAAATTTTTATAAACTACTCACTTATTAATATTCACTCTTCCCCATCTATTTACAAACAATTATATTCACATTTTACTTTTAACTAGGTGTTATATATAAACATTTTTTTTATGCTTTTCAATTCTTTTATAAGCTTCCGAAGTTTATTTATTCTAATTCAATATTTACTTAGTTTACATTTATTTATTTAAGTAAGAATTTTATTCTAGTAAGTATTATCTATAATTCGACAGAGTTCATTTAAATTCAGTTTTATTCCAACTCAACTTCAGTTAAATTAGTTACAAATCATTCTTTTAAATTTTATTAAGCAAGAATTTAATTCCAATTAATATCATTCATGACACAATTGAATTTTGATTCAGTTCAATCCAAATCTAACTAAATTTTATTTCTCAATATATGTGAGTTCAAAACTTATTTATTTACTTAAAAAGCTTATATTGCTCAATTGAGTCATTTCATCTTATAACCAAATTCCAGATTAAGGTATAAATTTTCATTTCACAATTATAATCACTTTACCTTTCAACTTTACATCCAATTTAATTCAATTTCAATTTTATTTAACTTATCTCAAGTTAAATTCAAATACATTTTCTTCACTTTCATTCACTTCAAATTTTAATTCCCAGATTAAAATTTCCAATTTCTTCTTATTAATATCAACTTACTTTATAAGTTCAATAGTTGATCCATTTATTCATTCAAAATTTCATTGTCAACCAATAAATTTTATTTCCATACATAAATTATTTTTAGTTCATTTGAACCATTCTACACTTGTTTTTACACTTTTTAAATCAAGCATCCATATATAATGATAACAATTTATGAAAAATTATTTCCAATATATACAAAATAATTTTGGGTAAAATTATTTCATTTACCCTATTTAAAACAATACTGCATCGGTTTATCTCGTTCAAGAGTTTAGAAATCCATATCCATGACATGGTTTCCATATATCGACCAGAATCCATAAACGCTCAACCGATAAATCAACACAATATAAAAACAATTTTATATTCACTAACAAATACGCGCTCATATCTATTAATACTCTCAAACTCATTCTAGAGTACTACGGACTCTATTTAATGAGTAATCCCCACCAGAGCCAAGGTTATCACCAACGTAAGCTCTGATACCAACTGTAACGACCCGCAAATCTGTACCCCTTGAGTCAACTCTATTCTACCTATATCAACTCAAGTTGTACAGAAATACGAACAATTTGGGTTAAAGAAGAAGAGGTAGAAGAAGAAAACAGAAAACAACATCAGAATCTAACCATTGCAGCGGAATAAAATATAATAGATATTAACATATCTTTACACCAAAAAAATATATATATCTGTTCATATATTACATCATCAGAGTACATCAATCACAACTCAACATCAATAACATACAATTGGATACACAACTAAACAACACAGCGGAATATATAAATAAACAAGTACGGGAGTACGTATCGTCATCCAGCTCATCTCTAGAGCTCCACAGCATCATATTCTGTATCCTATAATACTCGGTCTGACCCGAGCATTACGGTTAAATAACACCGGAGTCAGTCTGGAATACCAGCGTGAGAAAATCACACTCAGTTGATTATTAAAGTTTTGAAAATCCTTTGAAAACAAAAGCATCTTGTAAGACCACGACACAAATAAACATGTCGGATTTTTACCTTACGATAGCTAAAACAATTTTTATAGAAATCCTCTGATATTATAATAGGGTCTATATACAAATACTTATAAAATAGCCGAAATTGTTACATTTATTAAATTCTAGCTACTAGCCACAGAGTGGGTAATACAAACAAAACTCGTACAAGGCTCGTAGGGAGATTGGATTTCCAACTAATGACTAGGCACTGGGGTACCACCTGTCACAGTACGTGGCCTAGATCACAGTACCGAGGAGTACGCCCGCTCCCCTGCAATACAAGACCGGTACTACCCCTTACCGGATAATCTCGAGTGAGATCACCCCATGGTTGGGATCAGCAACCGCCCACTAAGCCGAAATAAAAAGGGACATCTAGACAGGGATGAGCTCACCCTGCTTGGGTGCTACCCACCTAGCCTTGTTGCATAGCCCCTGATTTTCAGTCATTCTCGGTTGATGAGGCTTGAGGCTAAGTGTTACCTTTTTAGAACATATCCCTTAGAATGCCCATTGCCTACCTGACGATGTTCTGAAAACATTCATCCATACAAGTCCGTTTCGGGTTCGAACGGAACCGAAGGCACTATTCCTACTACATCCATTTTGGAAATATTCTCAGGATTAGTAGCGACTAGCCCTTGCACTTCACTGCACCATCTTCGAATCCAAACTCGTTTTCACAAAACGTACAAACCGGATCGAAGTGGTTTTCGAGAAATAAATCTCGATCCCGGTCTCTTCGAAACGATCAGCGTATTTGTCCAATATTGATAGTCGGTTATTTAACTATCAATTAATATTCACAAACGACCATCCAACAATAAATAATTTCCCAAATTATTTATTTACCTCAAAATATTTTCACAAGATATATTTCTATTTTCAATTCTTTGAAAACAGTTTCAAATCATCTTTCTTTTTCAGAATAAACCTTCCCAAATATTTTCTGTCTCCGTTGAAATCACCAAGCACAAAACTAGATTTTTAAAATAATTTAAAACACTTTACTTTGAAATGTACTTTAAAACATTTAAGTTAAAAACTACTTCAATAATTTATTAAAAATACATACTATATGAATATTTGAAAATAAGGTTACCTAAATAAATATAAAACTAAATTTTTCACTTTTAAAACAAAATACTAAGTCACTCTTTAAATAATTACTGCTATAATAGATTAAAGAAAATACTTACCTTAGAATTTAAATATTTAGAAATAATAAATTTTTCAAAATTTGCTTTTTAAAACAACTTAAAATCTTTTAATTTATATTTAAAAATTTACTTTGAAAACGTACTTGGTTATCCAGGGAGAATTCCCAATCTCAATCACTTAAATCAATTTTTCAAATTGATTCCCAGTTTATTCCATTTGAAATAAATTTCATTACTTACTCAATTCATTAATTATGGACTTTATTATTATTGTTATTATATTTCCGTTTGATTTTAAATCTCTTAACTGAAATATACAAATTTCAGGTTTTTTCCCCAATTTCCTTTTTATTCCTTTCAATAATTTAAATCTTAAATTTTAAATAAATTTTTTGTTCTCTTAAATAATAACACTGCAGTTTAAAATTCATTAACTTCCTGTTTATTCAAAAATTCCTTTCTATACTCTAGGTTTGTTTATTAAAATTTTAAAGTCACTTTATTTCTTTTCCAATTTATTCAAATTTTCTATAATTATTTTCTTACAAAATCACTTCTTTTATTTTCCTTCTTTATTCAAATTTTCTATAATTATTTTCTTACAAGTTCACTTCTTTTATTTTCCTTCCAAAATTCAATTTACATATATTTTTGGTAATTCATTATACCCAATTATATTTAATCGAACCATAGCATTCAATATTCCAATAATTCACCATAGAATATCAAATAATCACAACAGAGGGTATTAAACAATTTAAATTAATGTTGAGGGATCCAGTTGGATCCCTCCAACCTGTTTTCCCTGCATCCACAGATGTTAGCACAATATAATATGTCAATTCCAAAATATACCATACTTAGCACATCAATCAATTCAACCATTCAAAACAATTATTTAAATTTAATCATTTAAATTTAAATTCAACCGAGTGAGATTAACTCACCTTTGCATTCGTCTGCAGTCTACTTCAATATTGACTTGGTTCCCAGTTTATAACCTTGTATAAACATTTATACAGTTTATTAATATTTGAATAAACCGAACAATTTACTTCCACGTAGTTAACTAATCATTTGATTTATACAATTTTCCTAAACCATTTGGTAACTAAAATATTTAAATATGTTAATAAAACAAGTTAACCACTAAATCCATTGTTTAAAAATAAACTAGCAACTTTAAAATAGGTATATGTATATTAATTTATTGTTCTGAAACTACATATACTTAAAAAATTTAATTATATATAGATCAAATCTGATTTCCTATAAATTCTTTAATCATTTAAAATTCATATATTTTATTATTAGTTTTCCAAACCCTATCTAAAGTAAATAAGTTTTTTTGTTTATTTTCATTATTCCTACTATCTGTCTTTCAATTAAAAACCCTATTCAAATCAATAACAGGTTGATTTATACATAGATTATCTACTTTCTAAACTATACACAAATATTTCAATTGAAAAACAAATTATATCTCGGCTTACCTCACTGCTCACACGCCGAACCCAAGCCGAAGACTGCCACGACCCTACCCACAATCACCGTCGAGCATCCATCCATCTTCTTGCTCGAGTACAAGAGCGCGTCATCCTCAAGACCTTTCCACCAGATCGCGATCAACCCAAATGGCAAGTTCTGCCCCCCCATCTAGTCGAATGCGCACGAGTTCGAGCAACCCTAATCGCACTCGAACCACACGCCTACGACAGCCTCGAGCTCACGAAATCGCTCGCCATGCCACAAGCCTCCACGCCTCGTGCTCGTGCTCGCGCGACACACGGCTTCGACCGAAAACGGCTCGCGAAATAGCTCTCGACATCGCCTCAAATCGCGAATCACGTCGCGTGTGATTTTTTTTTCTTTCTAAAAGATGCGAATTCGATTTTGAAGAGCTTGGCCATTTTATTTTTTCAACTGAGGGTTTCGATTTTTTAAAGAATGAGGCTTCGGCTAATTAAGGGGAAATGAATCTGAAGAGAGGGGAAAGAAGCTTGTGTGATAAGAGAAAGTTGGGGAAAACAAGAGAAGGCATTCACGTGCTCAAACGCATCAACTACAGTGATTCGAAAGGAAAGAAGGCAGCTGATATGAAATAATTCAACCAAGGATGACTGGGATATAGATATTTTAAATTAAAATTTTGATTCAAATTCAAAAGCAACCTAAAATTTCAAACTCCTATCGAGGCGTGCCGCTAGGCGTTTACAATGTTATACCCCTATTCCGAATGCAATGGAAAAGGTTTCGGGTCCAAATTCGATCGTATGGAGAAGATAGCTTTTTGAATCGAATTAAAGTATTTAATTTTCGATATTAATTCTATCGCGTTTATAAATCGTACGCTCACACAACAACTTCAAAAGCTATGAAATTCGAAATCCGATAATAATTCAATATTACGGACTCAATGGAACTGGTTTCGTCGGATTCCGAGACTGTGCCTCGGAAGGCTATTTTTAAATTCAATTTAAACTATAAAATTTTAAAACTGAACAAACCACTGTTAATTTCGTATTTACCACTTCCGTTACCTTCAATATTATCAATATAAATTTTACAAACTCTTAAATTATTTTTAACAGGCTTAAAATCTCAGATTTCATATTTTATCCAATTTTAAATTATTAAATTCAATAATTTAATTTTCGAATAAATAGTGATATTTGGAATTCAAGTTAAAATTAACTTTTAAATATTCAAAGTCGACTAAATATTCCGATTTTAAATACTCAAAAATCCCGGGTCGTCACACAAACAACACAAGGACCTATCTTCCTTCTACATAACTTGCTTTTGAAGACCGGAGGAAACATGTTTGGGCTTGGCCATAGCTAGGGAAAGCTTGGCCTAAGCTCCCAAAGAGGGTTTTGTTTTGGTAGATGTGTGATGTATACAGTGATGACAATGATTTTACGAACTTGTTTATGGATTTAAAGAAGAAAAGAAGTGAATTTGAAGTGATTTTCTTTAGAAAATGAAGGTAGAAGTGAAATGAAGAAAGTGGAAAGGAAGAGAGTTTAAAGTGGAAAATGAAGTAAAGTGAAAAATCAGAAGGTAATGTTTCTTTTATAGAAATTAGAAAGTATCTAATTACGAAACTACCCTAAGCTAATAACCTCCTTAAAATTTTGACAACGCATACCCGATCATCATGATATGACATGCCCCCCTTTAAGTCGCATTACTATCACATCTCTTTTTCTAATGCCTTTTATAACATTATTTTGAATTTTATTTTTCTTGAATGGAAAAGAAAAGTCCACTCTTACTTAATTACTTAAGTATCTTTTAATTTTTTTTAACTAAACCATTTAATTGGTAGAAGCTGTTTTTTTATTTGTACATATGTGCGCTAGTATGCACAACATGTTCTGATAACATTGGTCAATGAAAATTCAAAATACCCAAAAATGATTTTCGGTTATATTTTCGATCTTTCTTCGAACTACTGCTAAATTTCAAAAAAAAAATTATTATCATTAGTTATTACTTAAAAGAAGTTTATTTGAGTTATAAAATCCGTTATTAAATCATTTAAAAATATATTAAATTTTCACATTTAAAGCGACTAAATTATGGATCGTTACAATCCGCAACCCATTAGGGAATATCATGCACTAGAAAGATACTACAATTTTCTTATAGATGGCGAGAACATGATTATGTCCTAGAAGATAACACTCCCCTCACATTGTTTCAAGCTCTATAGAGTAAAGACTCTACCCTGCGACTTAAAGCTATGAAATCCAAGATGGAGTCTATATATGAAAACACAGTTTGAAAATTTATGACTGAGCTAGGGGTGATTCGAAATGTTGAGAATCCTATGACATTATTCTACAATAATAATGCTACAACGTAGATCACGAGAGAATCAAGTGATCACAAGATATTAAAACACGTACTCCAAAATTTTCATCTGATATGATAGTTTATCAAAGATGGAGAAGTGATGATTAAGTGAGTAGATACTAAAGACAATATATCAAATTTGTCCATAAAGGGACTAGCTTAATCATTTCTGAGTAAGATAATCAAAGGAATGAGATTAAAAATTAAAGACTGGACTTAAATGCAAGTGGAAGATTGAGAGAGTTAGTGGTATTTCCTAGTATGATTTATTATATATATGTGTGTGTGTGTGTGTGTGTATGTATGTATGTATGTATGTATGTATGTATGTATGTGTGTGTGTGTGTGTGTTTAATCAATCTCCTTCATAATAAAAGTTATTTGATGTTTGCTTTTCTTTTATATACTTTGTTATATTTGGATATAAAGACTTAATTAATTAATTTAACGTATATAAATAAGAAAATCTTTAAATGAAAAAGTTATGTGATTGTAGTTGCAACTGTGTGTAATTGATCATAATGTAAAATAACATTTTTTTTAAAGATTCCTAGTCAGGATGATTTGAGAAAGGATATCGATAAATCCGTTGAGACCAGAGTACGTAATGCTCTCTAAAATTCGAATAGCTTATTACTTATGGCTGCTGAGTAGCACTAAGGGGTTATGCATTTATAGTTATTGGTAACTATAGAATGGCTTGATCGAGACTTTCCTATTGGATGATAACAACTTGGTCAAATAGGAAATCTTGATGTGACGATTTTATGTGGATCTCTTGACTCACAAATATTTCAAAAATTCTACATGGATACATCATTTTGGTTATATTTAAATCCTGTCATGGTGACCGTCAATTGACTACAATTAGGACTGAGTTGCTTGCCTCCTTAGTTGTATGAGGTTAGTATCGTGTTCAACTATAGTCAACTCAAAGTAAAATCTCTGATCAGAGTAGAATGGTTAATCATAAATGTTATTATTGAATGAAGAACTTTGTAAATGGACTGAATAGTTGATTATTGATATTATTAGAGTTTTGACCGATACTAAACTCCGTATATCCTAAAGTGATATAGCGTTGATGTCGAGAACATGTGTTTATTATATCGTCACTTAACAATGCCACTTAAAGTGATCTAAAATTTAACTTGACTAAAAATGTCTATAAGCAACGAATTCAACTAAAATGTGACACCATTGGCTAAGATGTCATGTGAATGCTGATATTTTAATAGTTTAATATTAATCGCTAACCTAATTCGTAGATGCGAATCACACAAATGCATCTATGAATTCTCTAGAGCACCATACGCTTTAACCAATTTGTAAAGTGTTATGAACTAATTAAGTGAATTAATATTTAAGAAATACTAATTTTTGATTTTTGAGTGTTTTTAGTAAATGGGGTAGCTCCTAGACATTTTCTAGGTGTCTTTAGTAATTGTCTAGATGTATACATGTTAACGTAAAAATCAGACGCTAACACCCCGATGTAGATTGAAGTTGAGCGAAAGCACCACCCGTGAACACGGCAACTAAAAAACAAGTAGAGAAATCACAGAGAAAGCAAAAAAAACAACAGTTTTTATAGTGGTTCGGCTTAGGGTAAGCCTACGTCCACTTTAATTCTCTTTATTACTGAATCGATTACAACTTTACAACAATCTTCAATTACAATTATGATGAGACAAACAACTAGAACTTTAGTGCAGAAGAATTCTTTGAATCCATGTAGATTTCGTTAGATTTTCTTCCGAAGTTAGTTGAAGTGCCTTTCGTACTTGAAGTGTCGAGTGAGTCGAGAATTCAGCAGAGTATCGGCGCTTAAAGTGATCGGCCAAAAGTCCCCTTCATGCTTGAGGTAGGTTGGTATTTATAGAGGAAATCCCCCCTTAGGTCGTAAGTCGTGACCAGTCTAAGGTGAGTTGTGGCCGGTCTAAGGTAGGTTGTGGTCGATTCATCTGGCCCCTCCATGGCTTCACAAGAGTTCATTTGTACAAGTCCTAAGTCGCCTCCGAGTTAACACCCCCTCTTCTCAGTAATATGGCATCGGGCTTATATTCAGTGTCTTTAGGTCGCGGACGAGTTAACTTAGTGAGTCGCAAGTCACGGCCCAACTGGTAAGACCTGGACCGTGTACGAGTTAAGAGACCACTGTGCGAAGTAGCTGCATTGAACTTACCTTCCTTTGCTTAGGTCGTGACTGACTTAACATTGGTCATAGGTCGGCTGCGACTTAGGTCGGTAGCTATCTTGGGTCGGCATTCTGTTAAGCATTAGGTCGGCAACCATGTTGAAGCATTAGGTCGACATCTCTCTTAGCCTGTTAAGTCAGTATCCTTTTTGAAGTGTTAGGTCGGCATACCCCTTAGGTCTTAGGTCGGCACCCCTGTTAAGCCTTAGGTCGGTAACTTTGTCAAAGCATTGAGTCGGCACCTCTCTTAAGTCGGTATCCCTTTGGTCCTTAGGTCGGCATCCTTTTAAGGCTTAGGTCGGCTATCTTTAGGTCGCCAGAAAAGAGGAAATAACACTTGCCCCTCGAAGTGCGCGCCTAGGTCGTAGGTCATGTACTTCGACCAAACTTTGTTAAGTCGCGGGCGACCTAAGAGATGGCTTAATCTGCACATTTACTTGCTTCTGCCCTATATAAGCGTTAGCTCGTTTTCTTCCTCCTCATCAACTGCTCCCATATCCTTTTCTGCCATTAACAATTTTCCTGAGCTCCAAAAGGCGATCTCACTCCAATCGATTACCGACAACCTTTGTTTCTCATTGCGTAAGTGATTTCGTTTTCTTCTCCTGACCCTAACTCACTTTTCCACGCAATGTGTCGTCGTGAACTTTCCATAGTTGGCGAACTTTGGTTGGCTGAATTTAGGTTTAAGCGTTTGATTGGTGGGCTTCGATGCGTCAAGCTAATCGATTTTTGAATTGCGTTGGAGTGACAGGCATTGAATTTGCGGTGATTTAGTTTTTGGATGATTCGTCATCGGGTGAAAATTAGGGCTTGTGCTGGTGGAGAGGCTAACGGGTTAGCGGGCTAAGAAGGTGAAGGGTTTCCGATTAGATGGGGGGTTTGTCGATGAAGTGGAATGCCGACTTGGACACGACTCAGTAGTTTTGGGCGACCTATAACCCTTCACGACTTAACTAGATACGGCATAAGCTATGAGTCGCGGCCGAGTTAAGATCTATCTCTTCAATATGCTTTGCGGCCTATAGGACCAACGATTTAAGGGGCCAACCACTTAACCGAGTCAACCACTTAACCCTCAGGAGATCTTTTAAGTCGTGCACGACTTAATTTCTAGGTCTTAGACGACCCAACCTTTAGATCGCGGACGACTCATTACTTGGACAATATTCTACTTGTCGAATTGTTTCCTCTAGCCTAAGCCAATTGCATCCCACCCTGCTAGGTCGTGAACGGCTCATGACTTTGAGAGCTTTTGGATTGTGACTCAATGGCCTGAGCAGAATTTGAAAATTTAGAGATGTTGATAGAACTTGATTGTACTTCCAATTTGAATTGCTAGGATAAACTGCTTGAACTCTGTTGCATTACACCAGTTTTATTGCCATCGACCTGTTAAACACAACACTTTGCAGAAAAATGGGACAAATATACTTGTCACTGATCGCCCACATCAAATGACAGATTAGTCGACATAAAACATAGTCAACTTAAATATACTGTATGAAATGCTGTGAACCAATCAACTAAAGTGAAGTATTAATGCAAAGCATCGCTAACTTGAACTGATTTGTTTGCATCAACATTACACTTGCATGTTAAGGCAATGAACCCTGGACTTTATAACTGACAAATATTTTGCTAGTTTTTATTCCAGTTGCATTTGCTTATTGTTTGATTGATTTTACACAACACTCCACACACTTTAGGAAACGTTCACCTTCATGTTTGAATATCCAGTTGTTTGTGTAGAATGACTTCCCATCAAGAAGAAGAAGAGGTAACTCAAGCTGAAGAGACCTTTCCGATAGCTATTCCCGTAGAGAATCCTCCAGAGAGAACTTCGACTATCTTAACTCCGAGAGCGTTCATTCAGCTACGCACTCTGTTTGGCTTTGCTGAAAATGATGCTCTACTACCCGGACCAAATGATACTGCCGATAGTCCTCCTCATGGTTTTGTTGCAGTCAATCGTCAAATATGCTTAAGCGGGGCGATCCCTCCTTTCAACGACTTCCTTCGAACCCTTCTCCTTCGGTTGACAATCTCTCCATTCCAACTTCATCCTAATGGCTACGCCATTTTGATGGGGTTGTGTGTTTTGTTTAGGAGAACTCTTGATCGCTTGCCGAGTTTTGAAGAAATTCGCTACTTATGCTCGTTTGCAAAGAGTAAAGACCACCCTTCCCTCATTATTGTGAGAAGTGCTAGAAATCGCAAGCTTATTTCCGATCTTACAGAAAGCGTCCATGAATTTTTGAACCAGTTTTTCTTTGCTCGCTGCCCCCCCAGAGTTTTACGCCATCTGGAGAGTAGGAAGTAAGATTACCTGTTTCTATTTTCTCCATTTCCAAACTTTTCCGAGATCCGAATTATCAATTGCTAATCTCATTCTTTGCTCTTTTCAGCACTTCCTCTCCCTTCTAGAGACCCAATCCATAAGCAAGTTTTTGAAAGACTGAGTGCCGTGGCCGCGGAAGAGAGAAGTGTAAAATTTTTGTTGAGGGATGAATTTTTACATCAGTACGGGCTTTTACACATCTCTCGCTCTACACATCCTCATGAGATCCCAGACTCCCCGGCTAGAGCATCAGATGCCTCGGTTTCCTTTGACACACCCGTACCAAAAGATCCCGCTTCCGAAGCTTCTCTAGTAAAATGCTCTACTGCTGTTGATGTTGCGGGGTCATCTGGCAAATTCACACTTGCCCCAGTTATTGAGGAAGAAGAGCCTCAGGGATCTCCCCAACGTTCGTAGAAGTCCGGCGAAGAAGCCAAGAAAACAAGCCCTGTTAGGCAGAGCGGGGACGACACTTTCGAAGGGTTGAGCGATCTCTTCGTCACCTCACAAGAGCTTTTTAAAGACGACCCCGCGACTACTAGAGTTTCTTCTTCAGTAGTGGAAGCGAATTCTTCTTTACAACAAGCTCCGTCGACCCACGAGTTGACGTTGATTACTACCCTCGTGATTACTCCGCAATCAAAGAGTGGTTCGTAACTTGATGTGCGTAGTTTGCACATCACACACACTTAGAATCCTTCGGCACTTTTATACTCCTAACTCTTTGTACTTTGAAGATTCTAAAGTTATGCTTCTTTTCTCTGAAGACTTTTAAGACTTGTCTCTCTTTTTATTTCAGATTCTCCGATGGGACGCAGCGGCTCTTACTATGACGACTTCCAGTGCTACGGGAGGCGTAGCCAATATGATTATAGGCGATACCTCCCCGTTCATAGAGAAACCGATGAAGAGAGAGCCGCCCGAAAGGCTCAGGAGAGGAGGGCTCAAGAAGAGCGTTATGGTAGAAAAGAAAGGGAGGAGCGCCACGACTCTTCCCAGAGAGGTGACGATTCTCACAAGAGAAAATTGCATGATGATCGGGGAAAAAGCCACATAGTTGAGGACCCAAGCAAGCGTGCCCGGCACGGTGAAAAGCATGCTTCTACAACTCCTGAAAAGGTCACTATCCCCGTCTCACTTGACATTCCTTCTGGCTCTCCTGCTCTCGGGAAGACAGACATTCAAACAATAATCAGCAGGCCTAAGTTCCAAGTTGGGTCAGGCCCGTCTACTCTGCAAAGCCGGTTCCCGCACTGGTGCCTGAGGGGAGTGCGGTTCGATCTTGACTTGGTCCCTATCGACAAGCCTGCCATTCTGCGAAATCTCGATGCCGTCAGGCTTGATATTGAAAGGATGTCAAACTGGCAAAAGCTTGTTGATGAGCTTCAAAGGGTCAACCGTGCGAATATAGAGGCCATGCTTACTATGGAGAATGATAAGGCCGAATGGCAGAAGGTTCTTGAGCAGCATGATGCCGAAATGAGGAGCATTACTACTTACAATGAAGAGCTTGAAGCAAAAGTTGAGGAACTTAAACAAGAGCTTGCTACTTCTTCTACCACATATACTCAAAAAGAAGAAGTATTTCAAAAGCAAGTTCGCGACGCTCACGCCGCTCAGCGACATGCCGAGGCACAACTTGAAGCTGAGCAGAAAACAGCGGGAAGGTATCATGCTGAGGCTACAGAGTTACGGGAGAAAGTCAACTCTCAGGAGGCGGAAATTCAAATGCTAAAGCTTCAACTTTCCAAAGCTGAAAGAGATTATGATGAGGCCGTTGCCGGTAAAATTGCAGCTGAAGAATCCCATGAGGCAACGAAGACCAACATCAGCTCGACAGTATTTGACTTCTACCTGCACAGCGTCTTGGGGCGCGGTAGTCTCGCCTTTCTAGGCCCCAAGTATGAAATTACTCGGGCTGAAGTATGGGAGGCCGCACTTGACATGCTTGGCGGTAAAGGCGCTGGCTATGCTGAATCAGCTCTTGAGGAGCATTATTTAGATGATGACACTCGCGCTGCTCTCGCCAAGGGAAAAGAACAACTTGCAAAATTAAGAGCCGAGATGGCCGAAGGGGAACGTTTAGGACAAACTACTTCGACTATTCCAGTCCAGCCTTCTCCTTCTGCCGAAATCGACATCGTCGGCTCCAGTTCTCATTCTCCATCCCTGGTCAAAGTTACAACTGAGATTACAAGTACACAGGGTGGAGATGAAGGCGAAGAGAGTGCCGAAGCACAGGCTTATGAGGTTGGTATCAGGAAGCTGACTCCTCCAGGTAACTCTACTGTTAATTTTGCCCAAGTAGACTGCTCATTTGCTTCTTATGAGTTCGATGAGCTTCTCGACTATTTCCTGAACCTCAATGAGCCTTTATCTCCTCTCTTTACTGACTTTAACTTCTTTTCTTCTATAGAGAAAGCATCGAGCATTGTTCAAACTTCCCCTCCTCCAACTATTCCTCCTTCGGTTCTCTAGGTCACTCCTCTGTCCGCCTCTCAACCCGGGTCGCAAGAGGAGCAAATAGAAGCTCTTCTTGGCTTAGATGATCCTATTGCTTCTCAAGAACATGAGGGAGAAGAGCTTGGAGAAGGCAATGAGTCTACGGAGCGAACCACTTCTGATAACATTAAATTATCTGCTCTTGTTACTCCGGGAAGTGAGTCTTTCAAGGAGAAGGAGGAAGCGTGCCACTTCCAAGAAGAGAAGGAAAGGCATTCTTGTTTCTGAAGAGGAAACGAAAGTTGATCCGGCAGTAACCCTTTCTCCTTCATCCCCGACTCTCCCAAGCCGTCCTGAAAAGCTGCCTATTAGGTCAGGTGAAGGCTCTAAGGGTGGTGGCAAGAAGAAGTAAGGGGTCCTGCTTCGATTTATCTTTACTTTTTGCTTTTTGCATGTACTGGCCGGAGATTGTGCGGGTACCGGCCTCCGCTTTTCTTTTTCTTTTTTATTCTGAAACCTGTACCTGTACAAAATTTTGACAGTATTGAATAAAATGATTCTTTTTGTTTGTACAAACTTCTGTCTGTATTTGAGAATGCATTTACTATCCATTTTTGTACAAGCTTCTTTATATGATATTGCAGTGAGCTTGTGGTATGTTGTTTGAGCGTAATTTTTACCAATGTAATTATACCACGTTGCCCCTATACCATAAGTTCATTGCAATATTTTATGCTTTGAGGGGACTTGTACTCTTATTTTCTGGAGAATAATTATTCCATACTTGGAGGAATATTATTTCGTTAAAAATAGAGTACAGTTCCCTCCATATGAGTTTTTACGTTTCATCCTTCGAAGATATCACTTTTTTCTTTTGTGCCTTCACACATTTTAACCAAGTGAATTCCTCTATGTGGTAAAGCGGGCCTCTAAAGGACACTTTAACTTTTTTTTGAGGAAGAACATTTCCAAGAATAGAAGAACAAATCTTCCTTTGAAAGCTAAAGTGTGCCTTTGAAGAGGGTTTCCTTCTTTTTTTTATATTGCGCCTCGGTGGAGGGCTTTGATCTTTGCTTTGCATTTCTGACGAAATGCTTCTTTGGAAAGTTGTACCTCTGAGGAGGGCTGTTT
Organism: Allium cepa; assembly: GCA_030765085.1. Classification (NCBI taxonomy): domain Eukaryota; kingdom Viridiplantae; phylum Streptophyta; class Magnoliopsida; order Asparagales; family Amaryllidaceae; genus Allium; species Allium cepa. The sequence continues at coordinate 664,892,459 of CM060945.1, forward strand.
CACGTTTCAACACTTGGAAGTTTTATTTCAATCTCGGTGAAACGTGTGCCTCCGAAGAGGTCTTTCTATTCGATTGTGCCTCTGGGAGGAGGTCTTTTTATTTCTGCCTCTGGGAAGAGGTCTTTTTTGTTTCTGCCTTTGGGAAGAGGTCTTTTTTGTTTGGTTGTGCCTCTGGGAAGAGGTCTTTTTGTTTCTTCCCCTTGGAAGAGGCTTTTATTTTTCCCTGTTCGCTGGGAAGCGGGCCTCCGAGGAGGGCTTTTCACATTTCATCTCACGGGAGTGTATCGACCGATCACGGTGAAATGTGTGCCTCAGAGTAGGGTTAATGCCTGGAAGTTTGGAGTTTCTTTCTCTCAGTTGGACGGATTCACGGGAGTGTATCGACCGATCATTCCGCAACTTTGTATCGAGAAAGATCTCTCTTTTTATGGTTTGGCCCGCTCGAGGTCTTTTAGCATTTCAACTGTGGTGAAATGGGCCTCCGAAGAGGGCTTTTCACGTTTCAACACTTGGAAGTTTTATTTCAATCTCGGTGAAACGTGTGCCTCTGAGTAGGGCTTTTGCCTAGAAGTTTGGAGTTTCTTTCTCTCGGTTGGACGGATTCACGGGAGTGTATCGACCGATCATTCCGCAACTTTGTATCGAGAAAGATCTCTCTTTTTCTGGCTAGGCCCGCTCCAGGTCTTTATCCTCCGAAGAGTTGTGCCTCTGAAGAGGGCTTGTGCCTCCGAAGAGGTCTTTTGCTGTTTGATGCTTGCTCGCCCTCGTCTCTTTGTCATCTATTCATGTTGGCGATCCTTGTTGTCTTTTGCAAGTGTCATCCCTTTTTAGTTGCCAATAATTTCCCTTATCCAAAGGAATATACTTCATAGTTAAGCGAGTTGGTGGTGGTAGACACAGGCTATTTAACTGGATGTTTGTTTGTTCAAACATTTTCAGTTAGTTAGAAATGGTCCACTTCCATCCACATTGCTAACTTTTGTTCGAAGCACTTCTTTTGTAGGATTTGAGTGTGGAAATTTTGAATGGCTTAGTGTTTGCTTGCTGAGTGATGTCGGAGATCGCTCAGTCTTGCGATGGGTAAGCTTTGCTTTTATGGCCTGCATTATTAAATCGACATTTCAGTGACACATTTACCGTATTTTACATGTCGAAATAAAACAAAGCAGTTTATAACAGTAGAGAACACAAGATTTATAGTGATTCGGCCAAAAGTTGGGCCTACATCCACTTTATAGCTTTTCATTATTCACTTGCTTTACAATTGCTTTCAATACAAGAATCATATATTCATAATTCTTTTACAACATTTCAGCAAAGCTTTCAAGTAAAATAGGGACGCAAATGATTGCTGTTCCAAGCTCTTGGGATTGGTTCTCCTTCGACAGTTGTGAGTTTGAATGTGCCATCAAGGAGTTTCGCGCCTATAACATATGGCCCTTCCCAGTTTGGCCCAAACACACCTATGGCTGTCATAATTCTCTTCAAGACTAAGTCCCCAACTTCAAAGCTGCGCTGACGAACTTTGGAATTGAAGTGCCTGGCTATTTTTTGCTGGTGAGCTGCAATTCTAAGTCTAGCCTCTTCTCTTCTTTCATCGAGGAGGTCAAGTGCTTCCAATTGCAATTTCTCATTCTCATTTTGATCAAAATGGATCCTTCTATGTGAGGGGACTTCAGTTTCCACTGGAATCATCGCTTCTGATCCGTATGCCTATGAAAATGGAGTATGCCCAGTCGCAGTTTTGTGGGTGGTTCTGTATGCCCATAGTGCAAGTGGTAACTTATCGACCCAACCACCTTTTTGCTTTTTCCAGCTGCTTTTTGATGGTTGATTTGATGATTTTGTTTACTGCTTCCACTTGCCCGTTTGCCTGCGGATGAGCCACCGCTGAGATGCTTTTTTGGATCTTGAACCGTTTGCAGAAATCTTGGAACTCCTCACTTTCAAACTGAGTACCATTGTCTGTGATTATCTTCTAAGGCACACCATACCTGCAAATGATATTTTTAGTCACAAAACTTTTCTTTTTCTTAGAGGCAATAGTAACCAATGGTTCGGCTTCAATCCATTTAGTGAAGTAATCAACAACAACGATAGCATATTTAATCTCCGATTTGGCAGTCGGCAAAGGCCCAATGAGATCTATTCCCCAGATAGCAAACGGCCATGGACTGACCATTTGTGTTAGCTCAGTGGAAGGTGCTCTAGGAATTTTAGCGAATCTTTAACATTTATCACACTTTCGAGAATAGTCAACAGCATCCTGATTAATTTCTGGCCAAAAGTATCCATAACGGAGGATTTTCTTTGCTAAAGTTTGACGACTGTATGATCCCCACATTCCCCTCCGTGTACTTCAGTCAGAATTGTCTTAGCTTCTTCCTTTGTCACACATCGGAGTAATGGCATTGAAAATCCTCGTCTGTACAAACGACCATCTTGAACTATATATCTGGAGGCTTTCCCCATCAGCTTTTGTCGTTCTTTTGAACTTTCTGGCAAAGAACCATTGAGTAGATATTCAAGTATCGGAGTCATCCATGATTCTTGTTCTTGGGATACATTCATAATCCAATCAACATCCATTTCATCTGTGCTTAGAGCTGACAAGACTTCGACAGGAACTAATCCCAATAGTTGAGCTTCACCAGTACTCGAATACTTTGTGAGAGAATCCGCCTTCATGTTCTCTTCACGGGGTATATGGTTTATTGAATAACGGTCAAAATCTTGAAGGAGCTCCCAGGCTTTTGATAAATAGATGGGTAGATTCCCTCCTTTAGCTTGAAATTCCTTCCTAACTTGGCAAACAATAAGTTGAGAATCACTAAAGATCTGTAATGCCTTGATGTTTAGTTCTTTAGCGATCCTTAAACCAGCGATGAGAGCTTCGTATCCAGCTTCATTGTTTGTCGAAGGGAATTCTAGTCTCAGCGCATAACATAGCGATCGCCCTTATAGGGTTTCAAGGACAACCCCTGCTCCGAAACAGTAATCATTCCTCGCACCATCGACATACAATTTCCATTGGATTGGGATGCTATTAGTGACTTCTTCCTCACTATCACCCTTATCTGTACATTCTGCAATGAAATCTGCCAAAGCTTGTCCATTGATTGCCTTTCGGGGATGGTAAGTGATGTCATAATGGCTGAGTTCAATATTCCATTTCAAAAGACGGCCCGAAGTCTCAAGACGGAATAGGACTTGCTTTAGAGGTTGATCAGTGAGGACTTTGATAGGATGAGCTTGGAAATACGGCCTCAATTTTCTTGATGCGATCAACAAACAATAGGCGAGCTTTTCCAATCTTGAATAGTTCATCTCTACCCCAGTGAATCTTTTGCTAATATAATAGACTGGGCGTTGAATCCTTGAGTCTTCCCGTACCAACACTGCACTGAGAGCATGAGACGAAATTGCCAAATATACGAAGAGATCTTCGCCACTGTCAGGCTTTGAAAGTATCGGAGGCACTTCCATATGACGAACCAACTCATCAAAGGCTTTCTGACATTCAGGAGTCCACTCAAAGTTTTTCCTTCCTTTCTTCAGAGCATCAAAGAATGGAATGCATTTGTCAGTAGCTTTGGAAATGAACCGACTCAAAGCAGCAACCTTTCCATTGAGACTTTGCAATTCCTTCTTCGTTCTAGGAGCCTTGACCTCTCTCAGGGCAGTGATTTGAGCTGGATTGGCTTCAATGCCCCTAGCGCTCACAATGAAACCCAAAAACTTTCCGGACTCCACTCCAAATGAACATTTCAGGGGATTAAGCTTCATTCTGTACTTGCAGAGTACTGCAAACATCTCTGCCAAGTGATCCCTATGGTCCACTGCTTTCTTAGACTTTACTAGCATATCATCAACGTAAACTTCCATTGTCTTGCCAATCTGTGGTTTAAACATGGCATTAACAAGCTTTTGGTAAGTTGTCCTTGCATTCCTGAGTCCGAAAGGCATAACCTTGTAGCAGTAGAGTCCAACATCTATGATGAAACTAGTATCCTCTTGATCTGGCTCATGCATCATTATCTGGTTATATCCGGAGTATGCATCCATAAAAGATAACAATTCGTGACCTGCTGTCCCATCCACCAACTGATTGATCCTGGGCAGCGGGAAACAGTCTTTGGGGCAGGCTTTGTTCATATCTGAAAAATCAATGCATACTCTCCACTTTCCATTAGCCTTTTTCACCAGCACTGGATTTGATACCCAATTTGGATAAGTAGATTCTCTGATGAAACCGTTCTCCATGAGCCGATCCACTTCTTCTTTTAACGCTGCCGTTCTCTCAGGACCCTGAGTCCTTCTTTTCTGTTTCACTGGTGTAAACTTTGGATCAATGTTCAGAGTATGTACTGCAATCTCTGGGGATATTCCTCACATGTCAGCATGAGTCCAAGCGAATACATCCAAATTAGCCTTCAAAAATGAGATCAGAACATTCTGAACTGTTGTGTTGAGCTGCGAACCCACATTAAGTACTTTGTTTGGGTCCTTTGGGTCAACGGGCACCGGCACTGTTACCTCTACTGGTACTACCCTATTCGCCCCTGCACTGGGTTTCGTTGGATCCATCTCTCTTCGTGCGCGACTACATTTGCCAGTGCAGGGTCCACCCTGTAATTGCTACAAGGTTAGTTCCTTGGTGCGGATTGGAGCCGCCGCACCTTTTCCCATTTCTCTTTTCCTTGATTCTCGCAACTCTGCAAAGTAACATTCTCGCCCCGCATCTTGGTCTCCCCTAATCACACCAACTCCGTTATCTGTGGGGAATTTTAGAGTCAGACACCATGGGGCAAGAACAGCTTTGAATGCAGCAAGAGTTGGTCGGCCTAAAAAGGCATTGTAGGCAGAGAATTCTTCAACAATTATAAACATTTGCTTTCGAGCCACCTTCCTCGGTCCCTTTCCAAGTTCTACAAACAAATCTATGGTCCCAATCGGCTGTTTGGATTCTCCAGCAAATTCAGCAATCTTAAGTGATGAAGCTTGAACGTCAGCCATTGGAATTTTCATTTGATCGAAGGTCTTCTTGAAGAGGATGTTACATGAAGCTCCACAATCAACTAGAACTCTTCTCACAATTGCCGGCCCAATACTAGCGGATATGACCAAAGGATCTATGGTCAGAGCCTCGATACTCAAAGAATCCCTGGCACTGAACACGATATCATCTGTGGAAGTTTTTTGTTGCTTTAAAGGCGCATCATTCTCTAAAACAAAAACATTTTCTTCAGCTGGTACATGCCTCAAGGCCCGTGCATACCTTTCCATCTCGCCCCAGCTTTTGCCTGCTAGGTGAGGTCCTCCAGTTATTATATTGATAACAGGTCTTTCCGATTCATGCTCTACGGGCTTCTCACTTGAGGCATGACAGTGAGCGGGAACTTGTTGTCCTTGAGTTGATGAAGCTGGGGCATTTCTGTTCCTTTTCACATACTGCCGGAGCTTGTTCTCTTTCAAGAGTTGTTCAATTACCTCTTTCAACTGACGGCATTCGTTGGTGTCATGACCGGGCTGGTTGTGGAACCGACAGAACCTTCCACTTTTTTCCATCTTAATCGCAACTCTCATTTTAGGTGGTGCCGGATAATTGACATCATCTTTGGTCGCAAAGAAGATGTTTTCAGGGGTATCGGTCAAGGGTGTGAAATTGAAAGAACGGCCTCTCTTAGTCTCTCCCTGTTTCTTCCCACCATCGTTTCCCCTTTTCTGAGTGTTAGGTTCTTTCTTATTCGAAGCAGCGCCATTGTTCCCGGCTTCCGCCGATACCACCTTAGCCGGTGTTTGGAGGCTATCCAAGCGCATGAATTCGTCCGGTTTCTTGTAGAACTTGTCGAGCGAGTTTGGTTCTTTCATTTTCAACCATTTTCCAAATTCGCTCGACTTGTCAATCGCCCTCATCAAGTATGTTAGGACCATGCGTGGCTCAGCATTATCTACCTCGGCCAATGCTATGCTAAAACGATTCAAAAATGACCTGATGGATTCTCCCAGATTTTGCTTTAGACTTGATAGCGACATTATATCCTTTGCTTTAGAAGCATACAATCGAAATTGCTCCTTGAATTTCCTGGTCAAATCGGAAAATTGATCGACGGACCTGACCGGCAGCTTTGTAAACCACAATAGAGCTACACCTTCTTGATAAACTGGGAAGTATCGACATTTAATTTCATCAGACGCCCTGGCACCAGTCATATGCCAGTCGTACTTATACAGAAACTCGTTTGGATCACTTGTCCCCTTGTAGGCCAGAATAGTATGGGGAACGAATTTCCTTGGAAACTCCGCCTTCAAGATTTTTTCAGTAAATGGAGTTTTGCTTGGAGAAAATCCCCACCCTTTCTCGTCTTCATCTCTTCGTATACTTTCTTTCATGATTTGACGAACCATGCCCGAAAAATACTATTCATCATTTAGAGGCTCTGGAGGGCACACATCAGCCACTCTCTCTGAATTCTGCCTTGACAATCGTTCACGGAGGGTCGGCTGCGGCCCTGATCCTCCAGCTTGAGGAGGAGTCCTTTCTACAGGGTTTGCGGCTCTTTGAGAAATGTTCCCTTCAACATCTTGAACTCCCGCAGTAGGGTTCCCATCATTATTAACCGGTTGACGATTTGCCCCTAGTAGATCATTCAACTTACTCAAGATCAGGGCATTCTGGGCCTCCAACTGCGTATTCTGAGCATTCAATTGCTGATTCAATCCTAAAACTACGGCGTCCAATTCTGCTCGTGTAACTCCAACAGTTGGAGCTGCTTGACTTGAAGGAGGAGAGGTAGCGGTATTCTCTTGAACATTGTCGGATCTTACAGAACTTCGTTTTCTCCCAGGAGCCATTATTTCCAATAAACTTCTGGTTTTAAAAGAAATCCTTTCGACAATCCTTCGCGGAGCAAAGTGGAATTTTCCTGAGTTCAGTTCTCAGTGAAAGCACCAAAAATGTTAACGTAAAAATCAAACGCTAACACCCCGGTGTAGATTGAAGTTGAGCGAAAGCAGCACCCGTGAACACGGGAACTAAAAAACAAGTAGAGAAATCACAGAGAAAGCAGAAAAAACAACAGTTTTTATAGTGGTTCGGCTTAGGGTAAGCCTACGTCCACTTTAATTCCCTTTATTACTGAATCGATTACAACTTTACAACAATCTTCAATTACAATTCTGATGAGACAAACAACTAGAACTTTGATGCAGAAGAATTCTTTGAATCCATGTAGATTTCGTTAGATTTTCTTTCGAAGTTAGTTGAAGTGCCTTTCGTACTTGAAGTGTCGAGTGAGTCGAGAATTCAGCAGATTATCGGCGCTTAAAGTGATCGGCCAAAAGTCCCCTTCATGCTTGAGGTAGGTTGGTATTTATAGAGGAAATCCCCCCTTAGGTCGTAAGTCGTGACCAGTCTAAGGTGAGTTGTGGCCGGTCTAAGGTAGGTTGTGGCCAATTCATCTGGCCCCTCCATGGCTTCACAAGAGTTCATTTGTACAAGTCCTAAGTCGCCTCCGAGTTAACACCCCCTCTTCTCAGTAATATGGCATCGGGCTTATATTCAGTGTCTTTAGGTCGCGGACGAGTTAACTTGGTGAGTCGCAAGTCACGGCCCAACTGGTAAGACCTGGACCATGTACGAGTTAAGAGACCACTGTGCCAAGTAGCTGCATTGAACTTACCTTCCTTTGCTTAGGTCGTGACTGACTTAACGTTGGTCATAGGTCGGCTGCGACTTAGGTCGGTAGCTATCTTGGGTCGGCATTCTGTTAAGCATTAGGTCGGCAACCATGTTGAAGCATTAGGTCGACATCTCTCTTAGCCTGTTAAGTCGGTATCCTTTTTGAAGTGTTAGGTCGGCATACCCCTTAGGTCTTAGGTCGGCACCCCTGTTAAGCCTTAGGTTGGTAACTTTGTCAAAGCATTAAGTCGGCACCTCTCTTAAGTCAGTATCCCTTTGGTCCTTAGGTTGGCATCCTTTTAAGGCTTAGGTCGGCTATCTTTAGGTCGCCAGAAAAGAGGAAATAACAATACATAAAAATATATGTGCATATATCGATATACGATATCAATATATATTTAAACAGGCTTTAAATATAAACAATTGTTGAAAAGGCTGAATGCATTCTAACCCATGATCTAATCATGGTTAGGCCGGCCATAGGGATAGAAAGAAAGGGTGGACCTAGTTTGAGTCCGTATGGGAGAATGAGTAAATGGTGGTAGTTATTTCTTTCTTTTCTCCCTTTATAAATACCAATGCATATCCAATCTTTTCTACTTAATGCTTCATATCCTTATCTCCATTTCTTCTAGCCGACCACCACCTCGAAGGTTGTACATCCATGACCCCAAACATTCAAATATAAGTAAAAAGCGGTAGCACCGTCTAATTTCTTGTTCGAGTGGTGAATCATAGGTTTTAGGAGTCAATTTTAGATAATGGTAGGAAGTTGTAACGACCCGTATTTTTTGATAATTAAAAATATTAAGTTAAATAAGATTTTTAAATTAAATATTGAGAGAAATTAAAAATATATGATTTATTAATGAGAAAATATAGTTAGCATATAATTTAATAATGTTGTTTAAATGTTATTGACAACTATTTTAATGTAATTTCGATCAATTAAGATAATTGTAAAGTTAATTTGGTTATAATTGTAAATAAGGAATTAAATTGGTAATTAATGGATTTAATGAAATTGTATGTTATTTTGTTTAACTGGTTTTAGCATATAATGTGAAATCAATTATTTGTACATAAATTTATAATCTTGTTGTAAACAATAAGCTTATAAATGTGATTAAATTACGTAAAAGTAACAATTGCTTGTTTATCGTCTTATTATTTAATCCGTTGAAATTAATTTGGAAATCAATAAAAGTAAATGTAATTAAATATTACGTTAATATGAGTTAAGATGATAACTATAAAATAAGAATGTAACAAAAAGTGAACTAGTGTCAAATGAATTTATATTGGTACTGGATGATTGAATAATAAGATGTAAATCAAAATAAATGAATTTATTGGAATATAAATTTTAGTTAATGAATCTATTGCAATTGAAATAGAATGATGTAATTAGTGCAAATTTAAAATTGGATTCGACAAGGAAATTTTATTTTAAAAGTTTATAAATTTATATGCAATCAAGAATGATGGAAAATGGTTAACTTTTGAATTTGAACATAAAAGTGATTAAATCTATTTAATAAAAATTTATTTAATTAACGTGAAAATGATCCATTTTGGCTACTGTCTTGGATTTCGACGAAACTAGTTTCATCAATCTGTAATAGTGAATTATTATAGGATTCCAAGTTTTGTCACGATCAGACTTGTCATTTGATCATGCGAGCGTGAAACACGTAGAAATCAAATAAAAGGATTCAAATTAATATAATTTGATTTAAAGAGATAACTTCTATATACAATGGAATTTGGATTCGAAACTAGTTCCATTGATTTTAAAAATATAGAAAACATATATTTTGATATATTGGTTGACCTATTTTCGTTTTGGAAATGAAACGAGCTTTTCCGGTCGTTATTATCGATTCAACCCAATTCGAAATGTCCATTCATTCTTACCTATCCTTGTCCATATAAATAGTTTCCTTTCTGAAACCCTAGTAGCCACTTCTAGCAGCCGAATCAAAGAAAATTTAACATCGTCCATTCGACGGACCATATTGATCGGAGCCACTCGAGGCACTTTCAGGCTTCTCCTCCAGCTAGGAACTTGTTAAGCTCAACAAGATGAAGAAGATGAATGGTGGAGATCATCAACGGTGGTTCAATGCGATCGAAAATCCCTAATAACTATCAGATCTTGGTAGGCCAACTTCGGTGTCTACTTTAATTGATTGTCATCGCGGTTTAAATAAAAATTAGAGAGCTCGAGAAGGGCAAAACTCGACCGAAATTTGGTGGTCGTTGGCTAAGTGTCATGGTCGAAAATTGGAGTTGGAAGGAGGGTTGTTGGGTTCGTTTTTTGGTAGATCTAGGCGTTGTTATGGAGCCGGATCGCCAACGTGAGCTTGGAGAAGTTCGAGGCTGCTTTCGGTCGAGGTGCTTTAGGGGTCAGGCGACACGAGGCGGCGGTTAGGCGAGGTTAAGCAGGAGGAAGTCGAACATGTTAGGGTTGTAAAGGAATGAGCAAGAGGAGAGGTATTATCGATTGATGACGTGTCTAGTGAGGTGATTAATTTAAGGTGATTAATTTAGTTTCTATCAAATTAGGTTACTTAAAATAAAATTTATTCGAATGTTAAATAATCTGTAGCTATTGCGTACGAGGTTGGATTGGGATGCCTTTTCTTCCACTGGATTCATATCGACGCTATCTACGCTATAGAATTGGTTGCGTGTTGGATCGCTTCAGCGGAAATTTCAGATGTATTTAAAGGTGAGGTTTCTAACCCACTCACGAATGCTAAACTATCTTATGTTAGTTAAATTTAATTTATAATGTGATTAGAAATTGATTGATTGTTGTTTGGTACTTTAAATTGTCATTCGAGTTTAATTAGGATTTATATTGAATTTAATTATCGTTTAATTTTGATATTGAATTTAAATTGTTAATTAAAATATCTGATAATGATAGCCAGTTAATTGTTTTGCGATTTATTGGCGGATTTGAATGATGTTGCAATGGATGCTTGATTGTTGATATTTTGGACGATTGGATATTTTATTTAATTTATATGTTGTTATCACACTGCAAGTTCTCTTAGTTATTTTTAGGAAAATCACTATGGGTTGAAGTGATACATACCCGAATGGTCATATAGATAGGGAAAAATCATTATGGGTTGAAATAATAAACTCGAGCGATTTTATGGATTTTGAATTTTTAGGATTATGGGTTGAAATAATATATACCCGTAAGTTTAAATTATTGCGGATTGAAATGATATATATTCGTATCACTTGACCATAGGGTAGAAAATTATATACGGACACTAGATTGGTTAAATTAAATGATTTTAAATGCGTTATTTTTGAATCCAATTAAATGATACTATGAAATAAAATTTGATTTATATGAACTGAATTGTTTTCAAAATCGAAGATTTAAAATGTGAAATTGAAATTGGTTTAAATGAATTATTAAAAGAATTTAAACTGAATTTTTAAAAGTTAAATTTTGAATATAAATGAAATTTATCAAAATCGAGTTATTGTAAACGTTTGAATATTTAAACTATGAAATCTATTGAATTTGAAGTAGTCTAAATTTGTAGTTCGAACATGGATTTGAAATCGATATAGATTGAATGGTTTAATGAGAATTTGAATTGAAAGATTAAGTTGAGTTTTGTAGATTTGAAATCTGGATGTAGTCCAGATTTGTTGAAATGGATGAAATAGTTTAATTTGATATTATTTTCAAATTAATTATTTTAATATATACTATTTAAAAATCTATTATTTTAAAATTTAGATTATTTATATTTTCAAACTATTTTTCTATATAAACCATTTCCAATAATCAAACTATTTTTATTAAACTACTTTAACTGCTTAAAATCCTTAAACTATTTAAACTATTAAACTAATTTAAACTATTTTTAAACTATTTTAAACCATTATAAATTATTTCTAATATATTAGCTCTTTTAATATATAACCAATTTTAATATACGAACTATTCTAACATATAAACTATTTTAATCTATAACCAATTTTTAAAATATAAACTATTTTTAACGTATAACTATCTCAATATATAAACTATTTACAATATTCAAATTGTTTAAAGTTGGAATTAATATGATTTAGATTTAACTAATTCAAATGCGAATATTTTGACATGTTGTTTAACCTATTTTTATGGTTATGATTCTGAAACAAATATGATTTAAGGTGAATAATGATTTCAAAATTGAATATGATTTTGAAACGATTATGATTTGCAAGTGAATAGGATTTTGAAGTAAATAATGGTTTCCAAAGTGATATGATTTTTGAAGTGAATATGATATTTTGATATGAATTATGAACTATTTGAAATGTAAAGAACCAACTGGTGTAAATAATCGTTTAGGTTGTTAAAGAAACCAGGATCGGATGTTGTCATATTCTCTGCCAATACCGAAAACCACTTTAACAACCGTGCACGTGGTGGAGAATCCAGAATGAAGTAGGATGGTTTAGCAAATGCTACTGTATAAAGTATGAACGCTGTTAGTTCTTGAGATGATAGTTTTGATGACAACAACCTTAGAATAAAATTAAGAAATATAAATACTAACATTATAGTTTAGATATACATGTATATGCAGGACTTTACCATGCAGGTATCAAGAATGAAGACGGTACAGTATAGAGATTCAAGATATCAAGATTGAAGACTCATGAGTATCAAGATTATCATATAAGTAATTTAATTAGGAATTTTGTCAAAAGTCCTAAAAAGCACTAACATCTTAAAATCCAATTATTCCTGGAATGGAATGCACTTCGAGCCCGTTAAAGGGATGAAACCCTAAGTTGGATGGAACCTACAAAAAATCTAGTAGAACATTGTTTTGTATCCGCTAACTTTTATTCAAAATGTTTTACAAAATTATATCTTGTTTTCAAATGTTTTCAAAATCTTCCTTTTCAAAGAATCAAAAACATCTATTCTGGTTTTAATACTTTTAGCCTCAAAATGATCTTTATTTTCAAAATCAAATTATCCTTGGTTTTAAACTATCTTTTAATAATAATATATTTAATTTCTAATATTTATACTTAGATTTAAATAATTTTACATATATACCAAAATATTATTCTCTATATTTACTTATGTATTTCAACTATAGTTAAGTATATTTATAAAGTTTAAAATAGTTGTAATATAAGATAGAAGTTATTTTCAAAGAAAAACATATCACCAAAATTTCCTTTGGCATGTAGACATCCTCAAGTATCCCATGTCGACGTGGTAGCAGTTGATTTCAAAATTTGAATTTCAAAAGAAGTGTCTATTCGTCATATCCCTTCATGAATGGACATAGCTATTGTTCTATTATAAAAAGGGGCTGTTCTGAACGAATTTCTAATCATATTTTTATGGTTTTCACTCCTCTTCTTCTTCCACATTTCTTTATACACATTCTTACCATTACTCTATCGAAATCAACATTGAATCTAACTAGATCATTTCTGGTTTGATTCTCTATCACTATCTCAACAAGATCTCAGTGCTATTCAGAGTTATAGACTTCTTTGTAATCAATTAAGTGAGAAAAGGTGTGATTGTAGCCTTGGAAATCAATCGAGTGAGAAAAGGTGTGATTGTAGCCTTGGAAATCAATTGGGTGAACTTGTTGCCCTTGAAATCAAGTATCTCTACCCAAAGGATTGTGAATGTGGAGTGGTGTACCTCGTGGCCTTGAAATCGAGGGTGTAATTGTATAATTGCTTTTGAAAGGAAATCCATACTTATGTTCGGGACTGGATGTATGGTAACTCCAAACCAGTATAAAATCCGATGTGTTCTTTCCTTTATTGCTTTTACTTTATTTATGCATCTGTGTTTGATTCTGTGATCATATTTGTGTCTGAATATTGCGTACATTTGTGTTCAAATTAACAAAAACTCAAAAAGATTTAGTAATTTCTTTAAACACTATTCACCTACCCTCTAGTGTTAATCCTAGCCTTAAGATCCGTATTCCGCATTTCTCACATTTGGTATCATAGCATGGTTTTCATAGTTTTCATTATCTGAATTTTGAAAATTTTCAAAATGGCTACCAACACTGGTACCGTTAACACTACCAACACTGGTTCTATTATCCCCTGTCACTATTTCATTTATAGAAGGCCAGTCTACTGTCAGACCACAATTTTTTAATGGTAGTAACTATGCATATTGAGCATGTAGGATGAAAATATATTTACAATCTATAGGACTAGACATTTGGAATGTCACACAGACTGAATATTCTGAACCCACAACTGATTTTTCATAGTGGACTGCTGAGCAAAAGACTGTTGCACAAAATTACTCTAAAGCTATGAATATTATGTTTTGTTCACTTGATAGAAATGAATTTAATAGAGTGTCAGTTTGTAAGTCTACATATGAAATCTGAAAAACTTTGCAAGTTACTCACGAAGGAACAAGCAAAGTAAAACAGACCAAAATTTCCATGCTCACAAACCAGTTTCGATTATTTAAAATGAATTCTAATGAGTCTATTTCAAATATGTATAGTAGATTTCAGAACATTGTGCATTCTCTAATATCCTTGGGAAAGGAATTTTCGAAAGAAGATCAAGTCAGAAAAATCTTAAATTCTCTTACTCCGGAATGGGATCAAAAGACACTTGCGATCGAAGAGGCAAATGACATCAATACCTTAAAGATAGAAGAATTAATTGGAAATCTAATGTCGTTTGAAGTCCAAATGATTGAGAGAAGAGAAAGCAAAGCATCTGAAAAGAAATCAATGGCGTTCAATGCATTGACTGATGGATCAGACTCAAACAACGATGATGATGAAGAGATAGCCCTTGTGACCAAAATTCCTGGAATACATAAAGATGAATAATCTCAAGAGAAACAACTATAAGAACTCTAGAAATCATCACGCAGTGCCAAACAATATCCAATGTTTCAATTGTGACGCACCAGGCCATATGAAAAGAGATTGTCTGTATCTAGATAGGAAAAATCTTCCTATAAACAATGATTCCGTAAAGAAACGAAAACATGCATTTACTGCTATTCTAGATGACTCGGACTCGTCCTCAAGCGATGATGATCAGAAGACAGATAATTCAAATATGTGTTTTACGGAGTTCATGACTCCGACGAATTCAGAGAAATGGACTTAGAAAAAGGTACACATTTACAATACAATTGGTTGAAATTGCATGCTTAGAATTGGATGCTTGATTGATTTATTTTGAATTGGTGTGTTGTTTGAATTTTAAAATTTTTATTTTTTTACCATTATTTTATTATTTTTATTATTATTTTTAGCTTTATTTTTATAGTATCATGATATTTTATGGAATATACTATAATTCTGGTGATATTCCAGATATATATATAGACATTAGAAATACTTAAGAAAAATTATCATGGAAATTCAAAGGTACATGTCGACATGGTCCCTACCATGATGTCGACATGGGCATAGAATTTGAAATTCAAAATTTAAATTCAAATGGTTGAATTTCCCTCCACCTTTTCACTTCATTCAATTCTCTGAAAAGCTACCTTTTGACCAGAGAATGTGTTCTTTGAGAATCTATTTATTCACTATCTCTTATCACATCATTTCACTTTCATTTTCAAATTCAAACTCTCTCGTCAGCTCTCTACTCTAGTGGTTTCTTCAAGCAACCCCTCCACAATGAGAATTTCCAGAAAGATAAAAGAGAAACTCTTCAATGATCCGGAGGCCATAAAAGCATACA
Organism: Allium cepa; assembly: GCA_030765085.1. Lineage (NCBI taxonomy): Eukaryota > Viridiplantae > Streptophyta > Magnoliopsida > Asparagales > Amaryllidaceae > Allium > Allium cepa. The sequence continues at coordinate 664,907,892 of CM060945.1, forward strand.
TCAATTATGCTAACTATGGGAAAGTTCATCCTGGAAAGTTTGCTTTATTTCAAGATTTTTCTTCTTATGAAATTGATTCTCTTTTTGCAAACAATCAAGTTCTTAGTCTTGTTGATGCTTCTCAAAATGATTTTGTTTGTTATCCAAGTCTTGTTAAAATTTTCTATGCAAATTTAAACCGTGGATTTTATAATGGAAATGATGATGAGATTTGGAGTGGTGTCAAAGGCACTAGAATCGTTTTAAATTGTGATCTTTTGGGTACCATTCTCAATTGCAAAAGCATGGGAATGGATCTTTCTAGTTTTAATATCGATGAAAATGATCAAGAGACATTTCATCACATTTTCGAAGGAAATGATGGTTTTGAATTCAAAAATCGAAACTTTCGATCAAAAGCTAGAATTGTTAATCTTCTTTTACAACATACTTTGACCCCAAGATCCAGGAATTTTAACAATCCAACTTCAAAAGTTTGCAAAGCACATTTTGCTATTTTTGGAAATTATGATATTAATTGGGCGCAAGTTATTTTGGATGAACTTCGTCCCAAAAATCTTGAAATGGGAGAAAACACTTTATATCATGGAATATATCTCAATCGGATTTTTAACTATTTTAGAGTGGATTTCAAAGGAGAAGAATTTGTTTCAGGAAAGGCTTTTAATCACTCAAACATTTCTCTTATGAAAATTCCATTTTTTTTCAACCTTAGGAGACTTTTGCCGAAAAGAAAGAGCGTTTGGCGCATGAGGAGATGGAAGAGGAGGAAGAGGAAGAAGAAGAAGGGGATGAAATGAAAATAGAAGAAGAAGAAGGTGAAACATCCTTGGAAAGTATTGACTATCCTCCCAATCCAACCAACAAAACCCTTCTCGAAAATCAAAAGACTATTGTCGAGAATCAACGGATTCTTAAACGGTCCGTTAGTAAGAAATTGTATAAAATTTCATCCAAGATGAATAAGTTTATCTCCAAAGTCAGCAAGAAGCTTGGATTATCTTCATCTTCATCATCCTCTAACTAGTTCTACCTTTCTATGTTGTGTTGTATTAGTTTAGTTTGTTTTAATGTTCATGTAGTTCTTAATGCTTAATCGTTGTATCGTCTTATTATGAAATGAAATTGAATTTGTTTTCTGTTATCTAGCTTATCTTATCTCTAGAATAAATGTTAGTATATTATATAAATATATATACACAATTATTCACAAAATCAAAATAAGTCATCAAAATTCACTGAACCATGTCGACATCCCCACCTTGACAATGTCGACATGTACTGGTCAGAAATGACTTTTCATTTTAAATTTGAAATTTGAATAACTACCTTATGTCTATTCATTTCAAACGAATTTCTACACCTATAAATACCTATTTCTTCTAGAATTCATCACTCAATATTATTTCTTATCTACTTTATCTCTCATTCTTCTCACAAACTCAAATATGGCCAATCCAATTCATAATTTAACCAAGAATTTTGAAGAAACTCTTAATTCTTTCAAGAATATTCTTTCGTTCATTCTTCGTAACCAGCGAAACTTAGAGTTGAGTCAAATGCAGATGATCAAGGAGCAAGAAAAGCATTTTAATGCGATACGATGGATGATTTCCTCCATACACAAGGATGATAACGAAGCACATCCTCCAGTCTCTCTCACCAATGACAATGAAAATTGAGATGCCATTAAAGCAGACCCTATATTTGGAGAAGAAGGATGGGTGGAAGTTCCTCATAATGCTTGATTTTATTTGATTGCTTTGTTTGATTTGAATTGTTTACTTGGATTGATTTGATTTGATTTGATTTGGTTTGGTTTGGATTGATATTTGGTGTGCAAAACATTTGTAAATATGCATTGATATTTATATGATCTTTGATTAATTATCATGTCTATCAGTATAATTATCTCTTAATCTATCTATTGTATACTCCATTGTATAGTTTATTAATGCAGGTACTTTAGCACAAGAATGAGGGGGAATTATATAGTTTGGAGTTATATAGTTTCAAGTTAGTTTTTAGTTGATGACAGAGGGAGAGAAGTATAAAATAGGATAGTTAGGCATAGATGAAGGGGGAGTTATTAGTTTTAGGAGAGTTATTCGTTTTAGGAGAGTTATTAGGATAGAAGTAATATTTTATAAACAAAGGTTGTCGTCATCAACAAGGGGGAGATTGTTAGTTCTTGAGATAATAGTTTTGATGACAACAACCTTAGAATAAGATTATAAAATATAAATACTAACATTATAGTTTAGATATATATGTATATGCAGGATTTAACCATGCAGGTATCAAAAATGAAGACTGTACAGTATAGAGATTCAAGATATCAAGAATGAAGACTCATGAGTATCAAGATTATCAAGAGTTCAAGATAAGTAAATTAATTAGGAATTTTGGTAAAACCCCTAGAAAAGCACTGGCATCTTAAAATCTAATTTATTTGTGGAATGTATCCACTTCGAGCCCATTAAAGGGATGAAACCCTAAGTAGGATGGAACCTACAAAAAATCTAGTAAAACATTGTTTTGTACCCGCTAACTTTTATTCAAAATGTTTTACAAAATTATATCTTGTTTTCTAAATCTTCCTTTTAAAAGAATCAAAAACATCTATTCTGGTTTTAATACTTTTAGCCTCAAAATAATCTTTATTTTCAAAATCAAATTATCCTTGGTTTTAACTATCTTTTAATAATAATAATATATTTAATTTTTAATATTTAATATAAAATTATAGTAAAATTATATATATATATATATATACCAAAATATTATTCTCTATATTTACTTATGTATCTTAGCTATAGTTAAGTATTTTTATAAAGTTTAACATAGTTTTAATATAAGATATAAGTTATTTTCAAAAAAAACAAATCACCAAAATTTCCTTTGGCATGCCGACGTCCTCAAGTACCCCATGTCGACAAGGTAGCAGTTGATTTCAAAATGCGAATTTCAAAAGAAGTGTCTATTCTTCATATCCCTTCACGAATGGACATGTATGTTGTTCTACTATAAATAGGGGATGTTTAGAACAAATTTCTAATCATATTTTTCTGGTTTTCACTCCTCCTCCTCTTCCACATTTCTTCATACACATTCTTACCATTACTCTTTTGAAATCAACATTGAATCTAACAAGATCGTTTCTGGTTTGATTCTCTATCACTATCTTAACAAGATCTCAGTGCTATTCAGAGTTATAGACTTCTTTGTAATCAATTAAGTGAGAAAAGGTGTGATTGTAGCCTTGGAAATCAATTAAGTGAGGAAAGGTGTGATTGTAGCCTTGGAAATCAATTGGGTGAAATTATTGCCCCTGAAATCAAGTATCTCTACCCAGGGATTATAAATCTGGAGTGGTGTACCTCGTGGCCTTGAAACCGAAAGTGTAATTATACAATTGCTTTTGAAAGGAAATCCGTACTTGTGTGTGGGACTGGATGTAGGGTAACTCCGAACCAGTATAAAATCCGGTGTGTTCTTGCCTTTATTTCTTTTACTTTATTTTTGCATCTGTGTTTGATTCTGTGATCATATCTGTGTCTGAATACTGCATACATTTGTGTTCAAATTAATAAAAACTCAAAAAGATTTAGTAATTCCTTTAAACATTATTCACCCCTCTAGTGTTAATCCTAGCCTTAAGATCTGTATTCCCATTTCCTACAAACGCAGCCCTGACCCCCTCGGGTTACCGTGGTATGACTAAAACAGGAACCATGTCGAGCCAAGTGGGGTCGCACCCCCGATCAAGCACATTTCTTCGATACCATGTTTATTACTTTGTGATTGATTTGGGGGTCACCCCTTGATTTTGATTATGGGAGTGTATCTTGAGGTAGGCGGTAGTAGCTGCTATGCGTTACCATCGGTCCGGTAGTATCCTACCATAGGCATTGCCTCACGTGCTTTGTCATATGTCTTATCGCGTCCACTACGAGTTTGGTTTATGTCGTACACTATGGAGTGCCCTTTGATAGCCCTTCGGTTTTTGGAGGAATTACGGTGCTGTATATACTACAATATTTATATAAAATGTGCTAAGAAGGATATGGGTAATGCCAAATCCTATTTTAATACTTTGTTTTCCTGTAGACATACTATAACAATATGTTGTACTATGTATGTAGATAGTTTAACGGATCCTTAGGAGATGGAATCTTAAACATATAGTAAGTTATTGCACACACATTAGACACTGATAGGAGATGCAAAACCCGTAAACATCTTTGAAGCCGTTGCACTCATATTTACTTATTGTTGATTTAACTTACATAAGATCTTTTATTTCTGACTCGAGTGTTTTGTCTTTTCATTACGCTCGGGTCAGCCTGAGTATTTAAACATGAGAGACTATCTTTCTAGAGGATGAAGACGAAGATTTAGTATATTATTACTATTTATTATTTATTCCACTACATCATGTTGTTCCACTGCATTTTTTATTTATTTATGCTATATGTGTAACTTTGATTTATAATGTAAAGGTGTAATCAAATGTTATTGTAAAATAGCTTCATGAATTGTTTATTTGATTATTATATTTTATCACTCCGTTGTGAGATTATGTGTTTTGTTTTCATTATTTCTCTTCTTTTCTTATCTACCCCAATAACAATCCTCCCTTTCGAATAGTTTGAGTTGACATGTGTGGTTTATTGTTGATTTAAACCGTCCAAAGGGGTGGGTCGTTATAGTTGGTATTAGAGCTATGGTTTAGCGATAACCTTAGCTTTGTAGGTTTTGACTCATTAGAGAAGGGGTAGTAATACCCTAGAATGAGTCTTAACATATATATTTGAGAGAGCACATTTGTAAGTGTTATAAAATGTTTTTATATTGTGTTAATTTGTTCAGTTTAGTGTTTATAAATTCTGGTCGGTACATAGGACGCCTTAGTATCGATAGGGATTTCTAAATACTTAATAGGCAGACCGACACAATATTGTTTTGAAATATAGGTAAATGAAATAATCTACCTAGTATTGAATTTTGTATATCAAAGAATAATTTTTACAAATAAATATAGTTGGATGTGATATGTTATTTGTTAAGAAGTGAAATTTTGTAAATATTGGTTGTAAAATACAATTTACAAATAAAGTAAATTTAAATAGGAAATTTGAGAACTTAAGCTCCGAGGGTTTGAAATTTGTTTTCAAAAATTTTTGGAATATAATATCATTATAATTTGAATGTATTTTCGAATATAATTATTTTCAATGTGATTTGACAGAAATGTTTTAAAAGAATTTTAAAAAGGAAATAAGTTTTGTGCACCCCTCTTTTATTGCTAGAAAACAATTTCGGTGACGATGACCGCATCATCGACATTCATTTTTGAGTTTCAAAGTGGGAAGACCACTGTAATAGCTTTATTACACATTTGTTTTGATTGAAAAATCTTAATTTTAATCTCTAAATATGATTGGATATATAAAAGCTATGGGTGCATATATATATATATATTATTTTAAATGTTTTGGTATTTTGTTCTTAAATTTCTACAAATTAGGGAATTCAATTATTGTAATGAAATGAAATCTTAAACATTTTAATAATTGGAAACTTCTAAAATGAATGAAAAGAAATTTGATGCTAAGTGACTAATGAAACTGCAAAGAAATTGGAGATTTGTTAAAGGATTATGAATTTAGAAGATGTAAACTATAAAACATTTTTGTTAACTAAAATAAATAAGATAAAATTTGCATGACATTCTATTTCATTCTTAAAACATATATATAACTTACCTGAAATATTTAGAAAAGTTGAAATGTTAATATGAGTATGTAATAGAATATTATATAAATAAAAGGCTTAATAACAAAAATCTTCAAAATGAACATATGTTATAAAAGAAAAACTAAGATGAACAAATGAATGTTATAAACTTTAGTTAACATTTTGAAATGCTTAATAATTAAAATAAATAAAAGGAAAAAGTGAATACTATTAAGTAAATTATTATAAAACTTGAGATATGTGGAAATGTGTAACAACCCGCATATTTGTTGATTTTTATATTTAAATATTTTATCGATACTCGGAATTTAGTCCGAAAAGCTACTTTTTGCATACGGCCGAATTAGGACTCGGGACCACTCCCATTGAGTTTAAAATGCCGTTTGCGACCTTTTCGAGTATAAGCTTCGATATGTTTGGAGAAAGTAGAATTTTGCTACTTTTCACTTGGGCTTTGTGTTTAGGTTGGGTTCAGCCCAATGTTCTAACTTAATACCCCAAACTGAAACCCCTCTCTTCATTCACTCCCTCTTCATCTAATTTCATTTCTAAAGAGATTAATGGTGGAAGAGAATGGGAAATAGAAATCCAAAACCCTAGTTTCCATTTGCAAATCAATTTCTTGCTCCAAACTCAAGAAGAAGCCATTGGTAAGCTTCTCTTCTTCTTCTCCAACTCTTTCTCTCTTTGATTTCAGAAAATTCCTAAACCTAATTTGGGAAATGTTTCTCTTTTTAGCTTAGAATCAAGCTTCTTGAGTTGAATTTGAAGAGTGGTTGATTCTCCTTTGCTTTCAAGCTTCTTTTTCCAATTGCTTGGGTTCAAAGGTGAGATTTTTATCTCACATCTATGCTTATATTTATCTTCGATTGTTAGGTATGAATTCCTAACACTTATTCGTGTGCATTTGCTTTTGGTTTGGAATGGTTTTGTGAATATTCCAATTTTGGTGTTTGAAAGCCAAATTCTTAAAAACCATAGCTTTGATGTTCAAATGTGTTTTTGGTGATGCAATGAGGAGCTCATAGGGCCGGGTAGTCGATTGGCATAAATCCTTAGTGCCGATGCTCGTACGGTTGCAATTTGGTAGTGATTGGCCATTGTATTCAATGGGCTTTGAAGGGACTGGGAACAGGTTCGGCCGACCGAGCCCTGTGGCCGGTCGACCAACCTGCTACTATGGTGCATAGGCACCTTTCTGTCTCTGGTCCGGTCGACTGGCTACAGGGCTCAGCCGACCGACCTGCTTCCCGAGACTATTTTGGAACAGGGTCCGGTCGACCGAGCTCTGTAGCCGCCGACCGACCTGTTGCATTTTTGCCTATTTCGCCTAGTTGCTTGAATTTCCAACTTTAATCGATTCGTGTTGTTTCCTATTTGTTGTTATCATTTATTATGACTTTGATGACCCCTTTTTAGGGATTTTTGAATATCCCTTTCGATGGATTCTTTATCGGTTTCGTTGGATTTTTATTCACATCTTCGTATGTGAATTTTAGTGATTGATTGTTCCTACAATCTTCTTTGTGATTTGTCACTTTAAAATATAAAGGTTTCTATACTAGTAGTAAATATCAAAACACTTTCTTCAAATGATTTCAACACTATTTTATAACAAAACTCGTTCTCTCAAACTGATTTCCAATCTATTAGTATATACAAACCTTTACCTCACTCGTATGAGAAATCTAATTAAACGACTTAGTAAAACAAGTGGTATGAAACGCTTGCGTTTACTTCGTGGGTTAATTCTTGGACTTGTTCGATTGAATCTCTTGTGATAATTTTCTAGTGGAAATCTACAATTTGTTCGTAAATATTTAAGTTAAGCTAGTGGTTATGGGACATGAAGCTAAGCTCATATATTTACTAGCTTACTGTAATTGACACTTCTTGATGATCATGATGATCATTTTTGTGATTTAGACTAGCAATGTGCGATGTCTCTTTGTCTACGAGGGAGACTAAACCCCGTTTGTGTGAGTTTCAACTCACATATATGGGGTAGCGCCCCACGGTCTTCGGGCAGTTCGTGTGTCAAAAATTAATGGCTAGCTACCATGAGATAGCATCTCGTTCGTGTGACACATATGTTGGTGACTTTTCATGCTCCCGTTCGTGTGATAGGCCTTCCCCCCTATTTTGTGTGATTTCTGGATTTCGTGTGTCGAATTCTGGAACTTTCTTCTTCACCTATTTTTTGTGATTTCTATTGATATGATTTATCAATTTTTGTGCATAGGTGAATTCGTGTGTTATTGACTGGATTTCTTGAGATGATTTCTAGACTTTATGCTTCACCAATTTTCGTGATTTCCATTGATGATTTATCAATATGTGTGCATTGGTGATTTCGTGTGTCATTGACTTTTGTGATTGACATTGATATAATCGTCAATATTTATGGTTTGGTGAACGAAATAAGGAGTATGACATTTCCTTTGATTCTTGTGTAGGTTTGGTGATATTGATTAATCTCTTGTTGATTTCAATTACTTATATATATCACAGCTTGGCATTGTGATTATTATGTGTTCAGTCATATCTCTTATTCTATATCGTTTCATCTGATATTTATAGTTAGACTGATCCGTTTATTATTTTCTTATTAAATAATACTCGGGTCAGACCGAGATGTTACAGGTGCTTCAGCTTGACTTCTCACTTGGGATTGATTTCTCTGACTTTTGGTTAACTACTTAGATTAGTAGTTTTTGGATTGTATACAAATGAGATATAGACTCCATAATGTATACTTATTCTTTTGTGTAGTTCTTGTAACTATTCTTTTGTGTTATTGCGGATCTTTTTAGACCGCTACTCTGATTTACACTTTCTTGTGTTAGTTATTCATTCACATCTTCTTCCGCCTTTGTGATGTGAATTATCTGTGACTAATTTATGTTATGCTTATTTCTATATTTGTTTCCGGAGGATTTATATAGCCACTGTGTAGTAGTTTTGAGTTTGTATCGGTATGTCGGATTTCCTCTCTTGAAATAAAATGCATGTTGTACTATCTGACATATCGGTGCTCACACAAAGAAATTACATTGATGGTCGCTCCTCAACAGCCTTATTCTCCGTGCTAGTTAACGGCATTACACCGTAGTATTCTTGGCTAGCGTGGGTATAGAGGTGGGGCGTCACAGCTTGGTATCAGAGCCAAACTTCGAAACAATATGGAATATTATAACAAGGATCATCGTCCTAAGTCCATCTTAGGAGTCGTGCTTTAGGATTTAATTCGAGTCTTCGTACCGATTCATCCTATTTTCCTTATGATTCCTTGTTTATCTATCAAGATTGCTTGATATTCAATTTGGTGAATAACCTTTTTCTTCTTCTTCTTTCTTTCTAAAGGAAGAGAAATGTCTAGACCAGGCCGCCCCAGAGCCGTACCATCTAGCACTCCACCCCAGGATGGAGTTTTTATGACTGCTCAACAGCTTCTTGATTTAGTGACAAATGCTCAAGCAGCTGGAGCTAACCCGGAACCTACTCGCCCAAAGTCAGGATTTGCACGCTTGTCCAGCGATTACACTAATTTGGGTGGGGAGCCATTCAAAGGTTCCGAAACTATTATTGAAGTACAGGCTTGGCTAAGGTCATGCGATCGAATCTTTTCTCACATGAATCTTATTGACCTTCACCGAGTTCAGGTGGCCTCTAGTATGCTCCAAGAAAGAGAATTGGACAGGTACGAACTTCTTATTTCTGAAATTAATGAAGCGGATCTCACCTGGGAGCAATTCCGCGAACGCTTCGAGTTGAAATTTGTACCAGAAGCAGAGAAAGTGACATTGGCTCGATGATTTATGGACCTTGTTCAAGGTGATTCTTCCGTAACTGATTATGTCGCCTCCTTCGAGTCACTTTCTAAATACGGGGTTGAATACATCAACACCCCTTTAAAGAAGAACCAGAGGTTCGTCTATGGCTTAAACAAAAATCTCAAGAAGCCATTACTTGTAAAATTAGAAGTTTCTTTCGACCAACTCATTGATATCGCTCTTCGTCTTGAAGAGGCGGATAGGGAGAATGATGTTGAAGTGGTGGGTTCCAAACTAAACTTCAACAACAAGAAGAGGCCAAACAAATTCAAAGTCCCCTATCCCAATAAGAAAGGGAGGCAAGCAACTCCTGTTGAAAAGACCTTTTCCTCTACTCAAGGGAAATGCTATAATTGTTGTTCGAAAGACCATTTTGCGAACAAGTGTTCAAAGCCTCGTACTTGTCGCTATTGCAAGAGCCCGGACCATTTTATGCATGTATGTCCCAAACTTCAAAATAGGAAGGAGGGAAAGCTTAATGTTGCTCAAGCCCCTGGCAACACATCTCGTGGCCAAGGTATTTCTCATTCTACTCTGGATGGAATTATTTTATTTCGTGATCATCCTATTCGAGTTCTTTTTGATACGGGTGTGCCCCATTCTTTTATATCAAAAGAACTTGTTGATGCTTTTTCTTTGGATGTTTTGTGTTTAATGACTTCTTTGAGAATTGCGAATCCGGTTGGTGGATCCGCAGCAATCAGTTTATTGTGTAAAGATGTCGAGATTATTTTGTGTGATTTTCCTTTCCAAGCCGATTTGCATGTCATGCGTTATTTAGGCTTTGGAATGATTTTGGGAATGGATTGGCTTAACCGTTATGAAGCTCATATCCTATGTCCTGAGCGGACTATTCATCTTCGACATCCTCAATCTGTTAATCAAGTTTCTGTTAATCTTAAAGATTCAGATTCCAGTTTGGTTGCATCTTTATATTCTTTAAATCCTCGTGATGACGATGATGATGATGAGGGTGATATTATTTCTCTTATTCACGTCGTTCGTGAATTTTCCGACATATTCGAGCCCGTTTTAGGATTACCACCTAAGCGAGCAATTGAGTTCAGAATTAATTTCATTCCTGGAGCTCAACCTATCACTCGCCCTCCTTATCGTATGTCCAATAAAGAAAATGAGGAGATGCGTAAACAATTATCCGAATTGGAAACGAAGCAATTTATTCGCTCTAGTTCCTCGCCTTGGGGAGCTTCGGCTATTTTCGTGAAGAAATCCGATGGTACACTTAGGCTTTGCGTTGACTACCGCAAGCTTAATGATCTTACTATCAAGAGTAAATATCCTTTACCTCGGATTGATGATCTATTCGATCAACTTAGTGGTGCTAGAGTCTTTTCACAATTAGACTTAGCTACTGGATTTCATCAGCTTCGTATTGCAGAGGATAGCATTCCTTTGACATTGTTCCGTATTCGTTATGGATCTTATGAATGGCTTGTTATGCCATTTGGTCTAACGAATGCTCCGGCTTATTTCGTTGACCTTATGAATCGAGTTTTTAAAGATTTTCTCGACCGGTTTGTTCTCATCTTTATTGATGATATTCTTGTGTGTTCTAAAACCGAGGAGGAGCATGAAAAACATCTTCGGATTGTGTTGGAAACTCTTAGGAGTAATCAATTGAAAGCAAAATTTTCTAAATGCCGTTTTTGGCAATCTAGTATGAAGTTTCTCGGTCATATTATATCCGAATCCGGAATTTCAGTAGATCCTTCAAAGATTGAAGCGATTCAAGATTGGAAGAGACCGGAGAATGTGACAGGGATTCGTAGTTTTTTCGGATTGGCGGGTTATTACCGTCGGTTCATTAAAGACTTTTCTAAAATTTTCGTCCCTCTTACTGGCTTAACAAAGAAAGGTGTTAAATACATTTGGTCGGACAAATGTGAAGCTTCTTTTCAGAAATTAAAAGAACTCCTTTCCAATGCTCCTATTCTTGTGATTCCCTATGGAAACAAAGATTTTATTGTTTATACCGATGCTAGTCACGTTGGTTTGGGTGCCGTTCTTATGCAAAGAGAACGTGTTATTGCTTATGCTTCCAGGCAATTGAAGCCTGCTGAGACTAGATATGCCACTCATGATTTAAAGCTCGCGGCTATTGTTTTTGCTCTTTGGATTTGGCATCATTATCTTTTAGGAGAGAAATTTGTTCTTTATACCGATCATAAATCCTTGAAGTATTTATTCTCTCAAAAGGAACTTAATTTGCATTAACAACGTTGGCTCGAATTTCTTGCACCATATGATCTTGATATTCTTTATACTCCTGGTAAGGGTAATCGTGTCGCCGATGCCCTTAGCCGTAAACAACAAGCTGTTGTTTCTATGATAATATCCGAATGGAACGATCTCGAGATTTTATCCACTTGCGAAATTCGAGACCGTGTTTCCGATTTATGTTCATCTCTTTTTTTATGTAGCCTTGAGGCTCATCCTTCTCTTTTAGACCGCATTCTTGAAGCTCAAAGGCTAGATCCCGAATTGGTTCTTCTTGGCCAAAATATTAAGGGTAAGATTGATATTGAAAGTTTGAAAGACTTTGATATTGATTCTCGTGGCGGCATTCGAAAATTTGGTAGACTTATCATACCAAATATTGGTGATCTTCGTAAAGGTATTTTAGAAGATTCCCATCGTTCTAAATTCATCATTCATCCCTGTAGTAGTAAAATGTACGCTGATATGAGGCGACTTTATTATTGGGAGGGAATGAAATCTGATATTACTAACTTTGTTAAGTGTTGCATGACTTGCCAACTTGTCAAGGCCGAACATCAAAGGCCTGGTGGGTTATTGCAACCTTTAGAAATTCCAATTTGGAAGTGGGACCAAATTTCCATGGATTTTATAGACGGCCTTCCCTGTTCTCGTTCGGGTCATGATAGTTTATGGGTGATCGTTGATAGGCTTACTAAATCCGCCCATTTTATTCCCGTTCGGTCCAATCGAACCGTTCCACTTTTGGCCAAACTCTTTGTTAAAGAGATTGTTAAATTACATGGAGTTCCTACTTCTATAGTTAGTGATCGTGATCCATTGTTTAATAGTGGATTTTGGAAGAGTCTTCAAAAAGCTTTGGGAACGAAGCTTAATTTTAGCACCGCTTATCATCCCCAGTCCGATGGACAAACCGAGCGTGTGAATCAAACTCTTGAAGGTCTTCTTTGTGCTTGTGTGCTTGATTTCGGTGGAAGTTGGGAAGATCATATTTCACTTGTTGAATTCTCCTATAATAATAGCTTCCAATCTAGTATTGGTATGGCACCTTTCGAGGCACTCTATGGAAGGCCATGCCGATCTCCTTCTTGTTGGCTTGAGGCCGGTGAGGAACTGGTTTTAGGTCCAGATCAGATCTTATTCGTGATTCAACAGAAAAGATTGAACTTATTCGACATAGGATGAAAGAAGCCCAGAGTAGACAAAAATCCTACGCTGATAACCGAAGAAGGAAATTAGAATTTTCTGTTGGAGATCTTGTGTTCATTCGTGTTTCACCTATGAAGGGTGTTGTACGTTTCAGTCGATCGGGAAAATTAGCGCCTCGATATATTGGGCCATTTCCTATCACTGAACGTATTGGTTCCATGGCTTATCGCCTTTTATTATCGGCTCAGTTTTCTGCTATGCATGACGTGTTTCATGTTTCTCAATTGTGGAAATGTCTTCGAGATTCCGATTCTATTCTTGAGCCCGGTGTTGTGGAAGAGATTGAAGTTTCACCGAATTTAACTTATGAGCAGCGTCCTGTTCGAATAATTGCTTTGGAGGTCAAACATCTTCGAAATAAAGATGTTCCGCTTGTAAAAGATCAATGGTGTTCAAATCCTAAGAATTGTTCTTGGAATCTAGAGAGTTCTTCGAGCGAACACATCCGAACTTACTTTCTCGTGCTCTTTGAGGTGAACTTCTTATTTCAAACTTCTTTTGTGTTGAATATGATTTTATGGTTGTTACTATATATCTTCTTCTTAAATATTGCGAGGATGCAATTTCTTTAAGGAGGGGAGTCTGTAACAACCCGCATATTTGTTGATTTTTATATTTAAATATTTTATTTAAATATTTTATCGATACTCGGAATTTAGTCCGAAAAGCTACTTTTTGCATACGGTCGAATTAGGACTCGGGACCACTCCCATTGAGTTTAAAATGTCGTTTGCGACCTTTTCGAGTATAAGCTTCGATATGTTTGGAGAAAGTAGAATTTTGCTACTTTTCACTTGGGCTTTGGGTTTAGGTTGGGTTCAGCCCAATGTTCTAACTTAATACCCCAAACTGAAACCCCCCTCTTCATTCACTCCCTCTTCCTCTAATTTCAGTTCTAAAGAGATTAATGGTGGAAGAGAATGGGAAATAGAAATACAAAACCCTAGTTTCCATTTGCAAATCAATTTCTTGCTCCAAACTCGAGAAGAAGCTATTGGTAAGCTTCTCTTCTTCTTCTCCAACTCTTTCTCTCTTTGATTTCAGAAAATTCCTAAACCTAATTTGGGAAATGTTTCTCCTTTTAGCTTAGAATCAAGCTTCTTGAGTTGAATTTGAAGAGTGGTTGATTCTCCTTTGCTTTCAAGCTTCTTTTCCAATTGCTTGGGTTCAAAGGTGAGATTTTTATCTCACATCTATGCTTATATTTATCTTCGATTGTTAGGTATGAATTCCTAACACTTATTCGTGTGCATTTGCTTTTGGTTTGGAATGGTTTTGTGAATATTCCAATTTTGGTGTTTGAAAGCCAAATTCTTAAAAACCATAGATTTGATGTTCAAATGTGTTTTTGGTGATGCAAAAAGGAGCTCATAGGGCCGGGTAGTCGATTGGCATAAATCCTTAGCGCCGATGCTCGTACGGTTGCAATTTGGTAGTGATTGGCCATTGTATTCAATGGGCTTTGAAGGGACTGGGAACAGGTTCCGCCGACCGAGCCCTGGGGCCGGTCGACCGACCTGCTACTATGGTGCATAGGCACCTTTCTGTCTCTGGTCTGGTCGACTGGCTACAGGGCTCAGCTGACCGACCTGCTTCCCGAGACTATTTTGGAATAGGGTCCGGTCGACCGAGTTCTGTAGCCGGCCCACCGACCTGTTGCATTTTTGCCTATTTCGCCTAGTTGCTTGAATTTCCAACTTTAATCAATTCGTGTTGTTTCCTATTTGTTGTTATCATTTATTATGACTTTGATGACCCCTTTTAAGGGATTTTTGAATATCCCTTTCGATGGATTCTTTATCGGTTTCGTTGGATTTTTATTCACATCTTCGTATGTGAATTTTAGTGATTGATTGTTCCTACAATCTTCTTTGTGATTTGTCACTTTAAAAATATAAAGGTTTCTATACTAGTAGTAAATATCAAAACTCTTTCTTCAAATGATTTCAACACTATTTTATAACAAAACTCATTCTCTCAAACTGATTTCCAATCTATTAGTATATACAAACCTTTACCTCACTCGTATGAGAAATCTAATTAAACGACTTAGTAAAACAAGTGCTATGAAACGCTTGCGTTTACTTCGTCGGTTAATTCTTGGACTTGTTCAATTGAATCTCTTGTGACAATTTTCTAGTGGAAATCTACAATTTGTTCGTAAATATTTAAGTTAAGCTAGTGGTTATGGGACATGAAGCTAAGCTCATATATTTAATAGCTTACTGTAATTGATACTTCTTGATGATCATGACGATCATTTTTGTGATTTATACTAGCAATGTGCGATGTCTCTTTGTCTACGAGGGAGACTAAACCCCGTTTGTGTGAGTTTCAACTCACATATGTGGGGTAGCACCCCATGGTCTTCGGGCCGTTCGTGTGTCAAAAATTAATGGCTAGCTACCATGAGATAGCGTCTCGTTCGTGTGATACATATGTTAGTGAGTTTTCATGCTCCCGTTCGTGTGATAGGCCTTCCCCCCTATTTTGTGTGATTTCTGGATTTCGTGTGTCGAATTCTGGAACTTTCTTCTTCGCCTATTTTTTGTGATTTCTATTGATATGATTTATCAATTTTTGTGCATAGGTGAATTCGTGTGTCATTGATTGGATTTCTTGAGATGATTTCTAGACTTTATGCTTCACCAATTTTCGTGGTTTCCATTGATATGATTTATCAATATGTGTGCATTGGTGATTTCGTGTGTCATTGACTTTTGTGATTGACATTGATATAATCGTCAATATTTATGGTTTGGTGAACGAAATAAGGAGTATGACATTTCCTTTGATTCTTGTGTAGGTTTGGTGATATTGATTAATCTCTTGTTGATTTTCAATTACTTATATATATCACAGCTTGGCATTGTGATTATTATGTGTTCTGTCATATCTCTTATTCTATATCGTTTCATTTGATATTTATAGTTAGACTAATCCATTTATTATTTTCTTATTAAATAATACTCGGGTCAGACCGAGATGTTACAGGTGCTTCAGCTTGACTTCTCACTTGGGATTGATTTCTCTGACTTTTGGTTAACTACTTAGATTAGTAGTTTTTAGATTGTATACAAATGAGATATAGACTCCATAATGTATACTTATTCTTTTGTGTAGTTCTTGTAACTATTCTTTTGTGTTATTGCGGATCTTTTTAGACCGCTACTCTGATTTACACTTTCATGTGTTAGTTATTCATTCACATCTTCTTCCGCCTTTGTGATGTGAATTATCTGTGACTGATTTATGTTATGCTTATTTCTATATTTGTTTCCGGAGGATTTATATAGCCACTGTGTAGTAGTTTTGAGTTTGTATCGGTATGTCAGATTTCCTCTCTTGAAATAAAATGCATGTTGTACTATCTGACATATCGGTGCTCACACAAAGAAATTACATGGATGGTCGCTCCTCAACAGCCTTATTCTCCGTGCTAGTTGACAGCATTACACCGTAGTGTTCTTGGCTAGCGTGGGTATAGAGGTGGGGCGTCACAAAATGATTCATAAATAGATTTAATAATTGATGATACTATACATGAATGAATAAGAGTGAATTTTAAAGTTAAGAAAACTTAAGAATGGATTAATTCGAAATAAAGTTTATAAGTAAATGAATGGAAGAAGAAAATAACATTGTCTGGATGAATGAAAATAAATGAAAGTAAATGGAAAAAAAGGAAACCAATCGAGAAAACTTAAATAATGTATTAAATTCTTGGTTATTTGGCTTATGAGATTTTTGAGAAGTGATACTTTAGATTGTTTAAGGATGTATAAATAATCTATTAAGTTATTATCTAAGGGTGTTGAGCGTACACTTGATGGTTTATTTATCACCCTTGCACAATGAAAGGTTTCTGAACTTGACAAACCATTAGTTTGGTTGATGTGGATGTATGATGGATACTTTGATTGCATATGATTGTCATGTTGTTTGTTTGAATATGTTTTGTGTTGATTTGCTTTTGTTACTAATTGAAAACAACTAAATATTTCTCTTATACATAATTCTCACTATTTAGGATTATATAACTGAAATACAGGTTTAAGGAAGCAATAACAACTGCTTTTGGTTCCATATAAAGTTTGTTTTCCTAATAAATAGTTACGTTTTTGGATTAGGTTTTATATCAATATTTTATTGTTTTCCCGTGGTTTAAGATATTTTGCTTTTGAAATATGATATATACATATATATTGTAATTATTTATATTAATATTTTTTGGACCTATCCGTACAAAAGAGACTCTGTCGAAATTTTTCGTGAATTCAAGACTTAGAAATTTTTGTGAAAGTTAACATATTTCCAAACTTTTATTAAACTTGAATATGAATGACCTAATTGTTTATAAATTGATATATTTTATTTAAAATATTAATTATGCAAATTTAAAATGTTTATAAATTGAATATTTCAATAAAATTATATTAAGTTACTTAATTCCTTTTCGTTCGTTCCTTTTCGAGGACGAAAAGTTTTGAAGGGGGAGAGTGTAACAACCCTTATTTTTCGATAATTAAAAATATTGAGTTAAATAAGATTTTGAAACTTAATATTGGGAGATATTAAAAATGTATGATATATTAATGAGAAAATATAGTAAGAATAAAATTTAATAATGTTGTTTGAATGTTATTGACA
Organism: Allium cepa; assembly: GCA_030765085.1. Taxonomy (NCBI): domain Eukaryota; kingdom Viridiplantae; phylum Streptophyta; class Magnoliopsida; order Asparagales; family Amaryllidaceae; genus Allium; species Allium cepa. The sequence goes on from CM060945.1 coordinate 664,925,582, forward strand.
ACTATTTTAATGTAATTTCAATTAATTGAAATAATTCTAAAGTTAATTTGGTTGTAATTGTAAATAAGGAATTAAATTGGTAATTAATGGAATTAATGAAATTGTATGTTATTTTATTTAATTTGTTTTAGTATATAATATGAAGTCAATTATTTGTACATAAATTTATTGTCTTTTTGTAAACAACAAGCTTATAAATGTGATTAAATTACGTAAAAGTTACAATTGCTTATTTATCATCTTATTATTTAATCTGTTGAAATTAATTTGGAAATCAATAAAATTAAATGTAATTAAATATTGTGTTAATATGAGTTAAGATGATAACTATAAAATAAGACTGTAATAAAAAGTGAACTAGGGTCAAACGAATTCATATTGGTACTGGATGATTGAATAATAAGAAGTAAAACAAAATAAATGAATTTATTTGGAATTTTAATTTTAATTAATGAATTTATTTCAATTGAAATAGAATTGTAATTAGTGTAATATTTAATATTGTATTTGACATGGAAATTTTATTTTAAAAGATTATAAATTTATATGTAATCAAGAATGATGGAAATGTTTAGCTTTTAAATTTGAATTTAAAAGTGATTAAATCCATTTAATAACAATTTATTTAATTAACGTGAAAATTATCCATTTTGTCCACTATCTCGAATTTCGAAGAAACAAGTTTCATCGGATCCGTAACAATGAATTATTATAGGATTTCAAGTTTCGTAGCAATCGGACTTGTAGTTTGATCGTGCGTACTTGGAACGCGTAGAAATCAATTAAAAGGATATAAATGAATGCAATATGATTTTGAAAGCTAACTTTTGTATACAATGGAATTTGGGTTTGAAACTAGTTCCATTGTGTTTAAAAATATTGAAAACATATATTTCGATATATAGGATGACTCATTTTCGTTTCGGGAACGAAACGGGCTTTTCGGGTCGTTGTTATCGATTCAACCTAATTCGATATGTCCATTAATTCTTATCTATCTTTGTCCATTTACATAGTTTCCTTTCTGAAACCTAGCATCCTCTTCCATCAGCCGAATCAAAGAAAATTTAACCTCGTTCATTCAACGAACCACGTTAATTGGAGCCACTCGATGCACTTTCAGGCTTCGACTCCAACTGGGAACTTGTTAAGCTCAACAAGATGAAGAGGATGAATGGTGGAGATCGTCAACGGTGGCTTAACGCGGCTGAATATAGCTGATAACCATCAGATCTTGGTTGATCGATTCTGGTGTCTACGTTGATCAATTGTCGTCGGGGTGTAAAAAAAATTGGAGAGCTCGGGAAGGGCAAAACTCGAACAAAATTTGGTGGTCGTTGGCCAAGTGTTGTGGTCAAAAACTGGAGTTGGAATGAGGGAAATTAGGTTCTTTTTCTAGTAGCTTAATTCGTTGTTATGGGGCCGGATTGCCAGCGTTGGCTTGGCGGAGTTCGAGGCTGCTTCCAGTCGAGGTGCAGCAGGGGCCAGGCGGTACGAGGCGGCGGTGAGGCGAGGTTAAGCAGGAGGAAGTCGAACGTGTTTTGGGTTTTGAACAAATAAGTGGAAAGAGAGGTATTATCGGTTGATGATGTGTCTAGTGAAGTGATTAATTTAGTTTCTATTAGATTAAGTTAGTTAGAAGAAAATTTATTTCGAATGTTAATTAATCTATAACTATTGCGTATGAGGTCGAATTGGGATGCAGTTTCTTCTGTTGGATTCATATAGACGCTGTCTATGACATGGAATTGGTTGTGTGTTGGATCGCTTCAGTGGAAATTTCAGATGCATTTAAAGGTGAGTGTTTTAACCCACTCACGAATGCTAAACTATCTTATGTTAGTTAAATTTAATTTGTGATGTGATTAGAACTAGATTGATTGTTGTTTGGTTCTTTAAATTGTCATTCGAGTTTAATTTGGATTTATATTGAATTTAATTGCCATTTAATTTAATTTAAATTTAAATTGATAATTAAAATATTTGATAATGATAACCAGTTAATTGTTGCGATTTATTGGGGGATTTGAATGATGATTGTAATGGATGGTTGATTGTTGACAATTTGGATGATTGGATATTTTATTTATTTTATATGTTGTTATCACACTGCAAGTTTCCTTGGTTATTGCAAGGAAAAGTACTATCGGTTCAAATGATACATACCCGAATGGTCTTATAAGTTAGGGAAAAATCATTATGGGTTGAAATGATAAGCTCGAGGGATTTTATGGATTTTGAATTTTCGAGATTGCGGGTTGAAATGACATATACTCAAAAATTTAGATTATTGCGAATTGAAATGATATATATTCGTATTACTTGACCAAGGGTAGAAAATTATGTACGGACACCGATTGGTTAAATTAAATGATTTTAAATCCTTAATTTTTGAACCCAGTTAAATGATATTATGAAATAAAATTTAATTTGTATGAACCGAATTGTTTTCAAAATCCAAGATTAAAAATGTGAAATTGAAATTGGTTTGAATGAATTTATTAAAGAATTTGAATTGAAATTTTAAAAGCTGAATTTTGAATATAAATGAAATTTATGAAAATTGAGTTATCGTAAATGTCTGAATATTTAAACTTTGAAATCTATTGAATTTGAAGTGGTCTAAATTTGTAGTTCAAACATGGATTTGATATCGATATAGATTGAATGGTTTTAATGAGAATTTGAATTGAAAGATTAAAGCTGAGTTTTGTTGATTTGAAATCTAGATATGGTCCAGATTTGTTGAAATGGAAGAAATAGTTTAATTTGATACTATTTTCAAATTAATTATTTTAATATACACTATTTAAATATCTATTATTTTAAAATTTAGATTATTTGGATTTTCAAACTATTTACTATATAAATCATTTCCAATAATCAAACCATTTTTATTAAACTATTTTAACTGTTTAAAATCCTTAAACTATTTAAATTGTTAAACTAATTTAAACTATTTTTAAACTATTATAAACTATTTCTAATAAATTAACTCTTTTAATATATAACCTATTTTAATATACAATCTTTTCTAATATATAAACTATTTTAATCTATAACATATTTTTTAAATGCAGACTATTTTTAATTTATAATTATCTCAGTATAAACTGCAACCAATATTCAAATTGTTTATAGTTGTAACGACCCGTAAATTTTAGTGGTATTATTTATATATTTAATTGAATTTTTATGAAATTTTAAATAATAAAATTTTGAAATACAAATTTGATATTTGGAATACGTATATTTTTAACATATTAACCGGTAAATTTTCATCAATTAATATGGACGTTTATTTTATTGTATAATTCTGTTTCAATTCTAATCAGTTAAAATTTATGATAACAAAATATTTTCCAAACTTGAATATTTTTCTATATAAAATTTTGTAAATCATCTTCTGAGCAAGACGGTAATTTCAATTCTCAAAATATTTACTATTATTGCTCCGTCGATCTTATTTTCGACGAAATAGCAGCATTTTCGTTCCGATATGACTTTTGATGGGATGGTCATACCACTGATATCTATGTACCATTTTGATCGTCCCGTCGCATTGGCCTCCTTGGTAAATTCTTTTGTGTGTTTCGGAATCCGATGCACAGCGGAATCGACGGATCAACTAACCGCATAGGTATACGTTTTGTGCCTTTGGTCTCTTATGTCATTCGTTTGTCCACAGTTCGATTCTAACAGCTATTTGCTTTTAAAACTTTTAGAATTTATGTCGTGACTTTCACAATTCCTCAGTCTCAACATTTATTATGGTTTCAGTATTGATTTCTATCGGTTATATACATATACCGCTTGCATTATTATTTTTTGTAGTTTGTATGTTATGTTATACAAAGTTATATATGACTTATATCTGACCTCACCATCCAACTTTTCCTTTCGCCTATAAGCTGTTTTGTCATCTCCTTTCATCCTTATTTCTATTTTATACAGAGCTTCATAGAAAAAAAATGGTGAAAGACAATTCCTGTAGATGCTTATTTTCTTTTCTCTGTTAAACCATCGTCCCCTCCCCGCGATTAAAAGGCCGAATACCCCAAGACCCGTCTTCCCCAGCCGTAGGTAGCCACCTCCTCCGCAACCAATAGCACACAGCCCACCCTTCACTCTCCTGCATAAGCCCTTCGGCCTTTTTTTCGTTCGTCCTAAGCCATCGACCCTACCCTCCGGCAGCATAGGCCCGTGCTCTCAGCACATCTCGCCAGTACCAAGACCCGAGAGCTGTGTTCATCACTCCCCATGCCACGACCGTTCCACTCAACACGCCTCCGCCTGGCAACATAACCCAATCGACCCGCTATCAGACCGCTCCCTTCCCAAACCCGAGAACCCCGTCCTTTTCTCCGCTCCGACCATTTTTCCTTCACCAAAGCCAACGACCGATGCAACCACATACCCACGTCGTGAATCACTATATGCTCAGCCCAGCCGCCTCCGCCTTCCACCAGTGATCACCAAACGTTGGCTTAGCATCACTGCCACTCGTCCCTTGAACCCCGTATAGCCGTGAGTTCTTTCTTGTGTTGAGGAATAAATATATTTATATAAATATGCTATGTTACTTATATAAGCAGTATAAGTTTTCTTATTTTATTTACTTATTTTTATATTTTTGAAGATATATTAATATATGTTTACTTTATAAGAAAGCTATATTTTTAGTTCTACTTGTTGTACTAAAGTATATGTATAGATTCAAGTTATTCTGTTATTTAATGTGTATATTGATTTATAGCCTATATTCATTCGGCTTCATGTTTATATAAGTTAAGTATATATATTTGTTTATATATGTTGGTTATATTTATAAGGTTTTGATTTATATATTAGTTATATTAGTTTGTATATATATGTTAGTGTATATATTCATTTAAAATATAACATGTATATGTGTTTGATTTCAATCGGTATATATATTTAAATTTATGATTTATTTAAAAAGGAATATGTATTTTAAATTAAATAGTGGGTTTAAGGAAATTAATAATATAAAATACATCTCAACTAAATTTTATATCAAGATAATTTGATTCGTCTCCACTGATTTCCGTTATCAGCTCTGTTCATTGAATTTGTGCCAATCTTGTTTCACTTTATAATTCGGGCTTGGGTTCGTAACTCATCTCATCCTCGTTCTTCTCTAGCCTCGAAATGTGAGCAATCACTCATCGTTAATGTTCTTTTATTTATTAAATTTGATTTCAATTGAAACGATAATTGAAATATGCTGCTCTTAGTTATGTACATGCTATATATATGTTGTTATCTAAATCAGTTCACCTGTGATATATGCCTGTTTTATTATTATCATATCTATTATCACTTTGCAAGTTCTCTGTTAGCATAGAACTCACTATGGGTTGAAATGATACATACCAGGATGGACTTTAGAATAGGAGAAAATCATTATGGGTTGAAATGATAAACCCAAGCGATTTTCAGTTGAAATGAATTTAGGATTGCGGGTTGAAATGATATATACCCGTATATATATTTAAATTGTGGATTGAAATGATAAATATCCATATCACTAGACCATAAGATAGATTATTATATACAGACACCGCTGGTCTATATATAAATATTTTGAAAATGATGTCTGTTGTTTTTAGAAAGAAATATATGGTTTTATATAAATATTAATTATTAGATATTATATAAATGCTATTTTATATATATAGTCAAATTCTTGATTTAAGCTATGTATAAATTATTTTGATATAAATAAGTTTAATAATAAAGTTGATTTTATTAAAATATGATGTGGATACATATTTATTTAAATTATATTTTAATACAGAGTTCATAATGATTTTATAAATTAAGTTTGATAAGATAGTTTTGAAATTGATTTGAAATTTTAAATTTTATTCTGATATAGAGGTTATAGTGATTTAAATAAATTAAGGTTGGAAGATAAATTTGAAATTTGAATTTATTTAAGAATTAAACTCAAATAAGTTCGATTCGAAATTTATTGAATTTGAGAATTCAAAGGATATGATTTTTATAACTTGATCTTGGTTTAGATGATTTAAATGAATATATCAAGTTTAAATATATTGAAGGAATATTCAGTTATTAGAAGTTTAAAGTTTTATTTAAAGGATATTGGATTTATTAAGTAAATATTTCAAGATTAAATAATAATAAATTGGATTTGATATACATATGAAATTATCAAATTTAGTTTTGAAATTATAGAATATTTAAAGCTAGGAAATATATATTTTGAAAGGGTTTATTTGTGGTTCAAATCTGTATTTGAAATCGATATAAATTTTGAATGGTTTATTAAGAATCTAAATTGGAATTAATGATTTGACAATTTATTAATTTGAATTTTGGAATTCGAGTTGATGTGGAATTAATTGGTTAAATTTGAGGAAAACAATTTTATTATATATACTATTATAATATTTAAATCAGTTAAGTGGGAAGTATTATGATTCCTAAACTATGATTTCCAAAGCGTTATAGTTTCAACATTTTGGTTTCGGAAGTGCTCTAACTTTGGAAAATGCTGTGATTTTTTAAAAGATATATTTTAATGGAAATGATATTTTGGTTTTAAAGTATAAATTATTTTGAAATGAACGCGGTGTTATAATAACGGTTAGTTGTTAAAGAGACCGGGATCGGAAGTTGTCATGCTCTCTGCCAACTCCGGAAACCACTTTAACAACCGGGTATGCGGTGGAGATTCCAGAATGAAGTAGGATTGTGGCGACGTCCTTTGAGGTATATACATGGGGCCAACTCCCATGAGTTGGCATAAGATGGATAAAACATGAGCAATTGACGGGATAATGAGGTCGCTCCTCTGATCGGATACACTCCTTCGCTATTATATTCTTCTCTGAGATTGATTCGGTGACCATTTTTGATTCTTTTGATTTGGGGGTGTGGCTCGAGGTGGACGGTAGTAGCCGCTATGCATTACCACCGGCCTGGAAGTGTAATTGGTATATTTACCTTGGCATTGTCTAGTTGTGCCGTGTCACCTACCCTAGCGCGCCTTGTACGAGTTTGGTTTTCTCCCGTAGCCCGTGGAGTATCCTCTGGTGGCTTCCCGATTAGGAGGAACTATGATACTGGATGGACTACTGGGACTATTGTGTTAAGGATGATATGGGTAACTCTTTAACGCTATTTAAAAGTAAGTTTATTTTACTATAGACATTATTATAATAGCGAAATATTACTACATAGTAGATAGTTTAACGGATCCTTAGAGGATGGTTATCCTAAACATCCTTTGAGTTACTTGTATTTCAGTTGTTATTTCACTTGAGTTGGATTTTTTGATATAAGAATGTTAATCCTGACTCGAGTGTTTTGTGTTTTGCTTTACACTCGGGTCAGACTGAGTGATACAGATTTTGAGACTCACCTTTGGAGTTGGCGCTTCGCTTGGAGATCCAGCTATTTATCCATCTTACAGACATTCATTTGATTCTAGTGATGTATTCTGATCTTGTATTTGACTATTGTATTCGAGACTTCTGTTGTATCTTATTTACCTCTGATATATATAGTAGCTTCATGAACCACTATTCTCTTGCTTCCGCTACATTATTGTTATATTACTCTGTGTCTATGATTTATTTATTTACTGTATATGCTGAGCTTTGCCAAACATAAATTAACAATCTGGTATTTTGAACAATTCAATTCCGGCATGTGTGGATGCGAATGGTTGAAAATATCAGAACGTTACAGTTGGTGTCAGAGCTTTGACTCTAGGCAAACTTAGCATGTATGTTAAATTTAATTACGGAATCACTTTTGTTCGAGCTTGAATCCCTTCCTCTTGATTTGAATTTTCTTTGAATTTTGAAACGCTTTCCTCGGTTCCAACAATCTATTCCTGTCTCTCCCTATTCATGTTTACTTGATTCTGGAGCATCATGTAGCTCCATTGTATGAATTGTAAAGGGGTGAACCCTTTACAATGGAATTAATTCACAGGAGATTTCTGCATACCCGGTTTACGATGCTGCTATCTTTTCCTATACCCGAATTCTATCTCTTGAGATTGGATGTCAATTTGCCTTAGGATTCAACATCGATCCTATTCTTGAAGTCACGGTCGATCCGATTAAGGTCACCGTGATTTATATTAATCTATCCACCTTCCTTGTTGAGATTCAATTTTTTTATCTCCCATTCAAACCTACCTTCCAGTTGAATTCTTTTGATTAGGACCCCTCTTAATTTGAGTCCCTATCTTTTCTTTAAAATTCATTTTGTATTGTCGAGTGAGGCAGTGTATTTGTAACATATATAAAAATGTTTTAAATATTGTGTTGTTTGAGTTGTTGATGATGATCTGGGCTTCTGATCGATTCATCTGATCAACGCTATCGATAGGAATTCTAAAACACTTGAACATAGCAAACTGACACAATATTATTTTCAAGTTTGATAAATGAAATAAATTTGTATGATTATATTATAAATATATAAGTGCAAAATTTCTGGAGTTTAATAGTTAATTAAATTGGTTGTTTGAATGATAATATTTGATTATCATTTATTGTTCTAAATGAATTTATAAACATGGTTTATAAATTGATTTGGAATAGAAATGAATTTAAATTCAGGAATTGAGAATTTAAAATTTTCGATGATTTCAAACTCTGGTTTTAAAGTTTTAAAATGTATATTATTTAAAGTATTTTCAAAAAAAATGGTTTTCAAAGAATTTTAAAATGTTAAATTTGTGCTCTTCTCTTTTGTCGCTGGAAAATAATTTCGGTGATGGTGGCCGCATCGTCGACATTTATTTTCGAGTTTTGAAGTGGAGGGACCATTCAGTAGCTCTACTACACTTTGTTTAGAAGTTAAATTTGATTTGAATTTCATAAAGTATAATTTAAACTACAATATATATATGATTATAAACTTAATTTGATATATATATATATATAAATTATTTGAAGTTTAATCGGAAATTTAATTCTTAAAATTATGATAAAGAATGTTTTCAGTTATAAATAAAGCCAAAATTTTGAATAAATCTCTAAACTTGAAACAAATTGAATAAGAAAATTCTACTTGTATGATACTCAATTGCATTTCATATATTGCTCACCTAAATTATTCAGAAGTTAACTATGTAATTGGATAATAAGATAATGAATAAATGAGATAAATTAAATAAATTTTTTCTTTGAAGGAATTAATAAATTAACAATTGAATCAACTTAATCAAATACCTTAAATCAAAAATCAATTATTGAATATTAATTGATTTAAATTGAAATTTATATGATTAGAATTAACAGTTTGAATTAACAAATTTAAATTGAATGATTATTTATTGATTTAATACAAATGGATTTAACCAAATTGTTAAATATATAAATAAAGTTAAATTGGAATTTATATGGTTTAATTTAATTATTTTCTTTTGTTTCAAATCCATTTTCTTTCTGGTTGTTTCTATTCTCCTACCTCCTTCCTTTTCAAGGACGAAAAGTTTGACTGGGGGAGAGTGTAACGACCCGTAAATTTTAGCGGTATTATTTATGTATTTAATTAAATTTTTGTGAAATTTTAAATAATAAAATTTTGAAATACAGATTTGATATTTGGAATACGTCAATTTTAACATAGCAACTGGTAAATTTTCATCAATTAATATGGAAGTTTATTTTATTCTATAATTCTGTTTCAATTCTAATCAGTAAAAATTTATGATAACAAAATGTTTTCCAAACCTGAATATTTTTCTATAGAAAATTTGTAAATCATCTTCTGAGCAAGATGGTATATTTAGTTTCTCAAAATTTGGACTGTTATTGCTCTTGAAATCAAAAGATTTAAATTGTTTTCTAGATGCAAACTTGTTCTTAAATTATTTCTTCTCCATTTTTCCTAAACTTTATTCGGCCATAACTTCCTCTATTTTACACCAAATAAAGATTTTCCTTTTATCAAATCATATCAAATTTCAGTATTTAGAATTTTATTTTTCACCATTTTTTCTAATTTCAAGCTTAGATGTGTCAAAATCTAATTTCCTTGCAATATACTTTTAAAATCGGAAATTCAGGTCTGAAAATAGCTCTCTTTCTTTCGACCATATCTACCTCAAAAAAAATTATGATTTGAGTGATTCTTTTTCCTTAATTGTAGAGAAATAATTTTCTAAAACTTTTCTTTTGATCACCGTTTCAAGAGTAATATGTTCAAAAACCAAGTGGAAAATTACATATTTTTGGGATGATTTTTGATACAACTAAAGCATTTCGGGTTTCGAAGGTTTCCTGTAAGTAAAAATACTTTGTTTTGGATAAAATTTGGACTTTATTATAATGTGTTATTGTGCTGATAATATGATGAGAAAATTGAATGTTTATTATGTTGGTCGATGGTGATTTGATGGATGTTATGTTAGGTATTGAATTTGAGATTTAAATGTGATGTTGTTGAGTTAGTAAGCATATAACCTTACGTTTATATGTGTGTTTCATTGTGATGTTAAAATATGGTAGTATGGATGTGTGGTTGTGATCTAAGAACCAAATATGTTGAGTTGAAACAAAGTTAACAAATTTGTGTGTTACGACGGACGTGAGATCCAATTCGAAATCAAAAACCATGTTTTCTTGTTTTAAAATTTGGAAATTGTTTCAAAGTTTCTATATTTGTTTCTAAGTCTCAAAAACATTAAAAGTTATGTTTCTAGACATGACATAGGAAAGAATAAGTAAGTGTTTTCCTTAAAATGTGTTTAAGAGAACTACGCTAATAGCGATAGTCGCTATGGACGTAGTTTGACAAAATTGTCAATTTTCATTTTAAAAATGTTTTCCTTTGGAATGTTTTACAAAAATTTTCCGAACTTGATTAATAACATAAAAAGTGATTAAGTTTAAACTATTTAATAATTTATTTAATTAATTAAATAATTACAGATAATTAGCACTTAACTAGCAATTAAGTAAGTGATTTGGGATAAGTAACACTTAAAGAAGGTTAATGACTAATTAGTGATTAATAAATTTTTAATTAGTGATTATGAAGATAACAATTAATTAAATGGTTAGTTATTATTTAGTTAAGTTAATTAGTTAACTAATAAAGTGATTGTTTAATTAATTAGGATTTAACTAATGATGAATTGTTTAAACCTTAAATAAGATACATTAGGAAATTAATTAGGACTTAACCTAGTTCATTAAGTAATTAAAGTTTAATTATAAATTAATATATATTTAATTAAGATATAATTGATTGTTGTATCTATAATGGAGTTATCTATATTTGTAACTTAGACATCTACTGTGACGACTGCCCATGACTCCCGCACGGAAACAAGGGAATGGTGCGCTGAAAGTGTGCCAGGCAACCATGAGTGAGCGTCAAGGGTAAAATAAACATTTCAGACTCTATCGTAAAACTCACAGCGCATGGATAAAATACAATAGAGAAATATAATATAGTGAAGCTCCCATAGAACAGAATATCATCATCTAATCATAATAGCTTTATACATGGTCTGAAACATGAATACAAGAAGCCTCACTTCATAGCACTCAGAGTAATCAACAAACAGCGGAATATCCAGTACATAGAATATGAAAATAATATGTAAAGCCTCCTGCTCGCCTTCGTCATCATCAACGTGAGCCACTAAGATCAGCACCTGCCACCTGTCACCTAGTCTGTCCATCCCAACATGGATGAACAGCCCAAGGTAATAAGAGGAGACATAAAACCTTGAGTCAGACAAAATCTTAGTGAGCAGTAAATCAACTATCAAACATACCAAAAGAGCATAAGGGATAAAAGGAATAGGAACCAAACCATCCCACTCCGCCTCTTACTACAGTGATAGCCCCCCAGACACACTAAGGAGAAGCAAGCATAACATGGCAGACAATTAAAGTAAAGCAATAATCATTCGAGTCAAGGTCGATGTTTTCCAAATACAACCCCCAAGGCCTAAACCAAGATCAGATAAGCACCCAGAAAACACCACTCTTGAGACCGAATGATGGTACAGCCAAACATCCATGACTCTGGCTATCACTGTTATCATTGCCTTGATTTCACCGTTAATTGAATGACCAACTCATTCTTTTATCCATCTGTCAAGGGCTAATGGTAACCCCGGTTCTAGACATAACTCCGCACGTCGTCGCAGCCCGTGCCTAGGAATTTTCGCAACTACCCAGAGTACTAGCACGTCGTCGCAGCCCGTGCTTGGAACGTCGTCGCAGCCCGTTCCAACGTACTCTTGCTTTGAGCCTGCTAGAACCTTCAACAACGATGAGATCTCAGCCTCCTAGTCATCCTCTTCGACGACTATTTCCATACTAGCTCAAGCGCCTCTCAAGCTAACCATTATCAACCAACTCGCATCGCATCATCGAGTTATCAACATGCTTGGGATGATCCCGTCTGGATTAAACCAAGGCTATCTCACATCATGCTTCGCTTTATCGCATCATAGCAAAGTCTCATCTCAACATCATGGCCTGCCTCATCGCATCATGGCAAAGTCCCATCTCAACATCATCTAATCCATACATATGAGCTTCAACATCCGCTTCATATGCCACAAGCAGCTTTCACCATTCAAGAGCCTTTCCACTTAGCTTTTGAATCATCTTCGACCATCTTATCTAGATCTAGCTATCAATCACCAATCATACATAGCAATCAATCAAATCAATCATTAGCTTAAGCAATCAAGCATTCAAATATGGTCTAAGTAGGCATTTATAACTACAATGGCAATTTCGTAAATAAATGAGCATAGATATAACATACATGAATCATGGGTTTTTAGCATAGATCCAACAAATATAAATCATGGGTTTTTATCTCTACAACTTGGTAAATGAACTTGCATAAGTAAACATCTTTGTAAGTAATGGATCTACACTTGGATCTAAGGAAAAATGCATAAAATCACTATCTACAACACTCCAACAAACCACCAATCCAATATACTCCTTTGGGTCCGCGTGAGAGATAACCACCACTCACCAATCACCCAAACACTTCAAAAACTATCAACTTTAGATCTGGACAGCGAAGCTTCAAGCTTGATTCGTCGAAATCCCGCTTGAAACGATGAAATCTAGCTTGGTTGGATGAAGATCTTGAACTTTAGCTCTTGGATCTTCAATCTCGATCTTCGATCTAGGATGGATGTTAGAACTAGATTGGAATGGAGAAAATAAGATGAAGAAATGTTGTAGTCGAGCTCTCAAAATGGCAGCACTTCGTCGCTTTAAAAACCGGTGCCAAAAAGTGAAGATAGGCGCCTCTATTTATAGGATGAAACCTTAGGTCGTCCGCCCCCCCCCCCTTAGGTCGCCCACGACCTAACTATTGCCGACCTAAAGACCTCCGACCTAAAACACATGCACGCGACCTAACAGATACGCGCGGCCTAGCTGCCCAACGACCTAAGCCTTACACCAATGCTCGACCTAATATCACCATACTCACGCGACCTAACGCCTTCACGAGTTACGACCTACGACCTAAATACCCCACCGACCTAAACTCACACGACCTAATTCCTCAGCATCCTAACTTAGGTCGTCTACGACCTAACTAACATGACTAACTTCCTTAGGTCGCTCATCGAATAAGTCGTAAACCCCATAGGTCGGTCAACTACTATAACTCGTTCACGACTCAACTTCCATAGGTCGTAAACACTCTTAAGTCGTTGTCTAGTAAGTCGCTTAACCCCTAAAACCGATAACTCGCCTAAGCTACTAACTCGTCCAGTTCCTTAGGTCGTTAACCCTTAACTCGGCAACCACCCTAAGTCGTCTACGACTTAAAAATACACGACCTAAGCTAAATCCACCTACACGAGTTAGCTTCCACACGAGTTAACTTTTCATGACTTAAGCTCTGAACAACATGAACAACACTAACAACCTAGTAGCCATTATTTTACGATTAGTCAACACGTAAAACACGGGTCGTTACATTCTCTCCCCCTTAGGAATTTCGCCCCCGAAATTCCAAACAAACAACAGCAATCAAAACTATTCTGCATGCCTACCATCCATAGCAATCAACAAACCATGCATCCAATTCCTAACCTAGCATGCAGAATTCTAAGACTAGAACAAGGTACAAATTCATGAGATGTCACGACACCTTAGGGCCATACCTCGAAGAGTTCAGGATGAGCTGCCTTCATCCTCTCTTCCTCCTCCCACGTACAGTCGTTAGCATCATCACTCCATTGTATCTTGAGCAACGTAATCGCCTTCCTCCTAAGCTGTTTCGTGTCGGTTTCAACAACACGAAGCGGCTTACGAGGTCTCGAAACAACTGGATCAACTTCTAAATCTTCACAGCTATCAGCAGAAACCACCGTATTCGAGTCATGCACATACTTTCGTAGATAAGATACATGAAACACATTGTGCACACCCGCTATCTTTTCCGGTAACTCCAATCTATAAGCGAGCTTTCCAATTCGCTCGATAATCAGGAATGGTCTAACAAATCTCGGAGTTAACTTTCCTTTCTTTCCAAATCGAATAACATTCTTCAGAGGAGAAATCTTCACAAAAACCATATCACCTACGTCGAATTCCAAATTCTTTCGACGATTATCGGCATAACTTTTCTGACGATCCTGGGCTGCCTTCATTCGTTGCCGAATGGTCCCTATACAATCCGAAGTCTGTCGAATCATCTCTGGCCCAAGTATCAGTTTTTCTCCAGTTTCCAACCAACATGTCGGAGAGTTACACGGTCTTCCATACAATGCCTCAAATGGTGCCATACCAATACTCGACTGATAACTGTTGTTATACGCAAATTCCACCAAATGAAGATGATCCTCCCATGATCCTCCGAAATCCAAAACACAAGCTCTGAGAAGATCTTCCAAAACTCGGTTGACTCTCTCAGTCTGACCATCTGTTTGGGGGTGATAAGCTGTACTCAAACACAACTCAGTTCCCAAAACTTCCTGGAAGCTCTTCCAAAATCCACTAGTGAACAATGGGTCTCGATCACTCACTATACTCTTCGGAATACCATGGAATCGAACTATCCACTTAACATACAATTCAGCCAACTTCGATGCCGTCCTAGTCGATCGAACAGGAATGAATCTTGCACTCTTGGTCAAACGATCTATAATGACCCAAATCCCTTCATTTCCCGCTCTTGTCCTAGGTAGACCATCGATAAAATCCATCGATATTTGCTCCCACTTCCATGTAGGAACTTCTAACGGCTGAAGCAATCCACTGGGCTTCTTCTGTTCAGCTTTTACCAACTGACAGTTCATGCACTTGGAAATAAAATTTCCAACATCCTTCTTCATACCTTCCCAGTAATAGGTTCTCTTCATGTCCCGATACATCTTATTTCCTCCTGGATGAATTGTCAACTTCGAGTGATGACTTTCCTTCAAAACTTCATCTCTCAACTCATCGATATCGAGAACAACCAGTCGTCCTTGCTTACGAAGCCAACCCTCTCGATCGACTTCGAATCTTTTATCCTTCTCTGGGTCCAATCTAGATTCCAAATCACGGATAATCTTGACAAGCTTATCGTCTCGCTTTTGGCTCTCGCCAATTCTTTCCATAAGAGTAGGCCTTATCGATAAGTTTGCCAACATTTCAGGTTCCAATTCACATCTGGTCCTGAAGTCAAATCTAGCTAAAAACTCGAGACTCTTCCATTCCGAAAACATGGCTCCCAATCCTGCATGTCTTCGACTTAACGCATCAGCTACTGCGTTACCTTTTCCTGGAGTATAGGCTATACCAAAATCATATGATGCTAAAAACTCTAGCCATCGTTGCTGCCGAAGATTCAAATCCTTTTGGGAGAAAAGATACTTCAACGACTTATGATCCGTAAACAACTCGAATCGAACTCCCAATAGATAATGTCTCCACATCTTCAGAGCAAACACAATCGCCGCCAACTCCAAATCATGAGTCGGGTAATTCCTTTCATGCGGCTTTAGTTGTCGACTTGCATACGCAACAACTCTATCCTTTTGCATTAGCACTGCTCCAAGTCTAGTACCACATGCATCGGTGTAAACCACCATCTCATCATTCCCACTTGGAATAGTCAAAACAGGAGTACTCGTCAGTCGCTCTTTCAGGGTTCCAAAAGCTTGCTCACACTTAGCATCCCAACTGAATACCTGATTCTTTTTCGTCAATCCTGTTAATGGTGCAGCTATCTTGGAAAAGTCCTTGATAAACCAACGATAATATCCTGCTAATCCAAGAAAACTTCTCAAATCAGATGCATTCTTAGGTCTAACCCAATCCTAGATCGCTGCCACCTTAGCGGGATCAACCGCTATTCCATTTCCAGAAATAACATGGCCTAAGAATCTCACTTCACTCTTCCAGAAGTGACACTTCGAAAACTTAGCCTTCAGCTGATGTTTCCGTAAGATTTCCAAAACAATACGCAAGTGCGTCTCGTGTTCTTCTTCAGTTCTGGAATAAATCAGAATATCATCCACGAACACAAGTACGAACTTGTTCAACTGATCTTTGAATACTCAATTCATAAGATCCACAAAATATGTTGGTGCGTTAGTCAATCCAAACGGCATTACCAGCCACTCATAAAAACCGGATGGTGTCCTAAAAGCAGTCTTCGGCACACTACCCTTCGCCACTCTTAACTGGTGAAATCCCGTTGCCAAATCCATCTGAGAAAACACCTTAGCCTCGTGAAGCTGATCAAACAAGTCATCTATTCTCGGCAATGGATACTTGTTCTTCTTAGTCACCTTATTCAGCTCACGATAATCCACACACAACCTCAACGATCCATCCGCTTTGGTTGCGAACACAACTGGTGCACCCCATTCGGACACACTACGCCGAATGAATCCTTTCCGCAAAAGGTCATCAACTTGCACCTTCAACTCTTGTTGCTCCCTAGGCGCCATCCGCCTAAGAGGCATCACAACAGGTCTGGCTCCCTCAACTAGATCGATACGAAACTCGATCTCCCTATGCGGCGGTAATCCTTTGACTTCATCAAAGACATCCTCAAATCCATTCACAATAGGCACCGATGACAGTCCATCCCGTGGAACAACCAGCGAATACATGAAGCTCATGAAGACGCCTTCCTCATGCTTACATCGTATCACAACCTTTCGCCCTTCCACATTCCCGACTGTCACCTCTAGCCTCTCACAATCAATCCTTGCCGCATACTTCCTAAGCCAGTCCATACCCAAAATAATTCCGAACCCCGCAAAGTTCAGAACAAAGCAATCACAAACAAACGAGCAATCATGACTCGACACAACTAGACCATGGCATATCATACACAAACATGACGAACCCCCAACTGGATTTGTCACAACCAATGGCCTATCAAGAATATCCGGTTTCAAACCTAACCGGCCTACCAAATCATCACAAACAAAAGAATGAGACGCTCCAGTATCAAACAACACTCTAACTAGAACACCACAAATGGAAAGAGTACCTTGAACCACCACACTCTTCCCCTTCTCTTCAGCAGTAGGAGCTTTTGAAGATGACGGCACAGCTCCCATAGCATAAGCTTGCACAATCTGCCTATCCCTCCTTGGTTCCGGACAATCCCTCCTGAAATGCCTGGCTTGTCACAGTTGTGGAATTTCGCCGGCGCCTTTGGATTCCTACAATCCTTGGAGAGATGGCCCTTCTGCTGGCAATTATAGCAAGTCATTTCGCCCCTCGGCTTCTTCTGGCCAT